>VZRH01001847.1:377363-438594 GCA_013397555.1 Urocynchramus pylzowi
AAAAAAAAAGAAAAAGAAAGCCCAAGCAAAAAGCCAAGCTAAAATTAAAATGCCCGAGAAGCTCTGTACAACAGGGTGTTTCATCAGTTATTCTCCCAGTACTGCTAAGCCAATGTCATCTTCCCTTCTTGGACAATACATCTGCCAAGATCTCTTCCAGTGCTCCTCAGTCCAATCCTGCTCATGAGCCTGAGCCCCTGCAACATAACTTCAGGATCTCATCCTCCTCTAGCTCTCTCTCAGCATGTTGGCAAAAACCAAACCTGCCCTGCTGTTTGAGCAGCACTGCTGTGCCCTCAGTCCCTGGATGCCTGAGTTGATTCAGGAATGAGCTGTAGCTCTCCCTGGCTTGGGGACATCACCACTAGGAGGTTTACTGGGGCCAAGCAAGTGTGGTCCTGTCTGTGCTGGAGGAAAGGGGTCCTACAGGGTGCCAGCAGCCTGTTTGGGGTTGCAGCTGGCAGTTTTGTCCTGCTTGCCCCTGTGTTTCCACAGCAGCACTGTGCCCTTCACCTCACATAACCCCAGTGCCAGAGAGCTCAGACACAGTGCCCACACTGTGTCCAGCCCCTTGCCTGGGTGCTGCAGAGAAGAGCCCTCCAGAGGAGCAAGATTGGGCTAGTAAAATATACAGTCTTTGTGTTTCAAGCAAAATGAGGTTTCTGTGGAACCTGTGTCTGCAGGTGCTATTGAGAAGGATGCTAAAGCTGCTGCAGCCAAACATGCCCAAAATCTCTCCTAGCAGTGACCACGGGAAACAGCATGCTCCTCTGTGCCATGTCTGCTGTGTCATGGGCATCCAGCTGATAGAAAAAGTCTGTCTGGACAAGCCCTGTCTGTCCTCCTTTTCCTCTTTGTTTTTCTCAGGATGGCACATGACTATGCCACAATCCAGATTTTAATACTAGGCTGCTTTTCTCTGCCCTGGAGCTTTGGATCTGAAGGGATGTTGGGTATTTCATAAAGCAGCCTTGCTACAGAGTGTTCCCAAGGGAGAAAACAGGGTTGTGAGCAAAATCCTTGGGGGACTGAAGGGCAATGCAGCCCTGCAGACAAAAATAAGAAATGTTGCCAGCATTTGCCTGGAAAGCACAAACGGAACCTGGCATGAGACAGCAGGACCTTCCTAAAATATTTGGGGTGGTTTGCTCAGTGTATGGGAGTTTGGTTTTGATTTTGTGGAGTTGCTTTGGTTTTGTTCTGCATCAGTAATTTTCTGCTTTTGTGGGTGGAGGCTGGGAATCGAAGTGCCGAAAATCAGCATGACACCAAGCACTCCATCCCACAGTAACCACAGCCTGGAGACTCAGAATGAGCAGGAACTGCTCCCAAATATGTCCATCTTAGGTGATTTGTACAGCTTCCAGAGAGGAGCACTGGGAAGCACCTGAACCACATGTATCTCCTATCTCCAGTCTCTCTCCCTTCTCTGTCTGATCCCTTCTGTCTGTCCCTGACATGGCCCCATCTATGGAAAAACACTGCTCAAGACCTCATTTGAACGGAGGCTCCAGATAAAAAGTGCTGGTTCTGGCAGTTCTTTAATAGAAGCAAAGATCCTGTTGATTCCTGCAATCTCTCTCTGCAGGGAGCCAGGAAATGCTCAGTGCAGAGCAAAGTTGCGTAAAAAGAGGGGGAAAACTTCATTTTCCATTGTTGGTCTGAGCTTTCCTGCATCTCAAAGGCTGCCTGGATGGGGTTGTGGGCTGTGGAAGGGTGGGGCTTGGGTGTGGCAGCTCGGCTGAGCTTCCTGCCCGGGTGGCCCTGGTGTCTCTGAGGAATAGTCCTGGGACAATGTTGCCCCTCTGCCGTGGGGATTCAAGCCTCTCCTGCCCTGCTGTGCTTCCTCACAGTGCCGGCGCTGAAGATGTGTGATGCTTATTAGTATGCTGTTCCTTGTGCTGGCTTTTATTAGTGCTGGAGCAGACAGCTGGCCTTGGACTGCTGCCCTCCACTTGAGGAAAAACTGGTTGGCCTGGTGGGAGTTGTGAGGACAGGTATGGGCTGTGACAAACATCCCCCTTCAAGGCTCCAAGCAGGAACAGGGAATGGGCACCAGCAGGCAGCTGCCTGTGCAGCAGCACTGCCCCACAATGGACGTGGCACCAGGGGCAGGGTCACTGGAGAGGTTCCCATCAATTGTTCCTGTCCCATGCTCTCCTGACATGGTGCTCCTGCCTGTCCTCGGGCCACGGAGGGATCATAGCACCCCAGTGTGTCCCAGGGGTGGAATGCACTGTCCTGGTGCTTTTTGGCACCAATTTGGTGAACTGCAAGGTGTGAGGTGAGAACCTCACCCTGCTCCTGGAGCAGGAGTCCCCCAGCCCCTGGAGCTGCAGGGTGACAACCTCACTCCTGGGACTCTCAGGACTCTGCTGGTCTTTCTTCAGCTCCCTGCCCCAGTGGCAGCATGTCACCATGATCCACAGAAGCAAGAAATTACCTGGCCTAGGAGCCAGCTTGCCAGTCTAGGGGATTCTCAAGCAGCCTGAGCCTTTTCCGCATTGTTCCTCCCTAGACCATCCCAGCTACCCCTGGAGCTCCTAAGCTCTGCATTACCCTCTGAAAAATAATCTGAGCTGATGTTCCCTCCCAAAGAGCTGCTTTCTTCAGCCCCATGGATATGGGGAGCAGCTTTGGTCAATGCTTTTCACACTGAGACACCTTGCCAGTGGCATCCAGGGAAGATGGAGCAACCTTCAGCAGGGACGTTGGTTGCACCAAGAGCTCTGCAAGTCCACAGCTGCCTTCAGGGGCACAGCTTCAACCAAAGCAGCTGGGAAGTTTTGTGAGGACCATCCTCCCAGCATTTGCCCATCTCTTAGACCACAAGGGCAGGAGGGTCTGTGCCGCCATCCAGGGGTCCAGCAGTGCTCACTGGGATGGCAGAGGCAGAGTGGTGAAGGAGCTCTGCTGTGGGGTGCTCCTTCCTCCAGGGTATCCTCCTCCTTGGGGTCTTTGCTTCATTACCAGAAAGGGAGGAGGTGGAAGGAGGAAGGTCACAGTCCATGAGAGCCAGGAGTGAATTTATTTCCGCTGGCCCTAGTCGTCCCTGTGGCACTCATGGTCCAAGGGGGCAGTGCTAATTGCTCTACTGACAGTGGGGGTTTAAATTAGATTTAAGAAAGCTTTTCAGGCAGTGGGGATTCTGTCTCTGCAGATAAGGCTTTCTGATAGCATATATGAAGGAGATGATAAAGTCCCTCTTTTCTCTCTTCCTCTTAGGCAGCAAAGAGGAGTTTAGTGCTGACAGGGCACTGTAAGGCCAGAAGGTTTTAGGGCTGTTAGCAAGCCTCTGATATTAAGTGACAACTATTTTTTCCTCTCCTTCCCTCGCCTTGCTGCCAGGGATGATCTGAAAGGAGGATACAGCTCTCAGTGCTGTCCAGTGCCCAAGCACTGCTGCCCACATCTGGTGCAATCCCTGGGAACCTGGGGCTGGAGGGTGTCCTGCCCACTTCGGTGTTTCACTGCTCCTACCTGCACCACACCCTGCCCTTGGGGACGGATGGGATGCCACAGGAGGCACCCTGGATCCCCAGGGCTGGGAGAAGCTGTGTGAGCATCTCTGGCCTAGGCTGAGCAGTCGAGAGTGGCTTTGGTAAGGGTGTTCTTCCTCCTTCAGTAGTGGGACATCCCAGGAGGTGCCTCCTGTGAGTGCAGG
The DNA here is from genome assembly GCA_013397555.1 of Urocynchramus pylzowi. NCBI lineage: Eukaryota > Metazoa > Chordata > Aves > Passeriformes > Fringillidae > Urocynchramus > Urocynchramus pylzowi. Next base: position 381,028 of record VZRH01001847.1, read on the forward strand.
GGCTTTGTGATGTCTGCAGTTGGCATCTGCACCACAGGTGCAGTAGCACACCTCAGGAAGAGGCAGACTGTGACCTGGCCTGCAGGACAGGTGGGCTGCAGTGCCTGCAGTCTGCCTCTGCACTCCAGGTGTTGGGTACCACCCTACAGTAGTGCCTGTGGTGCGGGTGTGCGGTACCACCCACACTCAGCAGCTGCGGTGCAGGTGGTACCCGAGCACCTGCTGTTGGTGTCTGCAGCACAGGCAAACTGTAGCAGCTACAACCCGTGTTTGCAGCACAGGTGTCCCCCCACAGCTCGTGTTTTCAGCACAGGTGTCCCTCCACAGCCCAGGTCTGCAGCAGAGGTTGTAGCACAGCATCGACAGTCGCTGTGGGCAGTGCAGTCACACTGGAGGGGAAGGAAGCAATTAAACAGAGTTTGTTTTCCCCCAGTTCACCACTTCAGAGCCAGACCCCATAACAGCACCTGGTGGGGAGTTGTCTGATGGAAGACTTTGTGATGGAAACACTAGGTTTTGAAACTACCACTTTTCTTCTGAGGCAGCCACACACTTCTAGAATGAGGGGTTTATTTATTTATTTATCATTGGTGAGAGCAGCCTGTGGCAGGTGAGAGTTTTGGTGGGAGGCTGGGGTGCAGCCCACATCCCTCACTAGCCCTGCCCTGTAGCTGCTGATTCCAGCTGCCAGTTCTTACTCCATTGCTAAAGCTTTGGAGATTATACTAAGGGAGAGCTGGAAGGGATCCATCCCTTTGCCTACTCAAAAGAGGACACTGGGACTGTTAAGTAGAAAGTGTCATCCTACTTTTTGCCTGGATACACAATCCCTTTCACTCCTGCCGTGCCCCCCCAGGACTGTCCTCGCCCCATCACACCACAACAGCTAGTGTCACATCGCTGTGCCCTCAGTCCTGATCAGATCAGGGAGCACATGCCTGGAAACGTTTGGTTTAGATTGAGAACTGCTGGAGGGGACCTTATTCCTGTCTGTGTTGAGTTGCCTTCTGCCAAGAGTGACAATGACTGATGCCCTCACTGTCCTTGGTATAGAGGACAAGGCAGGGAAAGATCAACCCTTTGCTCTCTCCCCAAACTGGAAGCTGGGGACAGGGAGGATGGCTCCAGAGCTGCTGGTCCACCACTTCATATGTTCCTTCTCCCCCTTTCTTCCTCCCCAGGCTCTTCTTTCCTCTCTACCTCATAAGAAATTACTCATTACAGGGGAAAATTTACCTTTTGCACAGAAGATTGAGTTTCACAGGGAAGGCTTTGCTGTGTAATAAATGTGGTTCCCCTCCATCACCTGTAAACTGCTCCCTGCTGGCATGGGGACATAGCTCAGGACTCTGCACACCTGGTGAGCTGCTGCTCACTGGCCAGTGCACCTGAATGCCAAGGTGCTGGCTTCTACTAGAGAAACAGATAAGCAAGCAACGGGAATTTGCATTGGAAACATCTACAGAAATTGCAAAGGCTTTGTTATGTGCTTAGGGGAAAAAAAATCAACATGGCTTTGGGCAAAACAGTCAAACAAAGCAAATACTGCATGGAAAATTGCAATACAAGTGAGAAAAAGTTGGTTTTCTGGCTAGATTTTTTGTCTTAAAATAGCTCCACTCCTGGCGGACTCATCACAGGGCTCATCTCTAAGAAGAAATGAGGTTTTCCAGGGTGAGAGCAGCTGAGTGGTGAATTCTCTGTGCTGTCACTGGAAGCCTCTGCCTGTGTCCTGGCCATGCCACAGAGTCCTCAGGGAGCTTATCTGGGTCCCTCTGCTCTCTCTTGCTCCACCTGTATCCCTTGAGACTATCAGTGCTTTGGGACAGGAACCATTCCCTGCTGCAGCACTGTGTCTGTTTCGATGCTGGCCTAGGCACATGGGCAGGAGCAGCAGCAATTATTTTAAGAGCTGATGAGATGTGGGAGGAGCAGCAGGGGGTGGGCAGCAGGTGGCTTTGTTCCCTGGCAGGGCGGGGAGGTGAGCATGATGCTGGTGATGATATTTGCACTGAGCCAAGCTGAAGGCTACACCAAGGAGATCTCACACTTTCCAAAGAGCAGGCTGGGTGGTGGGGGGTCCTGTCCTACCTCCTGTCATTGCCATTGTCCCCAGAAATAGGGTGGCTGCACTAGCTGGTGTTATCTGGACTGTGGTGAAGGGAGGCTATGGCCCCTGGTTTGTTGCCTGCTTCAAGTCCTGGTGCCACCTATCAACTCCCAGGGCTGTAGAAAGGGAATATTCAGTGGAAAGTAAATTTGAGTGTAAATAGGGAGAGTTGGTTCCTGGGTTGCAGGTGGTTTCCAAGCTGCTCAGGGTCCCACGTGCCAGCAGTGCCCCAGGATGTGGCACTGCCACCTGCCTCGGGTTCCAGCTGTCACCCACTCCCTGAGGTGCCACTTGTGATGGCAGCTGGAGCACAGGTAGGGTGGCAGTCAGGGAGCCATGCTGCAGGCACAGAGGGGACACATGGAAAAGGCAGTGGAGAGCAGACAGGAGAGAAGCAGGAGGGAAGAAGAAGAGTGAGAGATAAGGAGGTTGTAATTAGCACTTAGCACTCCTGCCCAGAGCTTTCAGAGGAAGGTCACCTTCATTATCTCTGTTTTACAGATGGGGAAACTGAGGCATGGGGAAGGCAGTTAAAGTGATTTGCTCAAGGTGACCCCTGAGGGCTGGCAGCAGGGCCTGGGCCTTGCCTGTCCATGCTCTGCAGCACCAGCACACTGGGAATGGCTCTTGCTGCCAGCCCTTGGAGCCCAAACCCAGCACTGAAAGATCAGTAGCAAAGGACATGGATCCCTTCTCTGCCCATCTCCAGGCTCATCCTCTTCAGACCCACTGTCTCCCTAGCATCCCTGCCCTTAGGAGACATTTGAGATCAGGCTGGTCCAGCTGCACCCCAAAATCTGCTCATGAAATCCCACCCAGCTGCTCTTGCCTTCCCCTCCAGCCCTGCAAATGCTTGCTGTGAACCCCAGGCCATCTGGGCTCCTGCAGCAGTCACATTGGGTAATGGAATATGTTTTGCTGATTTTTTTTCCTCTCGCCAATGGAGCTCCCCCTTTATTTAGGTTTAAATGGATGCCATCTGGCTAATGAGCCCATACTCATGTTCTAGATTAAAAGGCAATCCTGTGCACGTTACTGATACGACACTGGAGATTAGAGAGGCTTAAATGGTTTTGAAGGTGCAATTTGCTTTTCATGCATAGTGCAATTTACTTCCTGATGGGTGGGCCAGCATCCCTGTTGCTGTCCCCAGCAGCTCCCTCCTGGCTCTAGTCTCCTCTACCAGCCCTGGCTGCAAGAAAATGACAGCTTGGGCATCTCCAGCCTGGCAGGGCCATGCAGGGTATCCTTGTAGTTATTGCTGTCATTTGTCCACTCCTGGAGGGGCTTTTTGGTGCAGGCAGGATGTCTTCATCACCTGCTTTCTTAGCTGTCACCCCCTCCACACCCCCCTGCAGTACGCCATCCCCCAGGACAAGGCACAGCTCACCAGGACAGAGTAGCCTCTGCCCCTCTCCCAGCCCAGAGAAGTGGGGGACAACTGTGGCCCATCAAGATTTTGATGGCAGGTGGCTGAGGTCTTTGCTGAGGTCAACATCTTGCACATGCTGCAGCAACAGCTGCTGCTGTGAACTACCTAGGTGTGCTCCCATCTCCTCAAAACCCCTCTGCAACCCATTTGCAGGTAGTGTCGGCTCCTAGGATGATGCTGCATCTGCCAAGGAAAGCCCCACCAGGGGCTGGCTTTCCTAAGCAAAATGTTGAAAATGAGATGGGGAAGATAGAGCATTTGTGCAAGGCATATCATCACCTCCAGGCACCTCCCCTGGAAAGTGCCACAGGCTATCAAGTGATGAAGTGTGCACCAGCAAAATGCCTCATTTTGCAGTGAATTTCCCCTTGGCTGCAATGATGGAGCTGGTTTCACAGTCATCTCCTTGCAGTCCCATCACTGGGGGCTCTCAGCCCTGGGGGCAAACCCTGACTGTGCTCCTGCTTGTGTTTGCTTCCACAGATGGCCAACCCTGTCCCGTCAGCCTGCTGCGTGGTGCTCGCCGCGGTGGTGGTGGTGTACGCCCAGAGGCACAGCCAGCAGGGTGAGTCCTTCCCGCCTCCCAGGCCCTGGGGGTCCTGAAAAACTGCTCCTTCAGCCCTTGTCTCCTGGGGGAATCTGGGTGCACCCTCCAGGCGTGCCTGATATCATTTCTGTGCATGTTATCACTTCTCTCCATGACAAGTGTCCCCTCCAGCCCATCACTGTGGGGCTTGGGCATCCTGCATCTCCCTCTGCTGACACCCCTTGCCCTGCCCACATTCTCTATGTCCCTACTGCTTTGGACCCCTGTGCCCACTCTGTTGTGGATGCTGCTCCTGCAGCCTGCCCATGAAGGGATGAAGAGTTGGGAGGAAGCATCAGCCTGACTCCAAACAGCTCCAAACTCCAGTCACCCCTGTCAGCTCCATGACGCCCAGCCCCATGACAGTGATGGATGATGCTTCATCCTGCTCTCACCTCCTTGGGGTGACTTAATCCCCACTGCCACCACACATCTGTGCCCACCACTAGCTCACATCTTTCCAGGTTGGCAGAGGATTAAGGGCTTATTTTAGTGTTGGCTTTAGAGAGACTACACTTTAGAGTCACTGGTGGCATTGAGAGCTGGAGGAGCCCCACATGATCCTGGATCTAGGCAGGAGCAGGAAGATTATGAGAGATGGTTGGGTCCTGGTATAGAGTCCAGCTCTGCAAAAATAGGAAAAAAATGGGGAACCTCCAGAATTCACTGCTTTTCCTGGCAGCCTGTCTGTAGCAGCTTTTAGAAGATCTTAGAGGGGAATTTTGCTGACTAACTCCAGTAAAGACATCTATGCATCCTTGGGCTCTGTGAAATTGAGGAACCCAGCCAGAATGCCCACTGAGATGCCTTAAATCCAGTTGGGTGGGTTTACATTGCCACAAGCTTCCAGGTTGGACACAAAGCAGCCAGGGTTTGGCAGCACATCCGCACTGCAAGGGGACAACCACTCTCTGGACATGGAAGGATCCTGCTGGCTGGTGTTGCAGGAAGGTCCCAAACCCCTTCCCAGGGTGCCTGCTCAAAGCATTTGGGTGCTGAGCTGTATGCTGCTTTTGGTGATGTGATGCTTCCTGCAGAGAAGCAAGCTGCTCATTCCTGCTGTGCTTGCAGGGTCCCTACCTGGGAAGCTTTAAAGGACCTGGCAGTAGGACTGCCAGAGCATCCTTTGGATGCTTTGAATAGTAACCCAGACCTGTTGCACAGGGAGATGCACAAAACACAGAAGTGCCAGGTACTTCATGGTGGCACACACTTGAATTGAGTTGTCTAAAGAACAAATGCTGCTTCTCACCAGTGAGCAGGACCACACATTTTGCCACTGACAGCTGGTGGAGAGCTGCAGCGACCATCACCTCTCTCTGTGATAGAGCAGGATTCAGGGGTTTGGCAGCACATCCTCCCATATCCTTGTGTCCCTCCTGTTTCCCTTGCCTGCCTGTGTCTGGGAGGGAGGTTTCTGGGGCACCAGCTCAAAACTGAAGCTGCTGAGGCCTGTGTGCATCAACAAGTGCCTGAATGGGGTGTGAGAAGTGAGGCAGGGCTCTTCCCATCTGTAGCAGCTTCACCTGGGGACAAAAAAAAGGATACAGGGTCAGAAAATTACTAACAAGATAGCAGGATATCTTCAGGACTGTCCTCAATCTGTCCCCCAGGGGCATTGCATGTCCCTCCTGGGCACCTCTCTGAAATGCCCAGGTCTGCTCTGGGCAGGAGCTTTGGAGCAGCTGATCTCCCACCCACCCCACCGTGCCCAGCTCGCAGAGGCTGCACACAGGCAGGTCAACACCAGAGTCTCAAAGCTTTGCCCTGTGCCCCCCACCCAGAGCTCAGCCCCTGCCCTGCTGCAGTCCCTCCTCACCAGCCAACCCCAGAGCTCATCCCCCACCAGCTGGGCACTCGGGCTGGAACTGCACAGCAGGAATGGGGTGGAAGGATGGATTAATCCCACTGGTGGCAGGGACCCGGTGGAGTGGTGGGAAGATGCTGGCATAGAGTCCATTTATCATGCACTTGAGGCACGTTCGACTTTAATAGCTCATGAAGCACTCTAAGAGATGCATTAGCACTGAATACTTGAGTGAGGAGGATGTGACAAGCTGTTAAGTGAGCATGAGCACGGTGGAGGGAGCCTGGCCACCCTCTCCTGGCTCTCAGATGCACCGTGGTGATTACTGGAGCGTCCTGCAAAGTGCCACATGAATTAATAAAAGCAGCATCAGGCTTGGTGAAGGTGAGGCTGTTCACGTATTAACCCCTCTGCTGCTCACCTTTAGTCCTTCTCCTTGGAGCTGGCAGAACAGCTGTCTGGGATGCAGAAGCCTGGGATGATCCCCAGTGTTGGGGGAAGGGAGCAGAGGGGCTCAGAGGTCAGGGGATTTGGGGTTTCTGTGACCCCTTGGGGTGACAGATCTCCCTTGCTTTGCATCCCTGGCAGGCTGCTCAGGTTTCACATGCATCACACAGCTGGGGACTGGAACTTCCCAGGGGGTAGGCACTGGGTGGTGGGAGACCAGAGACATCCAGCAGGACAGCCCCAGGGGGATGCTCAGAGGCTGGCACGAATGTTCTGGCTCTAGCAGTGGGTTTGGGGTGTCCTGCTGCAAGGAAAGGCAGAGGGGCAATGGAAGAGGGTGTCCAGGACTGCCATCCCCAGTGCATGAATGAGCAGCTTTGGATGGGGCTGCCAGATTGGGCCAACATGCCTGCAGAGATGTGGCTGTCCCTGGACAGCCACAAGGCTGTCCCCATCTGCACAGATCCAGCTGGCATGGAGGGATGGACAGGAGCTGCAGGAAGAATGGGAGAGCACACAGTAGGCAGAACAGGCTGAAGACCTGGAAGAGGAGAGCCTCGTGCCCTCCATAAAGAATCACAGAATGGTTTATGTTGGAAGGGACCTTAAAGATCATCAAGCTCCAGCCCTGCAGCCATGGGCAGCAATGCCTTCACTAGACCAGTTTGCATGAAGCACCATCCAGTCTGGCCATGAGCACTTCCAGGGATGAGACATCCACAGCTTCTCTGGGCAACCTTCACCACTGCCTCACCATCTTCACAGTGAAGGATTTATTCCTGATATCTGATCTAAACCTGCTCTCTTTCAGTTTAAAGCCATCACCCCTTGTCCTGTCACTGCATGTCCTTGTGAGAAGTCCCTCCTCAGGTCTCTTGTAGCCCCTGTATGTACTGGACAGTGCTATAAGGTCATCCCAGAGCCTTCTCTTCTCCAGGCTGAAAAATACCAAGTATTTCAGCCTTTCCTCATAGAAGAGGTATTCTAGCCCTCTAATCAACTCCCCATTATTTTGAGTAGCTCGGTTTTCCTTCCTGTGATTTGTTCTCCAGGCAGTGGTTGCTGCCAATTTGTTTCAGAATGGAGGAAGGTGATGGGGAAAGCTGAGCAGGGCAGCGATGCGATTGCTGTCTGCTGTGACACTCACACCTTTGGCTGTCCAAGGCCTCCACTGTGTGAGAGCAGAGCTGGTGGGGGTCCCTGCAGTGCAGAGGCCTCCTCCCTAGCAGGGTCTGGGTTCTTTCAAAGGTCTGGGAGAGGTCACAGCACAAGCTTTGGTGTTTAACCCAAGCTCTTATGTGGGAAGTTTGTACATGGTGGAGATGCCTAACCACATGTCAGGCTACAAAGTGTACATGCATGGGTGATTTCAGCTTTTTGTGCTAAATGTCGTGACTGCCTGTTGCTGGACTCACCTGTTCTTATTAAACCCAATGCCTAAGGCAGTTCTGAAAAGAGGGAACTCTGCTGTGACCAAGGTGTCTTCCCTATCCATCAGCTCTGCCAGAGTTATGTCCACATATGTCCAAGATTGAGATTTCTTTGCTTTTAAAAGAGGAGTAATTCTGCTTTATTGATCCTCACCTTGCTGAATTAACTCATGTTTAAACAATAATTATGTTTTCACCCAGGAGAGGAGACAAAGAGATAAAAGGCTCTGGGAATGAATGCACTTCAGATGCCACATGCTGGGGTTAATTTATTGATGGGTGAAGAAGCTCCCATCTCCTCTCTTCCTCACCAGCAACAAGCAATTAGCCCCCATCATTCCTCAGCCGAGGAAAAGAGAAATTTTGTTTCATTACTCTCCCTTTTTTCTTGCTCTCTTAAGCCCTGACTAATCTTTTGCAGTTGGTTCTGCTGCAAAGCCTCCCAGGGGCTCCGGTTTGCACATACCTTGTTAGAAATGCTGCTGCAATGACAAAGCCTGGGCCAGTAAATAGCCTTCAAAATGCACAGCAGAGCCAGGCAAATAGGCTTTTCAAAGAGAAACCATCTGTAGATAGGAAAACCTCTTTCCCATTCTAGGATTGCCCAGCCTTGTCTGTGTTGCATTTTTTGGCTGACAGGGGTGGGACCAGCTCTTTCTGGACTCTGCTTCCTCCACATAAGTCAGTCCATGCCAGGGAATGCCATCTGCCTGGCATGCTTAAACTAGACACTTTGATCTGGGAGGTGTTCTCTGGATTTGCTGTGTAGGAGATGGTTTGTATCTTCACACTGGGCTGAGTGTTTTGTTTGTAGACATCTGTGTAGGTTTTGGTTGTTGTCCAAATGCAGTTGAGTTGAGGTGACTGGATTCAAGAGGTGTGATGGGGTGGCCTTGTGCATCCAACCTAAGACGGCTCTGCAGGATTACTATCTACAAATATACATTCATAAGTATATTTGAAGTATCTCTCCTCTCCTCTCCTCTCCTCTCCTCTCGGCACTATCACAGTGTCCTTCACTCATGCATTAATGACATGACAAACATCTGTCATGTGTTGTTTGTTTTTGCACCCATTCCCCAGGGTGAGCTGTGTGTGCAACAGAGTCATCTGGAATTTTTGTCGCTGCCAGGGCACAGGCAGTTGCTGGGGAAGGCGAGGTCAAAGGGACTGACTGTGTGTGCAGAGTGGCTGGCTGGGAGACTGGAAGCGGTGCCTTCTTCCAGGCTCAGGCTGGGGCCAGTTCAGGAAAAAGATGTGTCTTCATAGGACCTTCCTACCTCCTGTGACACCTCCTTCTGCCTCTGGCCAAGTTTTGCTCTCAGCACTGGCACTTTATCTCCAAGCGGCTCCTGACAAGGCCTTATTGGTGCTGTCCTCCCCAGGACACCGTCCTGCATTCTGCGAGTCTGACCTACATTCCTGCACTGGAGATGAATGGACTAGTGTTTGGCTGCATAAAACACATGCTCATGCTGAGGGAAGGCTCATATATTAACTACTCTGGACTCTGTGTGTGATGGACTCATCCTTTCCATTATATACATCAGCCCTTGTGTCACTGGCAAACTTTGCCAGCAACAGTTTTATGTTGCCTTCAAGATAATTGATAAGACGAGTGATTAGCAATTGGCCAAGAACATATCCCTGCGGGACCACACTGGGAACACCCTCCTGCAATGATGATTCCCCATTAACAATTAATTCCCCATTAGCAATCACATTTTTTAATCCTTCCTGTTATAACTCTGGATGCTCTCATTATCCAGCTGGCTGAAAATACCAGCCTCACTCCAAACTGCAGCCCCATTCAGCAGAGCCTGCTTAAATCATTCTGAAGGCTGCCGTTCAAGGGCAGGCATCTGCTCTTTGCCTCCTCTTGCTCATTGCTGCTCACAGCTAAGCTAGCCCAGGCTCGTGGCCATCTGCTGGGAACCAGCATTGTCCTAGTGGGATTACTGCATCTGCTGGGGGACAAGCTGCTGGCCCATCCCGTGCTGGCCAGAGGTGCAACCTGGCTGTAATTCAAGTTGCCCTCTGATGCCTTTCCAAGGAAGGTCCATCATCTCCACTCTTGAGCATTCATTACTGTGATGGTTTTCCCACTGCCTCCCCATCTTCCCTGCCAACCCACAGCTGCAGGGAAACAGAAGAGACAGCAACCCCACCTGCAGGGACACCCCTGCTCCAACCTATTGGACTCTGCTGCACACTGTTAGGTTGTTTAAGAGACCATCAAGTTCTGGAGTCCCCTTTGCTGCTCTGATCTTCCCTGGTGAAGGTGAGCCTGTCTAAGAAGAAGATCCCCAGACTCAAACAGGCACAAACATCTGTATCCTCCCCTTTCCATTTCTACCCCTCTCTCTGTCCATGAGCACCTGGCTTTATTTTTCTTTTTTTTTCCAGCACAAGATGCATCTCCCGAAAGGTTCTCTGCCTGCAAAATAAAAGAAAACAGCAAAAATAGCCCAAGGTCCTGGAACAACTTTTTCTATTACTGGACATCCCCCTGAGCTCAAGTAGATTTCCTGCCCAGACACAGAGTGAATTACAGCCAAGCTCTAGGCAGCTGACCTTGTGGTCAGCCAGAGCACAGGCTTGCTAATAAATGTGGTCAGCCCCTACCACAAACAGCCTATTTTTAGTGCCTGTGCTCTCTTGCCCACTGCCTCATCACTCCACAGGTTCCAGAGCCGAGCATCCCACAGGGGTCCAGCCAGCAATGCAGGATAGCCCTGTTGGGAGCACATCCCAGGCTTGCTTCTCCCTCCTTGGAGCTGGGAAATCGGGAGGGTTCATTTCCACCCGTTGTCTGTTAATTTTGCACTGCAGAAAGTCGCGGCGCAGTGTGGCCTGTGCTGCTGGGACACTGCAGGAGCACAGCTCGTGCCTGTCAGACAGGGATTGGAGAGCTCACAGCTCTTACCTGTGTGTGAAAAATAGCCACAGGTCAGCAATAAGATTGATGTCCTGTGGTGCTAAGTGCTGTCGGATGCAGGAGGTGAGATGTTCTTGAAGTGCAAGTGGGGGAGAGAAGGGAAGGACAGGAAGAAAAATAGAGGGACTGGCAGTTAGGTGAGAGGAAACACAGCTTGATGGTTCAGGGCTTTGAAGTCTTGCTTTTTGCAAGTTACCAAAGTTTGTGGACATTGCGAAGAAGCTGCCTGTTTTCCATGCACAATTCTGTCTGGAGTCACTGGAACTGAATTTGCCACCTTCTGGAGATGGAAGTAGTTATTTGAAGTGGAGCTGATGAAGTTCTAGAGTGAAGGGGAGATCTGTCCCATGTGAGCCATCCAAGAGCTTGGAAGGAAACCTAGCTGGCAATATCTGTGATGCTAACAAAAAAGGGAACCCTTCCCAAAAATAGGTCCTGTGTATTGAAGTAGATCACAAATCTGTAAAATAAGCAAAGCCAGAAAAGAAAAAAGAAAACACAGCTTTAGAGCGTGGATCTATCAGGCTTTGTACAAGCCTGTGATCCCACAAAACCTGTGAAAATAGTTCATGTCTGTGATGAGAAGAAGAAACTGCCAGGAGGATCACAGTCTGCCAGGACTCATTAGTTCTGCCAGTGTTAAGGAAAAACATGTCTCAGTAGTCTCTTAGGCTTCATTACACATCAACAGGCAACAGAGGAGGAGGAATGGGATTTGTAGTCCACCCAGACATCTAGGGAAGCTTCAAGTGGAGGATTACTGCTAACACAGGGCAATGCTGCCACAGCCCCTGGGGCGGGGCAGGACCTGCTAGGCTGTGGCTGTGCAGAGGGAGCAGAACTGAATTTGTGGATCATCTACATAAGCCAGAGAGTCCTTGCCAATAAGTCCTTTTTGAAACCCAGTGCTGAGCAAGGCCTGCTTTTTGGGGAGAGGCTGTGAGGAAAGGTTTGGATTTCCTTCCTGGCATGGCATTGTCCTGCTGTATGGAGCAGGAGCATGACTTCCTCTGCTGACACGTAGTGGTAAATAGACACATTGCCACAGCTGCTGGCAGCCCCCAAAGGCTGATAGAAGCCAAAATCTCCTTTGCACAGATCCTCAGACCTTAGGAAGCTGAGGTTTAGCCCAGCACAGAGGGAATAACCATGGACCTTATTCTTTATGTGAGCACTGTCTGCTGAAGAAGAGCTGTGCCCTGTCCCAGCACTGAGCTCCTTTTGGTGGGGGAGGAAGCAATCCTCCTAAAGTATCCTTTCCTTACATTCTCAAAGGTTTCCAGAAATGGAAGAGCACATAAAACTGTGACAGGTGGAGTGGAAACCTTTAGTGCTTCAGGGATTTGGCTTCAGTTAATCTCCAAAAGCTCTGAAAGGTCTCACCTCAGAAGTCACATGTGGCCATCCCAGTGAACCAGAGATTTCATATTCCCAGAGCAGCCTGCCCCCACCAGCCCATGTGTCCAACAGAAGTTGGACTGAATCTAACACTCATTATTTATCCCATTTGAAGAGTTTCCAGTGTCTGAAGCCCTGGATGCTCTGAGACTGCAAAGCCAATTTCCAGTCAGGCTCAAAGAGCAAAATGTGGCAGCCCTGGGGGCAGCTCTGGGCACCACTTGTAGGAGCTCACAGCCTCAGCAGTGGTGCTGCCAGTCATCTCCAGGAATTGTCACAGTAGCTGTGTGTGGCACAACCCAGGACCAAAAAGTCAGGAAAGGCTGAGACATTCAGGTCCTGCACATCCATCTGTAGTGTTGGGCATGGAATCACTTATTGCTATCTTCAGCCCACCTGTGACACATCTGGGAACAAGCAAAGCCCTGGATAATGGAAACAGGGAATACAAACATCATCATCTCTGCTTCCTCAGGATTTTCTGGGGTGGGAACGGAGCAAAGATACCATGAAGCATATTCAGGAGTGGAGATGCTGGGACACAATGTCCACAAACCTCTGTTATCAAAGTCCTCAGTGAGGTTAATTTCTCTGAGCAGACACTGTGCTTCTATGGAAAGGGAAGTGCCACATTCCTAATCAGGCCGGGAGATGCTGGAGTGTAAAAAGTATACAGAACAACTTGCAAGATGTGCAGTCTGTGCTGTGGATGAAAAGAGCATCTTTCAGGATAAGTGGTCTTGGGCAGCACTAAATGGGGTGGATCCATGCAGAGAAGCCAATATAATTGTGGCATATTAAAAGGAGAAGGAGAAGAAGGATTGAGGAGGGGCTGGGCAGGCTCGTTACAGAGGGGAAAAGCAATGTGTGTCACCTTGTAATGGCTGCTCCAGGAAGGCCCATCAGGTGGAGAAGTGAAGTGAAACCACAAGGCAATTGACAGTGATAGAGGCAGGAGGGGTTACAGCAGTATTAGTCCTGTATGAACCATTGATCTCTTGGTGTACAATTTGCTGGAAAAGACTGCTATATAGGCTCAGCTGTTAGCAGGTGCTAATTGAAGCCGAGCAGTCTGGAGCCTCATTGCACTGCCTTCCCTTGGTTAGAGCAATACTGGGGAGGCTGGTGTTGGGGAAAGGGATTTGTGGGTGTGATTCACAGCACGGGGATAAAACAGCCTTTGTCTCTACTTAAGAGACAAGAGGAATGGGGATAAAATATTCTCCGTACACAGCTTCATGCACCTGTGTGCAGGGAGGGTCCCTGGCAAGACACATACACTTCTCAGTTCAAAATTCCCTATGGATAGGACAAAACCTCACCTCAGGGTGCACACAGCTGACAGAAAGGTAGTGCCTTTCATCCCAGATTCCACACACTTGACCTTCCTAGCTTTTTTGGTTTGCAAAGCCTGCAGCATTTCCTCCAGAGCAGACCTGTGTTAGCAGATTTAAGTCTACATTTGCCAGTAGCCAGGCTCTTCTTAGTTATTCATTCTGGAGCTTTGCAAAACAGCCAGAGGTCTACAGAGCTGATGCTAGAAAACACTGACCTGCAAGGCCGGGAGCCCGCAGGACTTCTGCCAGCCAAGACCTCTGTGATTTGTAGGCAGAGGAGAGCTGGCACCATCACACTGAGGGATTAACTGGGGTGCACAAGCAGAGCTGCAGCACGTGGCCCATCTTCCTTGATTCCTGCTGGATTTGCTGAGGTGCTATGAGGTGTGCCCACAAGGGCATGCATTTCTGATGTCCAGGCCATAGGTGTGCTGCTCAATACCAGCTCTGCTCACAGAGAGATGGTGGGGAATGGATGCTCTGCTCCTCCAAAGGGATTTTCTGTTCTCTGGAGAAAAGTCCACTCCATGCTCAGCTGGTCTCAGCCATCCACAGGGGCCCTACACCTGCTGCCTCCAGGATCCAAACTGAAATAAAACCAAGGAAGTTGATGAGCATCCCTCACAGATCTAACAGAGCTCCAGAGGGGGATCAGGGTCTCTCTCATCTTGTTGTGAGTGGCATGAAGGCAAGCTCACAACAGCATCACCAGCTGAAAAGAGGGGTGGTGCAGAGCGTACACACCGGGCTGCACTGCTGGGAGCTTGTCCTCGTTAGCCCCTCATCCATTCATCCTGGTGAGGATCTTCTCCAACCTGGTGGCTGAGCTCTGCTCATCATGTGCATTGTTTATGCACAAATCCACTCCCAGAGGGAGTGTAAATTGAGCCTGGAGTGCTCTCAATGGGATTCTCCATCCATAGCCATGAACTTGAGACTTTGCAGGATGAGTCACAGGAGCCCCTGACTCCAGCCAAACCACGAGCCCTGGCTGGCTGGACTCCACTGAGTTCATGGCTTGTCTGTGCTGTGGTGTGGTAGCTCCAGCTGAACTGGATGCTGTGCAAGGGAGAAACTGAGGCACATGGGAGTGAGAGTGTGTTAAATCCAGAAGCTAATGTCTTCTTAGACATTAGCCTAAGAAGACATTAGCTTGTCACTACCCTGTCCCAGGCTGGAGAAGGCCAGGAACATCCTCCCACAGAGGCTGGTCAGGCCACTCTCTGTCCTCTTGCCCTCTCCATCCTCTGGGGCTCTGTGCTCTAGTCCTCTCCTGTGATTTCCCATGGGAAGCCTCCAAAACTGGCTGCAACTGTGAGCCTGGAGACCTGCCACAACCTGTGCCAGCTGCCAGGACAATTGGAGAGGCTGGGTGTAAAGTGATGAAAACCCAGTGATGTTGCTGAGGAGTGGGAGGAGGCTGTTGAGCCTTGCAGGAGCTCCTGTTGTTGGGAGGGCATGTAGCACTTCATAGGATGCAGCAAGGCATGAGCCTGGTGCTCATATTCATGGCACAAGTGCCTGTGCTCAGCAGACTTGAAAAGTAATGTTACCTTTGTGGTGGAAAGCACAGGGTCTTGTGTTTTTCATTTGTGTGAGGGTCCCTCAGTGTGGCATAGTGGAGGGGCAGATCAGGAGCTGGGATTCCCCACTGGTCCCTTGAAGCCCTTTGGCAGGGTTAGGAACCACAGCCACAGGCTCACCTTCTAGTGAGCCACTGTGCTGTTCCCACTGGTGCTTCACTCTCCTGGGACTCTTCCCTGTCTTCTCTGCTCTCAAGGAGCCTCTCCATCTTTGTCCACTAACACCCAGCCCTTCCTCTCTCCACATCACTTTGGGCACTAAGAGAAAGGACTTTGCTCCTCCTTGGTTTAGGAGGGTGCTTGTGCTCTGTCTCTGGCCCCACACAGGCACCCTCCTCTCAGCCTTGCTGGGTGTAAAAGCTGTGCCAGCTCCGTGGTTGCTGTTGGCAGAGAGCCTTTAGGGATGCCTGCAGGATGCCTCACTGCTGATTTACAGCTGCAGCTCACTGGGGTCTGCCCCAGCTCAGACAACTCCTCCAGCTCTCAGCTATGACACAGACATGCCTGTCCACTCCTCCTGGTTTGCAAAGAGAGTTTCTGTTGTTTTCAACCCAAATTGCTGAAGGCTGATTCTCACTTTTATGGAGTGTGAGCCCTGAATATTCAGGAAGCAGCACTGAAGTTGGTGTGACCATGGTTGGCAGGCTCTGGCCCTTAATTAATTAACATTGATTGTACTTCCAACAGTGGAGGAGGGAGCTGCAGCTCAGGGAAGCAGTGAAGTGTTGCAATATAATCACTGCAGCTATTTCCACGCTGCTGGTTGGTGCTCTTCAAAAGTTACCTAGCTGCTGCATTGGCAGCATGGTAGACAGAAAGGAAAATCCCAGGGGGAACAGCAGCAACATAGGACTTTGGAAGCTGTCATTTTACAGGAAACATCTGTCTGTATGTCTGTGCCGGGTTGGGGGTTTTAAAATTCCTTGGTTTATTCCTTTTTAAAATATTTGTTTATTTATTTATTTGTTTGTTTGCTTTCTGGTGATTGACACTGCCTTAGCTTGACTCAGCCTTATCAAAGGTGCTGTTCATGTCTTTTGCATAGCAGGGGGGTCAGTTCACCCCTGGGCTACTGAGAAGTGCTGTTTAAGAAGTGGGATGTGCCTTATCTCACAGGAAGTTTGGAGCAGGTTGGGTCAGTGACTTTAAAGTGGTCTGCCCCATCTAAGTAAGATATCCAGTGGACAGCCCTCCCTCTGTGTCAGTGAACCCCCTCACTCTGTAATCTGGGCAAGTCTATTCCACTGAGCTCTCTGAGTCCATGGGCTTTTGTATACATGATGCATTTCTTTCCCCATATTTTTGCAATTTTATTCTTGGCAGCTCCAGAGAGGTGGGCCTGAGCATCCTTCTGTTGATCTATGAGAAGGACTTTGGGATGCAAACCCAGAAGGAAAACTTCAGGATTTAGGTAGACAGATTTAATCCCTCCACATTCTTCATCCTGCCCTAAATCACAGCTCCAGTGAGAGCCACCACGAGCACTCACAGCTCCTTTAATGCTGTTACCTGATGTTGCAGATGTGTCTCCCAGCCTGGTGAATACTGAACCCTCCTGAAAATGTTCAGTGCCCTTAATTTGTGCTGTGGCATGGGGCAGCAGCTCCCAGGCTTGTCCCTGCACAGCCCATACAGCGTGCATAGCCCCACAGCGTGCTGTGTGCTGCCAGCTGGGACTGTGGGGGCCTTCCTTTCCCACATAACATGTGTGCAGAGATGCCTTGCAAGGATTCTGGAAAAGCAGTGCCAGGGCTGGATGAGGGGTGGGAAGTGCATGTCAGCAGGCAGAGACCTTCAAGTCAAGCCTGGTAGCAGAAGGGATTAGTGGGTACGGGCTGTTGGGTGATTTAATTGTGTTTTCCTTCCTCCAGTGAGTTTGCACCATTTTTCTTTACTTGCTTAGCCCTGAGGAGTTTTTTAGTGTAACCAGTATTTATGGAAGGCTTTTTGCTTTGGTGCCTCACAGGGAGTCCAGTGGTGTGCAGAGCAGCAGTTGTTTCAGAGCCCCACCAGCCATCCCTGCAGTGCCCGAGTGCTGGCATCCCGAGGGCCATACAGGGGTCCCAGGTGGATAAAAAGGCACCAGCTGGAGTTAATTCAGTGCTTTGTGGTTTTGTATTTCAGCAGGGTCAGGAGAGCACAACCAAACCCTGGTGTCAATGTACCAGGTATCATAGGATCACAAGGAAGGAGGAAAACCAGAGCCTAGCTCTGATGAAAACAGCTCTCCTGGGCCAGTCATTTTATCTGCTTTGGGGACTTCTTCTCCATGTGTAAGCAGGGAGAATGATGCTCTCCTCATTGGTCTCACTCGGTTGTCAGATCCTTTTGGCAGCAGCTGCATCTTGCTGGGTGCCAGCATGAAGCAGTGGATGACAGGGTGGGCATCCACAGGGGGCTGCAGGCACTGTGATTGTGTGAGTGCTGAGGAAGAGCTGCCTCCATCCCCTGGGCTGGAATCCTGTGCTTCCCATGAGGGGCATCTCCATCAGGGAGTAAAGTGCTGGCTGCCAATCTGTCCTTGGCAAAGCTGATGGGGAGAATCCTCAGGAGAACAGTTTTCTGTTGGACATTAACTCCCATCAACATCCAAATGTTTTACAAAATCATATTTTTCTGTCAGGGGAGATAAAAAAAAGATGAAGCATAGGGGAAAGACAGACTGCAGTTTGTCTTTTTGGTATTTTTCAGAAATTGTCAAGTTCTTCACTTTGAATTTACACCCCCTTCCCCTTAAAACCAAATGTTTTGCAAAGCCTTTTGTTCAACTCAGTTTGGAAGTTTTGGGGAAAAAAAAAAAAAAAAGCCTGAAACACATTAAAACCTTTGGTTTCCTTCTGAAGGAAGGAACTTGGCTGTTTTGGTAGGTTTTTTTTCCTCTTTAACAGAGAACATTTGTAAATTTGGGCTTTTGCCCTGGTGGAGGCAGAGCGGCATTTCAACTTCATGGCACCCTGAGCCTGCCCTGGCCATGCCGGAGCTGCGGGGGGCTGCAAGCAGCGGGTCCTGGAGCAGCAGGGGGAATCTCCTCTCGCCCGCTCCCGCTCCCGGGGCCGCTCCCGGGGCCGTCTGCCGCCGCTCGGCCTGGGTGGGCTGCAGAGGATGCTCTTATTGCTGTGCTCCAGTTTTCCTCTTCAAAATCTCAGGCTGGAGGTGGGGGGAGCTCGGCTTGCTGCTTGTAGCTGCTTTCCATGCATGTGTGCATAGATTTGCGCTGATTTTCTCTCCTTAAGGACTTTCTGGTGCTCCCCCTCACAGGCAGTGCATGCGGTTGTTTGCAGGCTTCTGCCTCTGGGCAATTTCCTCCTCCTCATTACTACCCTTCACTCCCTCATCCCTTATCCTCTTCCTGATGGAGACAGTCTCTCACAGCCGACTCATTTCAGAGATGTTTTTTTCACTGCCGAAGCCAAGATTTTTCTCTCTCCCGTTGCACTTTGTCTGGAAATGGGAGGAGGAAGAAGGTTTTGGGTTTGGTTTGGGATTTTTTTTCAGCAATAAATAACTTCTGAATGCTGAAGAGGCAGGAGAATGAAGCTGGTGTTAGGCTACATTGAAATACTCCGTTTGTTCTGGGAGTCTTTCTCCACCCTCCTCCAGAAAGCTTCCTCTAGTGTTTAATTTTAATGCAAGTCACTCTTATTTTTTGTTTTCTTACTTTCCAGAGGAGATTCATCTGTTATTTTGGCTTGTCTGAAGATTTCTATGTACACCAAAATTTTTTTCCTTGGCTTTTCTTTCTTCTTTGATTTCTTTTCACCAGGGTTAAAAGCCTCAAGTCAGCAAGGTACTTAAACACATACTCAAAGTTAAGGCCTTGCCTAAGTGCTTTGCTGACTTGGAGCCAAAGATATTTTCTCAAGTCCTTTAAATGCTTCAGAACCTGAATTCAAAATGTTTTACAGAAATTCCAGATTTCAAGTATCTCTTGTGCTAATAATAGTTGTAATTCAGTACAGCCTTCAGACGACTGGAGCTCTGGACATGGTGAGCTTCTGAATAGTCTTACTTTCAGAAAACATGCCTCCCTAAAATCTTCAGCTTCAAACCCAAGAGCTCTCCAGAGAACAGGGCACACTTACTTGTATTTCAGTCAATGAAACATAACTGGCCTTTTAGCTGTTGTTTTGCAGTAAGACACTTACAGCTTTTAAACGCTGGAATTTAGGAAATAATGCACAATTGATTCAAGAATGAATGTCTGCTGCTGAACTAACATTTGCTCATTATCCCCAACAGAGGCAATAAAGAAAACTAGTCCAACCAAACTGAATACTCTCTGACATGGCAGAATCAGTAACTGGAGGTTAGGAGATGCTCTGAAAGGCAGACTGGGCTCCCAAAAGCAGCACTGGTCTCTGCTTTAGTCAGATGGATGGCAACAAAAGTGATATGGAAAGGGAACAGTAGTGGGAGTCAGGAAAAGGAAACAGGCAGGAAAAGGCTGTGTCAAAGAGGAGGAGAGGGAGGAGGAGAAGGAGGATGTATTTCTAGAAGCAGAGGGGCCTCAAATATCGAATAGAAATTGCAGCATGTTTTTCTGGGGCCCTGCATGATGAAGCCATGAGGGTTCTGCATGATGAGGTCACCAGCTAGCCAGTGGGAATGGCTTTGGAAATGCTCAGCTGCTTAATGAAGAGCATCTTCTTCACAGGTTTTGGAAAGGGTGCTGGACATTGGTGCTTAGGGCACCAACAAGGGGGCAGGGCCAGGCAGGAACTGGCTCAGTTAACAAGTCCTCAAGGACTTGCATGATCCCTCCTCTGAATGCACTCTGTGATGCTGCTGAGAATGGGACCAGCCCTGCTGAAAGCTCCTGGTTTACTGGCCTCATCTGAAGCTTCTGTCTTCTGAGGTGGTGTGTCCTCTTCTGAGGTGGTGTGTTCTCTGAGCATCTGCATTTTGCTTTCCAGATAGATGAACAAAGTATACAATCTATGATTCTGTAGAATGTGCACATCTGTTGAACTACTGATCTTCAGAGATCCCTTCCTTAGAACCATTCCAGGTTCTATGATCTGCACAAGAAGGCATGCAAAGGCTCTGTCTGCCCC
The DNA here is from genome assembly GCA_013397555.1 of Urocynchramus pylzowi. Lineage (NCBI taxonomy): Eukaryota > Metazoa > Chordata > Aves > Passeriformes > Fringillidae > Urocynchramus > Urocynchramus pylzowi. The sequence goes on from VZRH01001847.1 coordinate 401,150, forward strand.
AAAGCACTGAGCACTTTCAGTTCCCTGCTCTCTCATGGATCTACTTCTTGCTTCTGGGATCTTCCATGTAGTGTGCAGAAAGCCCTGTCTCTCCTACTTGCTCAGAGACAAATCCAAAAGACACTGCCATCTTCGATAGCTCTCTGTCTGCAGTGTAATTTGTAAATACTCACATAGCCTGTGGATTTATGGGGTTCCTGAATAATGCTGACCCCCAAGAGGAGCTCAGAAACCATTTGGGGACCACAGTCCTGCAGTCATGACATCCATTGTTCAGATACACTTTCCAGCCCTTAATCAGAGTCCCAGCCTCGTTCAGCCCTGAGCTGGAGCCTGTCTCCAAGCTCTGCTCAAGATCCAGGAGCTCTGTCCTAGGGTCCTATTGTGTGCTCTGTAGTGCTCCCTTAGCTATACTCAGCAATTTATTTTGTGTCTCTGGTGTAAGTAACACTCCTCCGAGCCTGCCATGGGTCTGATATGTGCCCATCTTTCCACCCAGCAGATGCTCTGTGTGATGGGTGGGCTGCAGCTCTGCTGGCTGTGACAGGGCTCAGCACATGCAGGTGATCCTTTCCAGGCTTGGCTTTGCTTGAGGATCCTTCTGATTGAAAGGCATCAAATATGAATGTAGTATCTCGTTATTACCAATCAAAATCCCAATGCCTTGTCTTAGTCCTTAACACAGCCCCTACAGGGGAGAGAAGATGAGTGCCTTATTTTTAATACTGTTTTGAAATCAGCACCAAACTCCAGATATGCAGGCATTACTTGGAGGAGTGATGGTGACTAGGTCAAAAAAACCCTCAAACTTGGGAAAATGGTTCCCATTTTCTCAGTGTCTATTCTTCCCACCCTCTTCACTGTGCTGCCCTGGCAGCAGCTCAGTTCCTCTGCTATTCTGTAGCCACGTGCAAAAAGAAAATCTTGATATTGGTGCAAGGGGAAGAAATCCCTTCTTTGGGAAGAACAAGCCCTGTGGTGTAACCTTCTGTGAATGTACAGGTGGAGAGAAAAGTAGTGGTGCTTCTGTTGGGAGCCCCAGGGAATGCCCTGTCCCCCATGTCTTGGTGCTACAGGCTGCACCCCTGTTTTGATTTCTCAGTCCAGCTTCAGTGATGCTTTTGAGTCCTGTCCCTTTGTGCAATGCACTCTGTGCCTCCTCCTTGTGGGGCTGAGCTATAAGGAGGAGGATGAACCCCCCGTACCTGTGATTAAAAAAGCAGAGGAGTTTCTCCATCCTCAGGCACAGAAGTTCACGTGTTAAGTTGTAGTTACCCCAGCTTCAAGCCCAGCTGCTGCCGATCCACCCAGGGCCGTGAGTGTTACATCTGTAAGCGAAAGCCACTGGCCTACAGCAGGCAGAACCCAAGCCAACAGACAGACAGAAAGAGCCTGAGGGGCTGAATTTTAGAGCTATTAAATGATTAAATGCAAGGGGAAAAAAAGTTAATTTAGCATCGCGGTTGTGATTTTACACACCCAAGAGCCTGGAAATTGAGAGCTCTGCTTCTCACACAGGGATCGTAACTTGGCACTGCACAGATTGTACAGTATGTAAAATTAGACTGGAGAAATAGTAAATATGCTGCAGGGACCAATACTGTCTTGGCAGAAGGAGGATGGACTGAGTGGGACCCAACAGGTCTTTTACGCCTCTGATTTCCATAATTCTGTGCTAATAAAAAAACATTGCACGATGCCTGATGCTAATCCGCAGCCCTGAGTGGGGTGAAGCGGGAGCTGGGTTGTTATGTGAACAAATAGCAGTCGCCCCTGGTGTATTTGAGTGGAGCTGGGCTGCTGTTTGAGGGCAGGCATGTGGGCACTGGCAAACAGGGATGGGGAGGTGTGTGCTGTGCACTGGGCTGGGAAGGCAGGTTGGGGGCAGCGGGGAGTGAGGCGCCCCGATGTCTCTATCCAGCTCTGCCCCCACCTCCCCCTCCCCAAACCTCAGTAAATACAGGCACCTTCATGCTGTTGCTGGACCACAATGAGCTCTTCTTGTGTTTACGGCTCTGATTTGGGCACCTAATTCTGAATTGTATTGATTTCCCCCTAAACGGCATTGAAAAGCCTGATCTAAGCACTCTTTTGTGGCTTAGAGTTATTTGTCCTGTCTGCATGAAAAAGCAGGACCAAAAAACAAGCCTCTAATTCACTCATGGTGCTAGCACCGGTCATTTGGCAGAGAAGGTTGAAGGCTCAAGTGAGCCCAGCTTGGAGGATATTTGTGGGATTTTCTTCTGTGTGCTGGTTCCCCTTAGTGCCATTCCCTCTGGTGTTCCAACACCTTTCCCTCCATACCACCCCACATGCTGGGGCACCCCGCTGCTGGGGTAGTTGTAGGGAACTGGAGGAGTTGTTGCTTTGCCAAGCAACTGCACTTCCTCAAGATGAGTCATCTCAAGCTGACGCCACAAGGAAGCCAAGTGGGCAAGGTCCCATCTGGCCTTGTCTTAGGATGAAAACAGTGTCACAGCTCAGCCAATTGCAGCAAGGAGAGCACTCAGAGTCCCAGGGACCAAAAGAGCTGAGATAGACATCCAAGTGATGGTCTTACCAAGACCCTCTGGGAAACAGATCAACACATGAACTCAGGTCCCCTTCTGGGATGCAAGAACAAAGCCTCCCGTGAAAAAACCTAAAAAGCCAAGATCACCAGCCCAAAAGAATCCAGAGCTCTCTGCTGTAGAGCTGCTAAGACAGAAAAGCAGAAGTAGCAGCATCTTCTCCTGGTCCCGGCTGTGTCAGCACAACGTGATCCAGGATAGAGGCAACCATTGCAGATGGGTGCACACCAGCATTAGCACTCTGGGGCAGAGCTCACTCCTACCCTGAAGCCATGGGAAAGGACAGCTTCTTTGTGGTCTCCTGCCCATGCATGGCTGAGGAGACTCTCTCAGAGAGGCAGGATGGATTTGGTTGCTGTTCTCAGTTTTGCTTGACCCCTGTGACCAGGGTTAAGTTATGCTTGGGGCACCACATCGCTGTACGGCTCCTGCTGCTCCCAGCGAGAGCTGGGCTTGGTGGCGTGCAGGAAAACAAGGCTGCCTCTGACACAGAGCCCTTCTGGCTTGCAGCCAGGAGCACTGCCACTGTGGAGCTCTGGGCTGATGTGATTTGGCAGGTCTAGAGAGCTGCTAGAGAAGCTCTGTCCCAACATGGGTCTGATGAAAAGGCAGCAGTGCCAGGACAAGACACAGACATAATAAGGCACAGGGAGGACACCCTCTGCCCTGGTGAGATCCCACTCAGACCAGACCAAAGCTGTTGATTCAGCCAGTCTGATGATATGATACAAGCAGAAAAATGACACTTAAGTTACTTGTCTGCTAAGGCAGCATTCCCCATCCTCCTACAGTCTCTGCCAGCCAGGGCTCCCCACTGGCCAGCAGCCCAAAAGACATGGGGAGCTGCTGCATCCCATGGGCTGAGCCACTGCTGCAGCAAGGACTTGGCCCTCACTTCTGCTGTGAGACTGTGTGTCTTCTGCTCCCAGAAGTAGCAGAAGCCTCTGTTCTGTAGTTTCCTGCTGGGTTTAGCACTGTGCTCTCTCCCCAGGAGGGTGCTGATTCTCTGCCACACAGCCTTGCTGGCCCCTGTGCATGAGTGATGCAAGTGACACCATCCTGATGGTGCTGCCATCCTGTCTGCTCCTGTCACCTGGAGCTCAGCCTGAGCCATGGCATGTCAAGCTCATAGCAGGGCAGGCATCACACCTCCCCACTGCTGGGCCAAGAAGTCCAGAAAGGAGCCCGTGGGTTGGATTCTCATTTGTGACAATGGAACATTTGATGGTGAAAGTGTCCCTTCATCCTCAGAAGATGTTTCCTTAAGGCTCACTGGAGAGGCACCAGCCTTGTGCAGCTGAGCAGCTAGAAGGGCCATGAAGGCCCTTGTCACCCCACAATGGACATCCACAATGGACATCCCCAGCTGGGTTTGGGGTGCAGCTTCAAAGGGAGGTGAAAGTTGAGGCTCCTGCAGAGCTGGAGCAGAACTTCTGCAGGAACATCAGGGCTTTGCCAACGCCCACAGGAGGATGTTTTGTGGTCACATCCAGGCTGAGGGAAGAGGTTTTCCTGCCCTGGATCCTGCCCTGAGCCAAGCATGTTGGAGGGGTCAAGTCCCTCCTTCACAACACTCCTGAAGTAAACCAAGGTCTGCTTCCAGGCTATCATGGTGTGATTGAGTGCAAGTCCTTTAGCACCCATCTGTTATCTCTTAATTAAAGTTTCTTTCTAATTACTTTTTCTTGTCAAGAGCAAAGCTGCTGACACCAGGGATTTACCAAAGTAGAGCAAACAAATGCGGTCTCTGCTTTCTGCAACTCTTCATTAATGGACAAAATTAACTTGGAGCAGTCCATATCTTTGGCTACATCGATGACACTTAATTATGCTTGTTTCCTTACAAAGATATATCCAGTTTTAAATCACTTGTGGAAGAAGTGCCTCCTTAAGCATGAAATTTCTTCTCCTTGAAGGAAGATTTCTGCTGGCAAGAAAAGCTGTGGAAAGACCAAGTGGCATCACAGGGAATAGATGTGAGATCAAGAGTGGGGTCTGCTTCAGGAAGCTGGAGTCAAGAAACCTTCTCCATGGCCAGGGGCTGCTTCAACTCAAGAAAGGCAGACCTCAGGGGCTGTCAGGGTGCACAGGGGAGTGGAGCCACTGGCATTCTTTGGACACAGTTGGTGCTGCTCAGGGCAGTGGGCGTGGGTCCTGAAGCAAGGGAGAGGCCCCAGGATTGTGCCACTATCCTGTCCCAGGCTGGAGAAGGCCAGGAACATCCTCCCACAGAGGCTGGTCAGGCCACTCTCTGTCCTCTTGCCCTCTCCATCCTCTGGGGCTCTGTGTTCATCTCCTGTGGGCTGATTGATCTCATTTAACATGGGAAGTTGAGGAATGAATGACCCTTCTGGTTTATATGCTTGAAAAGCTCTTGGCATAGCCCTGGCATTGTGTAAATATTAAATGTATAATTTATTCTGTAAAAAACAGCTAACTAGCTGCTGAGACAATTATTTGTGGCTGGTTTCTCAGCTGTGGGAGGGAGATATGAAGGCCAGTGGAGTGATGTGAAGGCCTCAGTCCAAGGACATGTATGTAGTGTTCTGTCCCACTGCAGAAATGTCCTATCAGAGAAAGTGGGGACCTGGCCTTTCTGACTGTGTTGGTTTCACCATCTGCAGAAGAAAGGCAGAGCCAGAGGCTGTGGAGCCTGCAGAGTGCTCTTCCCCTCTCCCCAGAAATGCTGCAGTGCCTTTCTTTTGCTCATTATCTGCTTACACAAGCCACAACCCTGCAGTGCATTTCGGCAGAGCGCTCAGAGGGAATATTTGTCCCAGTCTGCCTGCAAATCACTGTGACAGCAAGTGTGGTTTTGGCCCTGTGTGTGTCTGCTGGATGTTGTCTTGCCACAGGCCCTGGCTGAAAGACCCCCATTAAAGGGCTGTGGTGAGAGCTGCTGCCAGGAATGCAAACCATCCTCCCACTTCCTCTGCTCGGTGTTCCAGTGACGCCTCAGGCGTCTGGGCATGGACCCCCACTGCCACATCTGTGGCTCCACACATGCCAGTGCCCAGCAGCATTCCTGCCATGCCTGGCAGCTGCCCATGCTGGCTGGGTGGGAGCCTCAGCTGGAGCAAAGGCACAGGAGTGGAGATGGAAGGTCCCAAGAGGAGTTCTGCTCCTTCCTAGCACAGAGCATGCCAGGGCAGTCCTCACCTTTTTGCAGGATTTCTTTGTGCTATTGCCCTTCCAGTTTCGATCTAAGTCAAAATTTCAAGAAGGAGGAAAATGAGAATGAGGTTTCTATTGGATTTCCAACTGGGTAGGTTTGGGAAGCATCAAATATGTTTCCATGGGCCCCACATCTCAGCTGGTTTGTCTCATTTTCCCTCCACATCTCTCTGCTGGACTGTTTTCTGCTGTCCTCTTGGTCCCTGTTGCAGTTGCAGGACCTATCAAGCTGCCACTCATCACTGGTAGTGCAGCAAAGCAGCTCACAGCTCATTTCACCAAGCTGCCCCAGGTTCATTACTAGAATGTGTATGTTTATCCCACAACTAGAAGCTCTGTATGTTTATTCCCATCTTCCCTCCACTGCAATTTTGCAGAGATGTGGGTAAAGCTGTAATTTCTCCCACAATGCATCACCATGGCTCCTTGCTAGATCTGGGACTTCATGTCATAAGGTGTGCTGTGCCTGGCAGAGGATGTGGCCCTTGGTGAGCTTGGGTGCTGAGAGGCATGTTGCATAGAGGGGTGCAGCCCCTCTATGGTCATTTCACTTGACCCAAAAGCTAGCATGCTTTGGAGAAGAAGGGTGGTGTGGGCGCAGGGCAGGGCAGCATCTTGAAGCGTCAGTGATCACACCTGTGTTGCTGGGAAGGAATCTTTGGAAGTGTTTAGTCCAGTGTCCCACTTAGCAAAGCTCTGTCCTCATCAGAAGAGCAGATCAGCCATGGCTTTGTCAACAGAGCCCTGACAAACTCCATGGATGAGAATCCTTCCTCTCTGGGTCCTTGTGCCAGTGCTGTGTTACCCTCCAGGAGAATAAATTATCCTCCATGTCCAGCTCAAATCTTCCACCAGGACACTCATGTCACCAGTTGATATCCATCCAAAAGGGCTGGCCCTGCAGGACAGGCTCCATCATGGTCATTGATCCCATGGGTTATGAGTGACACAGTGACCAGGAGTGTGGACAAACCTCCCTTCCCTCCCTGTTCAAGGGAGCTGTGGAGTTTTGGGTGCATTCCTAGCCTGCAGGAACTGGAAGGTCCCAGTAGAGCTCTCCTGCTCATCCCTGCTCATCCCCATCCCACAGCAGAGCTGCTGTTCTCAGAGGAAGACAGGCTTCTCCAGCATTCCAGGGGAGCTGTCCCCATGGTGCCCCTTCCCAAAGGGGCTGCCACACATCTGCACGTCACTGTGGTTGGGTGGGACTCCCACACCTGGCATGGGACAAGGGAGGACATGAGGACTTGTCTCTGCTCCAGTAAGATCCTCAGCAAACCCTGCTGGAAGAAATGCCTCCTCTGAAGCTGTGCTTTGGGTTTCTCCTTCATCAGGAACCTTAAATCATTGCCTTGGAAAGGAGCATTGCTTTCAAAGACCCGTCTTCCAGGAATGGCTCCCTCAGCCCTTCTGGATGAATGCCAGTGTGTTTGTACTGTGTTTAAGAAAATAACTCAAGGTGACTTTTTTCCTTCCCAACTTAGTCCTTCAGCCACTAGCTACGGACAAGCTCTCAGCCACAGTCCTGAGAGGCAGAGCTGAGCATCCCAGAGCTCTGCCCCCCATCTCGTCCTTCTCTGGAATTAGGCACCAGGCAGGCAGGAGCCAGGCAAGGGTGGTAGGTCTGTGGATCCACCACTGCGCTGAGCCTTTCTCCATGCAAAGCTGGTGGGTGGTGCAATGGTGGGTATCAGAGCTCCAGTGTCTCTGATAAGCAGAATTCCAAGTGTAAGGACAGGAAAGTCAATGGTTGTGTGAGCCAACAGGAAACAGAAAGACAAAACCTCTTTACCTTATGCAATACAAGAAATTAGATAACTTGAGTAAGATGCTTGAATTCTTACTGAAAGTCTGATATCTGTATTTGTCTATCCACACATGTGCCTAGTCATCTGTCTGCCCATCCATTCATCATCCAACCATCCATCCACATCCAGAGCCATTCAAGCAGCAAACCATCCACCCAACACCACTCACATTCACTGTCCTTCCATACCTCCTTTCCTCCATTCCATCTGTGCCCATCCAGCCTCTTGTCTGGAGAGGGAGAAAAGAGAGGAGAAGCCTTGGAGGTGCTTCTCCCATCTGTCTCACCACCAGCTGCTTGCAATCTCCCAAGGCACACTGGGCAGCTCAGTGTTTTAGGTCATCTTCTGCTATGAATTCATTTACTCATGGTCCCCCCTCCAATGTTGACATCAACAGCATCTGATGAATATAGATTTATGTAATTTAATCACAATTCATGCAAATAAAAGGACCACTTTCTATTGCTTATTTTGCTCTCCCTTATTTTATTAGGAGAAAGAGCAAGCAGTCCTTCTCTATTTGTCCTCTTCATGTCACTCATCATTGCTAAGGTGTCTGTCATGTCTTTGCTTGGCTGTCTCCTTTTATGGATGAAGGGTTTGAGTCTACTAAACCATCTTCACATGGGCTCTGTTTCCAGCCTTAGCTGCTTTTGTTTCTTTCCTTGGCCCTGCTTCCAGTGATGCTGTGCTCATAACAGCATGGGGACAGGTTTGTTCATGGCTTTTGACTTACAGTGCTTTCCATTTTGGGTTTGAGTTCTTGGTCACCACTGAGCTGATGTTTTCAGGGAAGGGAGGGTGATGACTCCAAGGTGGGTTTCTGTGGAGGCTGTGGCACATTTGAAACCATGAATGTGTAGGGGAAGGAAGGCTGCATGCATTCCACTGTGTGTTCATCAACACAGGGTTACTGCCTGGTGGTCTGTACCGTGATGTCCTCCCGCAGCACTTTGGAACCCAGCTGTGCTTTGGCTGTCCTGACAGCCTCTGTCAGCAGCACTCTGTCTTCTCTCTGCCCTGACCCCTTTTACCTGTGAGTTACGAGGGTGTTGGGCAGATCTGATCCAGCTCGGATCTCTGTCAGACTTCAACAGTGACATCTTCTACTGCTACATTTAACAGCTTGTTTTCACCTTTGGTCTCATGACTTTAGCTGCTGTAAATCCTCGCAAGGACTTTCCTCGTGTGTCAGGGCTGCTTAGTTTCCTTGGAAGGCACTTTGTCAAATGTGGTTTTGAAGCCCAGGAGAATTTTGAGAACTGAGCCACCCTTGCCTGTGCACAAAGGCTTGATGAAGCCTTGAAGGAACCTCATCCCCATTCATCCTCCCATCCTGCTTCACCCTGTGTCGTGCACACGCACTCACATGGTTTTATCCTTGCCACATGCAGCTCAGCACAGCCAAGTGTAGCAGCACAGGAAATATTCAGTTGCTAAGGATCATTAATGAATGTCAGCTCCAGCTCCTGTCCAGAAACCTGAGAAAATTCAATTAGGCAGCTGGTGCCCAATGAGCTGTGTTGCCCCACTCGTGAGCTGCTACATCAAACAGCTCAGCAAGCATCATGTTATTGTGGAAAGAAAAGAAAATCCAGACAGGGAGACAAACAGCACTGAATGCACCAAGCAGCTGTGCCTTTCCACAGCACAGCACAGTTAGGTTGCAATCCTCCTGCCTGGTTTACTGGATAGGGAATTGCAAGAAGAATTACCTGCTTCCCATCTGTGCTAGTAAATATGTGGAGTTTGCTGGTGACAAGTCCTGGGGCTGTGTCATCTCTCTGCTGGGAGTTTCTGATACGTGTGTTTGGTTTGTGTCCTGCAACAAGTCACCTAGACACACGACTGGCAGTGTCTGGCTGTGCTGTGGGGTGTTTGGCTGGTAAGCCGTATGTGCAGCCCTCACATGTGTTCACCATAGCAAAGGTGAGAGGAAGCCATCCTGTGGGTGGAGGTGGTCCATGATCCTCTGGTGTTCGTTGGATGGTCCACTCTAGTCTAAAGTAAATCATGGCTGGGGACAGGAGCAGAACTTGGGCTTCCCTGGCCACCAGCAGTCCACACCCCAATCCTCTTTACTTCCCAGACGGGAAGGTAAGATCTTATTTCCAAGGCAACTGTGCTGAGGGGCTCTGAGCTCACCTGTTTTTCCCCTTTTCTTTCCCACAGACATCCACATCCAGTACGAGCGGGTAGGTGCAGACGTGACCATGAAGTGTGGCTCCATGGACTGGGATGCAGCCGTGACCTGGACAGCCAACGGCACCGACATCGACGAGTCCCACCTGAACGGGTCCTACCTGCTCCTGAAGAATGTTGACCTGTCACAGAGCGGCCAGTACTCCTGCTACGAGGGCTCCTCCTGGCACCTCAAATACCAGACCTACCTGAGGGTGGGAAGTGAGTACCCCAGCACGTCACATTGAGGGGGACAGTCTCTGCTCCCATGCTGACTCCCCACAGCCCCTCCTCCTGCCATGCCAGCCCTTCTACTTTCCATACACAGGGTTGTCTGCTGCACAACACCATATGAGGTCCTCATGCCATACTAATCCCAGCTGGAATCAGCCACTTTGCCCCAAGCTTTGGATTAAAGCTGGTAAATTAAATGATGCCTCAAGAATAATTTGAGAATGGATGTAACTTCTCCCTCTAGCCCTGTGCCACAACAACCATCTCTGTAGGTGGAAAAAGCTGTCAGAGAGGATTGCAGTCAGCAAGGAGAAACCCTGGCTGGGATTGTTTCAGTGTAGTTGTTTCAGAGGAGCAGCCAAAAGGTGTTGCAGGATCCTGGGTGCACAGGTGTGCTGGAGGACAAGCTGCTCATTCCCCGTCATTTTGTGTATCTCCGGCACGGGATGCGCTGATTCCCGGGCCTCAGCAGGGGAGATAAGAGTTGTAGTGTATTTCACATGATGCTGAGAGCTGATAGCAGCTGTGTGTTTTGAGGGCTGCTGTGTTTGTACAGCTGATAGCAACTGTGTGTTTTGCAGCACGGCGTGTGCAACTGGCAGCCATGGGTGTCTGGGAGCACCAGCCGGCACAGCCGGCTGTGGGATAGTAATTGTGATGCACCAGCTGGGAACCCCGCCATCCAGGGATGTGTCATGTAGGTGGCTGTATGTTCCCAGGTTTGGAAGACACAGCAGAGTCTTTCTCTACCCCTTACCTCACCTTCTGCACCTGGCATCAGAGCCAGGGTGGTGTTGCCATCCTAGGCCATGCTGCAGGGACAGAGGGTCACAGGAGGGTCTGTGTAAGCCCTGGAAATAAAGCATGAGGGGTTCACTACACCTAGAGATTCGAATTTTAGAGATGCTCTACAGTGTCCAACTCATTTAAGGTGGTGTGGGATGTATCCTGGTGTCTGGGCCAAGGAGAAGGGGTGCTGGAAGGAGCTGGAAGGCGATGTGACAAGCAGAGAAGGGGAAGCAGTCAGCACAGGGCAGGGTTTACACCAGCGAGCAGCTGTGGGGGTTGAGAGCATGGCAGACAAAAAGGCCACTGCCACTGCCTAACAAATGAGTCAGGGGCTTTTTAGCTGCATTGTGGTCAGGAGGTGTTCACAGTTAGTTCAGAGCCAGAAAAGGCAGGAGCTGGGTCCAGCAGAGGCAGCAGCACAAGGAGGTTGTGCAGTTCCTCTCCTCGGGCATGTGCTCACCAGATCCCATCTAGGGAGAGGTCCCAGGCTGTGCCAGTGCACAGAGGGCTGCAGCCCAGGTCTGCAGGAAACAAGAGGAGTGGGGAGACGTCCACAGCCTCCAAGCACCTCCTCTGCAGCTGTGGCATCGCTGATTTTGCAATGGCTCTTCCATCTGCTAAGCACCTCGCTAATAGTAATCCCTGTCAATCCGCTCAGGGACCCGTGGGAATTGCTCAGCATTAGAGCCCAAATCCTGCTGTTCCCTATTACTGTGTGTTCCCATTTGCTGGAGAGTCACAGCCCCCTGAGCACAGGGCAGCTGAGAAGCCCAGTTGGACACTGCTGGGGCCACCAGCCCCCGGAGAGAGGGTGACAAATAAACAAACAAGTGTCTGGCGTTGTTAACACAATTAACTGTGCAAGGAACTAATCAGGTGAGACGCTTTTAGTGGTAATTAATTTAACTGTCTGGATTTTAATTTAACGTTCTCTGTGAGGTTTCTCTTCCCAGTGCTGCACCCCCAGCCCCTGCCTCCCCCATCCCACCCTAAGTGTCCTGGCTCTGCTGAAAATGATTGATTCCCTGGAGGTGTGAGGATTCATGCAAAGGAGTGGATCTGGGAGCATCCTGGCAGGGAATGGAGTGGGCTTGGGCATGTAGATGGAGATGGGTGACTAGTGGGAGGTTTGCAGCATGGCCCTGTGGTAGCATTGCTGTTGCAGCTGAGTGCATTGGGAGCCCAGACCTGGGATTTGAGGGATCTTGGAATCGTTTCATTTCAATTGCATGGGAAATTAAATGAAAACAGGCCTGTGCCTGCATTTTTCTCTTTTGCTGGGGCAACAAGAAAGATGACTGCGGTGAGAGTGAGGGGCTGGGGCTGCACGTGGAGAAGTGCTGGGGATCTCATTAAATAAATGATGGTACCTGGAATGTGCTCCCCAGGCAAGGCAGGGGTGCTCCTCAGCATACAACACCACAGGAAGGATGTGTAGAGGGAGCAGAGAAGGGTTGAGGACCAGGAAAGGGTGTCAATTAGCAAAGCAAGCTCTGTCGTTGGGGTCAGCGAGCACAGGGATAAAGGGAGACCTGCCAGGAGTCAAGCTGAGCAAGACCTTGCAGAGGAAATGAAAAGGGGGGTTAGCCATATAAATACAGAGCAAACGAGGAGAGAAGAGCAGAGTTGGTTCTGCAGACGGGTTTCAGGGGAGATTAAACGTGAGCTGGGAGAGCCCGATACCAAATGAACCCCACCGGGTCTGAGCAGCAAGGCTGAGAGCAAGGGCAGCACAGGCTAAGGGAGAGGAGGGAGCATAAAACCTGGAGGTTATCCTCTGTTCTGGAGGCACCTTCAAAGACCACAATGCACTGAAGGCTTGGGGAGCACCTCATCCCCATGTGAGGACATCTGTTCATTAGCAAGGCTCATTAGCAGCTGAGAGGCCCGTGGTGGTACCCAGTGCAACGTGTCTCCTGTGCCTGAGCGAAGGAAAAGTCCTCATCAGACAGCCTGACCCCACACCACAGTGGGGCCACATGGTGCACTTGGAAGAGGGAGCAATTAAAGACGTGGAGACAAATGGAAAATGGGAAAAAAATACAAGGGGGGCTTGCCAGGGATATATCACAGCAGATTAACCTGATAGCTCTCTTTGATAAGGGAACCGGTTTTCTAAGCCCAGAAATGTGGTCAGTGTAATCTGTCTTGACTTCAGTGAAGTATTTGCTATGGTGCCACATGGGAAATTATGAGTTAAACCAGAGAAAATGTGGATTAGTATGAGAATTGGAACACAGCTTAGGAAATAGCTGCAGGGGATCAGATTGTGCTGAAAGGGGGAGCTCCTGGAAGGGATGGGGAAACTTTGGCACCACGGTTGGACGGTGTTTGGGCCACTCTCTGCGGTGTTATCTCTAATGTCTCTGGCCCACAAGGACCAGGGGCATTAGTTGGATATGCCAGTGGCTAAGGAAGGACAAGAGGATATCTGGGGCGGGGATTTCATGCTGAAGAGACCAGCATGCTACATAATTGTGCAGGCACAAATGTGTGGAGGTGTTTTATCAATGTGCTTCAGCAGTGGGGAGGGAAGGCACAGGTAGCTCATCTGGTCCCTGAGATGGGTTTGACACCCAAGGGCACATCATGGGGGATGTGGATGGGAGCCCAGCAGCACCCTGCAGAGGCTGGGGTACCTGGGCTGTCTCACTCACTGCAGAAATAGGAGCACTGGTGAACAAGTAATGGGGCAGTGTGCACTCAGGGATGGCGAGGAGGGATCCCCAGGCTTGTCTATTGCTAAAGGTCCCAGGTCAGCCACCTGGAAGGCATGCATCCTCCTCAGCACAAGCTGGCCTGGAGGAAGCTGGCACTTTTCCAGGGAAAATCTCTTCAGGGCACTTTGAGCAGTGACTTGTTGGTCTGCCCCTTTCTTCAGGCAGCTGAGCATGCGGTGAAGCACAGCAGAACGACCAGGTGCTTATCTTCAGTGATCACCTGCCCTGCAGCCTGACAGCAGCAGATGCCCACGTGTGGCCAGAAGCAGGTCCAGGTCTCTTTACACACCAGGTATCCCTGGCCTGAGCCCAGGGCTGAGCACCAGGAGCAGGGGGGCAGGAGGGAGCACCAGGCTGTGGGTAACAGGAGCGTGGGGCCGGGCTCCTGCTGCCCCCATAAGCCACAGCTCTGCATTTGGAAACGCGCAGCCGGAGGGCCCGGGGGTGGATATAACAAAGACGTTGGGAAATAATGCACTCTTGAGGTTTGGCACACGGCGCTGTGCGTTACAGAATGTTATAAAAATACTGCTAATGGGCCAGAGAGGAGTGGAAACGCGCGTCGGAAAGGCTGCCAGAAGCCGGAGAGTGCACATGAGAGCAGGGAGGCCTTGTGTGCAAAGAAGGGAGGGCGGGAGGGAGGCAGCCAGGGCAGGCACCCTCCTTCTGCTCCCACCCCTCCATTCCTTTCTAACCTGCTTATCTCCATCCCGACCCAGCACCTCTTCCCCTTTGCCCCTCTGTCCTGCTTTGGGGACGCCCAGGCCCTGGTGGACATCCATCTGACCCTCATCACTCGGCCTGCTGCCCAAAAAGGCTGCTGCCTGACAGGATGGAGTGCAAGCACAGGAGAGGAAATACAGCAGAATCCCCGCCAGCAGCAGGGGCACAGACTGGGATGCAGGCAGTGGAATTGTCTTCCATGTTGCAGTGGTGGCCTGGGGTCTTGTAGGCTGGTGCCAGCCCCAGCGCTGTCCCATGGGCATTGCTGCCTCCAAGGCCGTGGATGTGGGAGAGGGACTGGCAGAGTACAAGCAGTCCCAGGCTGGTCTGCTTCCTCCATGTCTGTCACTGCAGTGGCTGGCGAGAGAAAGAGGAAAAAACATGCGGTTTGACGGAAAATGACATGGAAAAAACAACTAAATTAACAGAAAAACAAACAAAACAAAACCAGAGAGAGGGAGGGGGAAAGGGGCAAAGCAACAGGAACCACATGTGAGCGGGGAGGCCAGGAGAGCCTGAGTGTTCTCTGGACTGATTAGCAAGCAATCAAACATCGGCCACTAATAAATAATCAGAGCCTCCCTTTTCTCTGCCTTAGAAGTTTTTTTCCTCCCAGCTGGGCTCCAGCTGCAACCAGAGGGTTGAACTGCAAGTTTGCATCTATTTTTTATTGTTATTTTTAAAACATTTTTTCTGTTTCACCTATCCAAAATAAAGAAGCAAAACAAGAAGGTAGTGACCTCTCCTCGTAAGACATGCACCTCTGGCTCCACCAGGGCAGGCACGAGCATCCCATGATGGGCACTGGCTGAACGGTGGAGGAAGGCAGTCCCAGGGACTGGTGCGTCCCCCGCCTGTTTCCATGGCTTGGTTGGGTGGAAAAAAACTGCAGGAGGGCACTGATGACATGCCAGCTTGGGAGAACAGAAGTCTGGTGGCACCAGTATGGTGCTCCTGCCTGGATGCTGCTGGAGAAGCACAGGCTCGGGGTCAGCATGTGCCGATAGTTCCTTGCTCGTGTCCAGCGAACTGTGATGCAGAGGTTTTTTTAAAAAAAAAAAAATTTAAAAAAAGCCCTTTTGATGGATTTTTTTCCCCTCTGAACTCTTCCAATCCTTTCCTGTGGTGATGTAAACTTAGGCTATTTCAGGAGCAACTGCAACCATTCCCTGGCACCAGGGCCAGCTGGCAGGGAACAGCACCCACCCCTTGGATTCATCCCTCTCTCCCTCCCAACTTGCTCCTGCCCCTTGGAGATAGTCCTACACAAGGGCAACCCCAAGGCTGTGCCCAGGCAGTGCTTGAGGGCAGGACTACATTAACATGGACCAAACCTACGGCAAGGGTGGAGCTAATAAATTTAAATGACAGTTGATATTCCAGAATCAGGAGATGCACCCCAGAGCTGTTGGGTTCATTACTGTGGAGGGTTTTTCCCCCGCCATGTGCCTGCAGCACTGGGGGCTGGGTAGGTGCAGTGGTCCTGGGGTGATTCACAGCCAGGCATCACCCCCATCCCCCCACCCCGATTCCTGAGAGCCACAGAAAGGGAGCAGTAACAAGCTTGCAGGTATGCTTTGTTCTTTGAAATTCGGCTGTATTTCGCAAGGCATGCGGGCTCTCCAATCGCTGCCTTCCCACGTTGCGCTGTTCGTGCATGGCTGGGAAAATTCAGTGGATGAACTGTGCTGCTGCCTGCGACCAGATTTCGGATCCGGCTGAGAGCTGAAAAGGCGTACTGGGTAACAGTATGCAAATTACTATCCCGGCTCTTTAAGGAGAACGCCAAGAAAAACCCACCCAAAAACCCCACCACGCTCCCAGATGCAATTAGTCCTAATCGAATTAGGAGCCGGACTAGAAAAACAAACACGTTTGCAGGCAGCAGGCGACCTTTCCGCCTCGTTCAGTGGGCTGCAGGCTGCATGCCACAGCGGGAAGGGCTGAATGAAGCCGTGCCCCGTGGCCCCCGTGTGCTCACACTCGTCCGCTCGCACCCGCGCCCCGCTGCTCCTCTCCTCCTTCCCCTCGCTGGGCTGGGCAGCCAGCCCAGCTGCAGCATAGCAGAGTGATGCTTCCTTGGCTCGCTATGTAAAACATGATAATCTGGGGCAGCCGGTGTCAGAAACAATAAAAATATCCCCTCTCCCATCCTTACGGCTCCCCTCTAACCGCGGGGGAGTTGGGGACAGCAAGGAGCGCGCGGTGGTGGGGCCAGCGGAGCCTCACGGGGCATTTTTGAGCAGCCACGGCTCGGGACAGCGGCACCGGCAGCTCTGCCCTGGCCTTGACAATGCTGTTTGCGGGAGGAGCATGCCCAGGAGGAGGCCAGTGTGTGCAGTATCCCATTCCCCTGTCCTGTCGCCACTGGTACCTGAAGGGACGTGGCCCCACCCTTGACCCCAGTGATCGATGGCCCTGGGGCTGTGTTGGCTGCTGCGGAGAGCTCCTGGTGGAGTCATGGCAGGAGCATCAAGGGCACGAGGGTGCTGAGAAGGGGAGGAGGTGGTCACTCCCTTGCCATTATCCTTCAGTAGCAGAGTTCCAGGGTTGCCAGTAATGAGCCAGAGCCAGGGATGGAGTGTCTATCAGAGAGAGCCTGCTTAAGGTGCAAGAGCCCTCTCAGTGAATGTGGAATCCTGAGCTTTGGACTTCCATGTGAAATGAGTCCAGAGGCTCACTGTGCATCCTCTGCTGCAGCTGGGCTGGGGTTTAAGATCATGGGACAGGACCAAGAGGGAGCCTGGCTCCAGCTGCTGGGCTGCAGGAGAAAAGGAAAAAGGATTTTGGGGCTTGGCAGCTTCCTGGAAAACCCTCCTCATCCTTGCCTAGCACAAATACCAAATGCTGCATGCAGTACCAACATCCCATGTCCTAGGTGGATGGCAGCACAGCCTCCTTCTGCTCTCCTGAGATTTGTTTATCCTGCCCAACATGACAAAAACAGCTCTGTAATTAAAGAATCCCAAGTCCAGTCTAAACAGCTTCCCACAACCCTTGCTCTGCAGTTCCAGGAATTAGGGATGCCTAGGGCTGGGAAGACAAACCCTCCTCCTTGGCTGGGGGATGGTGGCCATGGGTGGGGACCGTGACTGCTCTGGGGACTGGAGGGGACACACACTGGTTCTCTGTTTGCACTGGCCTCTGCTCCAGGAAGGATTTTATCTGAGCTGCTCCTAAGTGCCCCTTGTCAAAATATTTGGTGCAAGCTTCCTGCCGCCCACCAGCAATGTGTCCCCAGCTTCCAGGGTCTGGGAGGGGAGGAACAGGCTGGGATACAGCCACCTCCTGTCACTACAGCTATGGGACAAGGAACAAAGGAGTCAGTGCTCCATGTGTGAATGCTGCTTTCCTTTCTCCAAAGGGCTGTGGTACTTAAATAAGATCATTGTCTGCTTTCCAGAAGGTGCTGAAAGAAGAAACCCCCACCAGTGTCACCAGCACAGGGTATAACTCTTGCCTGTCACTGCCCACTTGTGCCTATGTTTGCAGGTTCCCAGCCAGGTAGTGTCACCAGGAATGGGAAGACCCCACAGTGGAGGTGCTTGGTGTCCACATCCCTCCTGTCTGAAGGAGAGGAGATGGCAGGCAGCAGCAAATTTTCATATTTTATTTAACTGTATGCAAAGCTCTTCCACCTCTTTCTGAAACTTCTGGTAGTGGCTGGGAACAGCAGTGGGGCCCAGCCATGCAGTGAGGTGCCAGCCAAGGGCTCAGCAGGGTCAGGGCAAGGTCCGGGGTACTTCAGCATGAAAGACGCCGTCATTAGCTGTGGTTTCCCCAGCTGCTGCGTCGGCTGTAAATAATTCAGCAGACTAAATGTGTGCTAACAGCAGGTCAGGACAGGGAGCAGAGGAGAAGGAGCAGAGCTGTGGGCCTGGACAGCAGGGAAGGGCACCAGGATAAAGTGAGATTATTTTCCTCCTGTTAGCAGGACAGGGTGCTGTCTCTCCCCTCCGGAAAAGGAGTCAGAGGGTTCCCATGCCCGATGGATCCCTTTCCTCCCCAGTCCCTTCCTGAGCTGTCAGCATCAGTACCAGAGGCAACTGCAGGACAATTTCCAGTTGCTCTTGCTGCAAGCACTTTAATGCTGTTTAAACAATTACGCAGTTGATAAATTTTGACAAGAAGAGATAGAAATAGCCTGGGAGAGCCATGCAGTAGAAATGCTCTAAACAGATGTCCCTTTTCTCCCCCTCCTGTGCTCCCTGGGGGTCTTTATCGTTTGCTGCCAACTGAACAAGGCAGCATTCGCATGAGTTAGGATGGTGGGGAGGGGGAGCAACATGCCTTATTAAAATGGTTTATGATACCATCCCTAGGGTGACAGCTGCCTGTTTTCTCTTCAGGATGGTCTTCTGAGCACTGACAGGAGCCATACAGAGCCTGCTGGGCACAGGTAGTGTCAGGCTGTGTGCCCCTCTCTCCACCAGCTCACAGGTACCAGCCTGGGCAGCCTGGCTGCTGATGATGCTGGGGAGAGAGAGGGGTGTTTGCTAAAAACAAGTGAGCAATGACTAGCTGATGTGCCAAGCAGCATGAGGAAATCTGGTCTCGCTCTGGGGACCTGAAGGGCAGAGCCCAGCAGAGTGTGCACGGAGCCTTGTGTCAGCAGGAATCAGCAGTGGCTCTCCAGCACTGCAGTTTGCCCCAAGTGGCAGATGTGGTGGACAGAGGGATCAGGAAACCATGACTGGACCAGAGTCAGGTTCACAGGGAAACTCAGTGTCCTGTGTGGCTGAGTTTGGATGTGTAGGACGAGGAGGTGGATCCTCTGGGGGTTCACCTCTGGAGTACAGGAGATCACCCAATGGGTCCATGCCAGGAAATTATGAGGAGTTTTGGAGCTGTAGCTCAGACCTTGGTGCTGCATTTTTGCTCATGTTGGGCTGTCTTGTCTGGAGCACTCCCAACCCTGGATGCTTTTCCTCTCCACAGCTGGACAGTGTGAGTAGCTTTGTACTGAGCACATCCCAACTCTTCATGTTCCATGAGGAGCAGCCTTGGATGGCATGGCTTGTCACATGTCATGGGTGCATCGTGTCCTCTTGGTCAGGGAAGAAAGCAGAGGGTTGCAAGCAGCTCTCTGCCTTTTGGCTGGTTTCTGTGTTGGTCTGAGCCAGTGCCTGTTTCCAGCAGGCTGGAGCCAGGGATCTGTGAAATATTTTGTTTGTATGGTGGATGAGCTAGAACTTGCTATCTTTTGATGTCTTTGCAGTTGATGGGGTGCCATTCACTTTTTTTGGGAAATAGTTGCTCAGCTCTCCAGTGCAGAGTTCATCCGTGCTCTCTCCATATGGACTCAAGCTGCTTCCCCTTCCCTCTGGGCCTGACTTCCCTGAGCTGCCAGCCAGGTGCAGCTGCCCTCTGAAAAGGCTCTTTGGCCTCACCAGCCTCTTCCTCCTCTTTCTCTCTTGCCCTCACAGAAACCCAGGGACATGGACTCGAGTGCTGCACTGGGGACACAGGGCAGCCTGTGCCACCTCTTATTCCTCCCCCAACTAGGTGGTAAACAGGGATGTCAGAGTCTAAATGAAAAGTCAGAAGGGGAAATTAAGACACAGACTGGGGAGGAATTTTCTGAAGCCACAGAATTGGGCTTAAAAACCTGTGTGATGATTCTGTGCCATCCTCACCCTACAAGGCTTCCCAAATGAGGTCTGTTGGTTTGGGCACCCCCAATGCCAGGACTCCCACCCACTGCAGCCCACCCCAGGGACCTCTGATCACACAGGTATGCATGTTTCTGCATCACTCCATGCAGTGGGACAGCTCCCAGGCAGCTGACTTGGGCATGTCATGGGCAACCTCCCCTTTCTGCCACAGCCTTCATCATCCAGCCCTTCCTCCCATTCCTGCTCCCTTTCCTGGCCAGCATGTGGGTTTGCTTCTGCTTCTTTGGTTCTCAGAGTCATGGATTCTAGGGAGAGGGGAATTCCCCTATTCCCCTGACCTGAAGCATTGGACTTAAGTGGCCAGATAAGGTCCAAAATCAGAAACCCCTGGGTTCCTGGGACAAAGAGCATGGAGGGAGGGGCTGGTACTGTGGGCACCCCTGCTGTTCATATGAATGTAAAGCAGGTGTGATTATGCTGCTGGGTTGCTCTGTGCAAAGGCACCAGGCTGTTCCTTGCTGCGAGTGCCAGTGGTGATACACAGCCCCTTTGCAAACCCCACTTGCTTTGCTGGAGCAGCACAACCACACCAACTGTGCTCCCATCGCCTCCCAAGGCTCAGGAGGGGAAGCACCACTCACTTTTTTAGCTGCCAATGGCAGTGTTCATGGTGAAGCATGTCCATGTTCACCATGGCAAAAATGTGATTTTTGCCATGGTGTGAGGACTGCTGTGGAAAGCTCCCCAGCCCACGGAGGGTTTTGTCCAGAAGTGGAAAAGAGCAGCGACCTTTTTCGTGGGGATTAAAAAGCTCACAAAGCTGCTGTGAGACATAGTCATTGCAGGCATAATTTTGCAGCATTCCCTTCTCCCACTTCCCTGTCTTTCAGCAAAACTCAGGGATGATTCCCACTTGGAGTGAGCAGAGCAGTTGCCCAGGAACAGTGGCAGTATGGGGTGTGTGCTGCCACACACCTCCAGGGCTTAATTATGACCAAAAAAAAAAAAGCAAAACAGCAGAGAGCACAGAAGACAGCTCCTGCAGGAGGATGCCAGGATGGAGGTGCCCCACACAGTGAGTTTGTGTTATGACAGGCTGGCCAAAAAGGGGACTCTTGGATCCAAGACTGAGCCAGCTCTGCCAACTGCTGCATATGTACAAACAAAGACAATATTAGATCCTTGCTTAGTTCCCGTGATGTTATCTAAGAAGTGATTTGAGAAGGACCCTGGGAAAACAAGAGTAAAGGAGGACGTGAAGGGAGCAGGGGGAACTGCCAAAAGGAGAAATACTTAAAATAGTCTGTTCAGTGACTTCAAGGGAAGCTGGAAAGATGCCTTGACTCCTTTTGGTAATTACCTCCAAGCAGAGAAGATACTGGGTACTAACCCAGCAAGCAAAGGCATAACTAGAGCCAATAACTGGAAGCTGAGCCACAACCACATTTGAATTAGAAATGAGGCTCATATTTTTAATAGAAAAAATGATTAAGCATTGGAACAAACTGCCAAAAGCCGTGTCGGCTCCTCTGTTGCTTGTTATCTGCAGAGCAAGGCTGGCTGCCTTGCTGAAAGATGGCTCTGTCAAACACAAGTTATTGGGCTCAATAGAGGGGTAATGGAGGGATGTAATGGCCTGTGCAACCCAGGAGGTCAGGTGAGATGAACTAATTTTCTCCCATGGCCTTCAAGTCAGTGACTTAAGGAAGGTGCATATCCCTGTCTTGCAGATTTAGCTTCACAGCTGCTGTTTCTTTCATCGGATGATGTGGCTCAGGTGTTTGGTGGTGCAGATCAGGGCTGTGAGGAAAAATCTGCAGAACAGGAGGATGTGGGGTGCTCAGAGGATGCTGCATGTCCCTGCTTAGGATGCTCCTCACCCTGCTCCATCCCAGCTCCATGATGCCTTGGCTTTTTGTGGGACCTACTCCTGGCTAGGAGGAGACAAATGTTGCCTCAGTGCTGCAGTGTCTGCAAGGCACAGGGTAAGGCAGGAAAAGAAAATGGGACAAAATGGGACAAGATGGCTCAGGTCTGAGAAGGGGAAGGAAGAAGAAAGATAGAATGGAGATATTCATGTAAGCATTAGCATGAAGGACAGAAAGCTCTCACAGCCCTCCTTCGAGGGAGGAATTGACAGAGAGCTTTTGATGAGGAGCCGAATGGAGTTAATGTGCCATCAGACAGCACGAACTCTGCCTCCAGCGTGCAGACAGGAGCTTGGCATAGTGCACCCAGAAGCACTTACCTTCCTTAATGGCCAGGCAGGGCCTCCCAGGCCACCCCATAATGAGCTGCCTCCCCAGGCGAGCTGGCACAAAGTGCTTGGCCAGCCCAGGAGCAGTAGTGCCACAAAGCCAGTGATGCTCCAGCCCCAAGAATCCCAGCCCTTCCAACAGGGTGTAAGGCAGAGCCTGAGAGTACAGTGGGGCAGCACACGAGTTTGGGGTCAGACCTGGTTAATTTGTCTTTTTCAAGTTGTCTGACCCCTGTGGGAGCAGGGAAAGCCTTGTGTCAGTCACAGGGGGCCGTGCACCCTGCATGTCACAGTGCTGGCATTGCTCACAGAGCCACTACCCACGGCAGGAGGATCTGGGGGCCCAGGGTAGCTCTTTCAACTGTGGTGCTCTTGCAGCTGGAGTTTCAGGGTGGTGCTGCTCGTGGGCAAAGCAGCACTCACTCCCCCAGGCTCTCCACCAGCACCCTGCAAGCAGCAGGCACAGCTGAGCTTGTCCTGGGAGGGCAGCCCAGCAGAGACACAAGAGGAGGGGGATGCAGTGCCAGCACAGGGCTCCTGCTGAGCAGCCACAAAGGAACTAACGTGCCAGCAGCTGCATGTTAACACAATCTGGGGCAAGTATCAGCAGGAGGAGCTGGCTTGTGCTAGGAGGGGGCCAAGTCATGTTCACCTAGCACCCCGACAGTGCTCCCTGCTTTGCATGAAAGAGGTGCTTTGATTGCTGACATCTGTAGGCAATCAGATAAGAATTAGAGTTATTCCTTTAGGCATAAATGGTATTTCTAATCTCATAATCCCTTAATATTGTTCTCACCAGGATGTGGTTGGTGCTAATCCCAAAGAGTTTGTTCTAGTGGAAATTTCAGGGAAACCAGGGAGGTGCAGGAGGAGGGGTTGCCCACCTTCCCTCTCTTCAGTCCCAGAATCCCTTCTGGGTGCAAAGCAGGCAGGGACAGCAGGCCAGGCTGCAGCCCTTCTTCCCAGCTGGAGGGTGCTCACACTAGGATAGAGGCATTTCAGAGCCCTTTCACCACTGCTGCAAAGAGCCCCTGCAGGTCTTCCTGCCCCTATCACTGCTCTGGGATTATCTCTTGGCTGATGAGGTCTGTAGAACCAGCAGGAGGCTCCAGCCTGGTTTAGCCACTTGGCTGCTTTCCAAAAGCAAATACTGATCCCTGAGGAACACCTGGGGTTTCTGTTCTGAAGAGGGAGGGAAACACCCTACTCCTGCAGGGCTGCAAAGTTCAAGGCTCCCAGCCAGGTGAGGGTGATAAGTGTTTTGTAAGGACACTGGGCCACCTTTGGCTCTAATTTTGCATCCTCTTTGCAAAGGGAGAGTGTAGGGAGAACCACTTGGGTTGCTCCTCACCCCCTGTCCTGACATTGGTGTATACAGATGTGCCTCTCTTCAGCAACCCACAGTGACCTTCCATCCTGACCACCTTGCAGGCACAGTCAAGGTGGAAAGTGAGCTGAAAACCTCTCACCATCTAATATCAGAAGAGGCAGGGATTCCTATTTCTCTTGACCCTGCTGCATCTTCCTTTCTGCAGCCCAGCCCAGCTGTGTGTGACGGCTCCAGTGGTACTGGACCACCCCAGGGGCTTGCACACCACTGCCAGCAGGAGCTGGGATGAAGTTCAGCGTGGCTGGGTGGTACCGAGCTCCCGTGCTGCCTGCAGCCGTGAGCATCCCACCGTGGTGCAGAGTTGGGAATCGTGCTCTGGGCGCCAATCCATCCCAACAGATGGTAAGGGGCCAAGGTAGCATTGTCTCAAGGAAGCAGCTTGCAGTTCAGAGGGCCTGGTGTGTGCAGACACAGGTCTGTGCCTTTCCTGTCTCCTGGGTTCCTTCGCTTTTACAGCAGCTGTTGCTTCTCCTGCCACTTCAAGTTTTTCCCCGTTTTTATTCTGCAGACAGGTTGTAGAGGCAACACAAATGCTTCAGCCATATTCTGGGCTTCTCCTTCATCCTGGCAAGGTGAAAGTGTTGGAGATGGCTTGGCAGCAGTAAATACCCAGCAAGTCTGTGTCTGTTTGGGAAGTTTGGAGAGCCTCATGCTGGTACAACATGCCCGTGGCATGGGCATGCAGCAGAACAGGAGGCTCTTTCCCTAGGGAAGCATGCCTATTGCTGTGTCCTCCACACTCCTCTCACACCATCCTATCCACCAGCAACCCTCCCATCTCTCTGAAACGTGTCCATCACTGCTTTGCAGCTCTGAGCAATTTGTTTCTATAGCTGCATTTTTCCATGCAGGGAGAGTTCACATCTCTGCTTAGGTGAGGTCTCCCTCTCATTCTTCAAGGCTGGAAGGGAAGGACAGGGCTTAGCCTGGAGGCCAGGCACTGAAGACTGTGCCATGTGAATAGTGTGATGGCAGGACTCAGGACAGAGTGGTGTGATGGTGCAACTTGTCTGGGAGTCCCTTTGTGTCTTGCAAACACTGAAAATATGAAAAGTTCCCAGGAAGAGAGAGTTGGATGGTGTAGGTTTGTAGTGAGCCAGCCTAACACCACAGCATACATCCCTCCTGGTTTCTGAAGGGTGGCAACTGGAGAAGGAGCTAGCAGGAGCCCTCATTGTACTGGGAGATGCTAATCTTCAGATTCCTAAGCAGTTTGCCCAGAAAGAAGAAATGAGTGGGATTTGCGAATCACTGGCAACTTTGGAAAAACGCCCTGTAAGTCAGAGCCAGATGAAAATTTTTGTTGTATATTGTTATAGAGTTGAACACTTGTGTTCAAGATTTTGCACATTTTATTTTGGTTTGATGAGGTTTTTAATTAAATCAGAGGGAGCTCCAAAAGAAAAAAGCCCTGAAAATCCAACCTTTAATTTCAAATCACCAGAAGCAAAAAAACCCCCCTCTGTTCTTGTCCTGTTTCTGTTGTGAACAAACAGGCTGCAAAGCAGCCACAGATGTCTGAAAGCCTTTGGCATAGCCAGATCTGTGGTGGTCCCCCGGGCAAGGTGCTGGTAGGACAGTGTGCTTTGTACCCATCTAGGTGGTCCCTTGGTGCAAACTGGCCCTGCTGGGGAGGGGGTGGGCCCATGGCCATGGGTGGGTGAGCAAATGCTGTTCTGAGCCACCTGGGACTGGTGTGGGTGCAGAGCAAGGGCTTACCAAACCCTGAGACACGAGGGTGTGAATGGCACAGGTAAATGCATCCGTTGACACTGGAACTGTGAACCTCTGCCCCCTTCCATGCTTCCCATCCCTGGGTGCCTCTCTCTGTGCAGGACTGCCATCACTCAGCCCAGAATTTGGCTTTGCCCCGTGTCAGATCTCGGACACAGAGTCCTTGAGATCCTGACTTTGCCTGATTAGGGCATCCACATCTGCAGAGGGAGGGCAGTGACAGCATTCCCTGAACTCTGATGACCTCCAGAAGTGGATTGTGCTTGTGTTATCTCCCTTCTATGAACAGCCCCGTGCCAGTCTCTTAAAACTTGTTTAAAGCAGCCCTTTTTCTCCTTGGGGCTGGGATATCATTGCTGCTCACAGCTGAAGGCCCTCCTGCCTCCATGGAAATCATCCAGGGCTGCACCAGGAAAAGGAGATAATTAAATTCAGGCCCTTGCTTTCCCCCCATCAAGCAGATGCAGCATGATGGCAGTCCTACAGAGACTTTATTTGGGGTGGGGGGCAGAAATTTCAATCTTGAGCTTCCCCATAGCAGCTGCTGCCATGTGTCCTCTGAGCCAGGGACCTTCTCCCCCTATCCAGCCATGCCTCACTGGCTTATCATTTCCAATCCTATCAGAAACAAAACTGCTGCTGCTTAATGCTTCATTACAGGCTGTTATGTATCTCCTGCACTGCCCAGGAGAGCAGCAAGGAGGGCTCTGACTCTATTTAATAACTGTTTCATGGTTCCTAATTGACAGATAAAAACGCTACTAACTCAGTTTCATCAAACATAAACCATGGGCAGGAGCAGCAGTGCCCTTCTGGAGCCAGGGTGGCAGCACAAATTTTGATCCATTATTTTGACATGGGAAATCCATAATATGCTAATCTGCCATCACAATGATGGGTTTATGCCTCACTTTTTCCCCCCTGTTGGTTTTGGCTTTTGCAGCCTGGAGGGAGCTGTTGGGGAGGGATTTGGGGAAGGGTGGCCAGGGAAGACAGAGGGAGTGAGATGGTGGCTGGTGCTTTATTCTGAAGGGCCTTTCCCACGAGGGGCTGCAGCACCCCTGGTGCTTGGCAGTGAGGATTGGCTTTGCAGCATGTGCCCATGGGGGATCCATGTCTGCTCACCTCTGGACTGTGCCTCACCCTGGCAGGACCCCAGCCCCAGGAGTGTCACACTGTGGGTGTTAGGCTGAGCCACACTTGTGCCTGGGGAAGATTCACCAAGATTTTCAGCTCTGATAGAAAAGGACCTATATGTGCTCAGATGAAACAGGTAAAGATGTATTATTGTGATTTGGAGATGCTGGTAAATCAGCATCTGGTAAATCAGGTGTTTCTTTGTGCCCTGTGTGGTTAATAGGATTGTGTCATTCCCTGGGGCATTCTCCTCCCTCTTTTTGCTGGTACAGGTGGCCAAGTGACCCAGACTCCTCCTATGCTCTGCGCTCAGAAACTCCAGACAGAGAAACCCCTGCTCTCTCCAGGAATAGTAATGATAAATGTTGGGATTCAAAAGCCACATGCTGACCTGAAACCTGCTATTCAAGCAATTTGGGATTTGCCTTGTCAGATCCCACATGGGGCTGGCACTCAAAAAAAAGTCTTTGGAAATGAGATTTTTCAGGGCTTTCTCCTCCCATCACAATGGCTGGAAACTTAAATACCAGCTGGGAGTCCCATAAGTATTTGTGAGTGCTGCTGGGGTTGAATTGCACCTGGGGGTGGGAGCAGCCTCACTCCCAGGGGGCATGGGCAGAGGTGGAGCTGCAGAGAGGTGTTGAGGGCTCATAGCTCTGTGTAGAGCAAAGCAAAGCTGACGGCCACTGAAGGCATGCTGAGAGGATGAGAGGTTATTAGTCGTGAGCTCTTCAGGGATAACACGGAAGATATTGATTTAAATAAAAATCACCATAACAGCAGCTCTAACAGTACCCTGTGGGTCACTTGGAGGAGAATCAGAGGCAGCAGAGCTCCAGTGCTGGCACACTCATAGCATTTCCTAGCTGGAAATATCACGCTGGAGAGAGCCAGGACTGCTGTCCATGCTTCTGAGCAGGGACAGAGACAGGGGCAGGGAAGCAGGCACTGTGCCAGGCATGCAGCACACACTGGGATGCCTAAGGAGCATCACTGTAGTGAGGTGAGAGGCTGGACCCACCGTGACCCACAAGGGCACACCGTGCTGTTTGCAGTTCTGCTGGGAGCTGCAGTGCCAGGACGTGGATATCCATGATCTCAGCCAGCTGCACAGCCCCCGTGGAGGTCAGATTCCCGTGGTGTGAGTCAGCTGCATTCCTCCCCAGGGTCAGCGAACTGTGCTGGGCTTCAGCGGCCTCAGCTGTCTCCTGCCCCTGATTAACTGCACTGGGGATGCTCAGTTTGGGTGGACAACACAAAGGCTAAGGGTCTCAGGTCGGCTGGGGACAGCTTCAGCAGCTCATCCATGGGAGAGGAGAGGAGCAGAGCAGTTTCTGGGCCACCCTTCATAGCAGGAGTGCTTTTATCAATGGGGCGTGAAGGGGTGATAAAATGCTACCAACCGTCTCCATAGACAGCTAATCCATCGGTATGGATTTGTTGTTAGGGAATCCAGCAGGCCTGTGCAGTTCCTTGTAGCTGGCTGTAACTCTCCTGCCATGGGTACAGCCGCCTGCAACACCAGCTGTCCCCATCACGATATGGAGCCATGTCATGATGTGCTGTCAGCAAACACAGATGTGTGATGCACGATAACAGCCAAGCTGTCAAGATAGAGAAGGTCTCAGCACGTAACAGAGAGGTTTCTCCACTCCAGGGATTTTTGTATGTGGAGTTTTTAGTGTGGTTGCATCTTCCATCTGATCAGAGTGCTTCCATGAGAATTGGGAGTTTTGCAGAGGAAACCTCCCTTGCCCTTCAGCTTTCCCAACGGATATGGGCAGACCATCTGCTGGACCTGCTGCAGAGACAGCACAAGGTGGATCTGCATTACCAGATCTCTTGTCACTTCCTGCTCAAGGGAATTAAAACCACCTGGAGCAGCCCCCTTCCTCTGGGAGGACACAGCTTCCCTCAGGCTAGCTCACAGCCTGGTTCTGGCACTGAGCAGCATGTGTGAGGGTCAATCCAGCATTCAAGCATTACAGTCAGTGAATGCAGCCATCCACCCAGCCTGGATCCAGCCCTGATCCTGCCCACTGGGCTGTCCTGGGAGCATCACACACCTGATCAATATCAGCTTCTCTCTGAGGACAAGGCCAGATGAGCAAACTCACCTGCACTGGAATGGCTGCTGGGAATGGTCAGGTGAAGGAGCTGTGGCTGGGAGCTCCCCATTGCTTTCTGTGGTACCACAGTCTCTGCTTTGCACTCAGACTCTTTACTGAGACAGTCACTCAGGTTTAATGTCCCTGTAAATTACATGGGTGGGGCTTTTTTCCAAATCAGCATAACCTTCTTGGAGATGTGAAGATCCCTGTACAGTGCTGCAGCCCTCCCAGCAGCACCCCTACACTCTGCACAACCCCTCAAGGAGCTTATTTCTACATGGAAAACCCCACATGGGGCAAAACTAAAGGAGCACAATCAAAATCCAGCTGTCTGGGGCTGCACAAGCCTTACTGTCAGTGAGTCTGAGCCAGTGGTAGTATGAACACGATGTCAGCATCTGCAACAGGGGTAAGGAGTATTCCAGCACTCTTAGAGGCCAGTTCACAATGCTGGGATTCTCTCCAGCTAAACCACTTGGGTTCAGATTTTCACTAACCCACCTCATTTCCTCATTTTTCTTAATCTCCCAGCAAAAGTTAAACCACTGGCTGCTTTGACCAGCTCCTTGCCTGGAATTAAATGACAAACTCCTGGCCACTGGTGGTCTGGGGCTGGCTTGTCCGAGGGAGATGGCAGTAGAGACTAAAAGAGGAGTAATAGAGAGTAAAATTGCAACCAGAGGGCCTTGGCCAAGCAAGCAGCTTTGTCCTCAAGCATTACAAGGTGATTGTAATAATTTTGTGCCACGTGAAAAGGCGGATATGTGCACCTCCTGCAGCATCCCTGTGATGTGGGATGTGAGGAAGACCTGGGGGCCCAAGGCTGCTGCCTGCCCTGCTGTGTGGCCCCTGCAGGGCAGGATACTCCCTGAATAGATCCCTCTTTGAAGGGCAGCAAAACTGTGAGGAAAGCATTCAGCCCTGATAGGAAGACTTCCAATGGCTGGGAATCCTCTTGAGCTTTTGGCAAGCTCTTCCAGGTGTCAAAAACATTTACCATTTTTTATGCATTTTTATCAGGCACTGATCTCTTCTCTGTGTTGACTGGTGACAGGACTTGAGGGAATGGCCTGAAATTGTGTCAGGAGAGGTTTAGGTTGGATAATAGGAAAAGGTTCTGCACCCAGAGGGTGGCTGGGCACTGGAACAGCTCCCCAGGGAAGTGGTCACAGCCCCAAACCTGACAGAGCTCAAGAATTGTTTGGGCAGTGCTCTCAGGCACGTGGTGGGATTCTTGGGGTTATCCTGTGCAGAGCTAAGAGCAGGATTTGATGATCCTTGTGGGTCCCTTTCAACTCAGCATGTTCCATGATTCTGTGAAAGTGCTGCAGACAGGTCTGTCCTCCATATAAAGGAAAGATTCTATTTGCTGTCCCCAGGTGTCTGTCTGTCCCCATCAGGCACAGAAAGAGTGGAGACAGACTGCTTGGCCCAACCAGTTACTTTCCAGGTGGTTAAAGATAGATAAAGGCAACTGAGAGCATCAGCCCAGCCCTTCAGGGAGGTGACTGTCCAGCTCTCCTTGGCATTCCTCCGAAGTTTCTCACTAGGCTTGGCTCCCATCAGGCTGGCACCTCTCCTGACTCAGGGCTTGGGGAGGACAAGATCTGCCCTGCACATCTTCACTCTATGATTCAGGTCTTCTAAATTCTGTCTTCAGAGACATCCCACATCTTGAAAGGCTTTTGGCCATGTCAGGGCCAGCATCCCCATCTTGTAAACCCTCAGATCAGGCAGAGCTCAGGTGGTTTTCCTTACTGAGATCTATTGGCAGCTTTAGTTTTAATAGCATGTACGTGATGTGGAGTGGGATAGACCACTCCAGCTCTGGCTGGCACGTTATAAATCTCAGAAATAAAAAAAAAAATGCAAAGGGTCAGGAGACTTGGGGGGTGGGGGGGCATGAAAAAAAAGCAGAAGAAAGAGACTGTTTTCCCAGAACCCAAAAGCAGACAGGGGTGGGGAGCGGGAAAGGCAGGGTCGTACGGCTCGCTGGGGCAGAGTGTGCAGTTGTTTATACTGGAAATGAGTTTCTGTTTATTGCAAGCTATGGTGGGGAGACCACAAAGTGAACGTAAAACAAAATGGGAAGGGTGTGGGAAAAGTCAGGGGAGGGGGAGCGGGTGCCTTTGACAAACTCCAGAAGTCACGTCCAGTAATAAATCAAGCCGGGATCTGTCCCGGGACACAGGACCCAGAACATCTGCTTGGGCTGCAGGGAAGCCAGGCAGGCGAGGAGGGATCTCCCAGCCTTGCCTGGGGCCAGGCAGGAGACAGGGGCTTGGGCAGCTCAGCCACCCATGGGTGCTGAGCTCAGCAGTGCTCAAATGCCTGCAGAGGTGACTGAGGCTGACTGAGCACCTGGGGTTCAGCAGGGAGCTGCACTCGGGGCTGAGGGATTTAACAGGCATCCTCTGTCAGCCTCTCCATCCTCAGTAGCCTTCCCTTGACTGCTCTGTGCCTCCATTTCCCTGTAAGGTGACTCTAAGGTGGCACAGGATGCTTTTCTCCCATCTGCCACTTTTCCCCAGCCTTGCAGCAATTCCCACGTGGGCAGGCAACTCCTGCATCATTTCAGAGCTTAGGCATGGTGTAGGTGCCACCAGGAAGGGAGGTCCACTGCCCAGATCCAGGGCAGCAGGAATTAGTATGTTAATGGGGCTGGTGGTGAAATGAGAGACAAATCCCACAATAACTCCACTGGGACCAGCAACGCATCCATTCTGTGTACAGACTTTGAAGGTATTAAGTGCTAAAGATTTTAGTTTGACATCTGAATCCAGCTGCATTGTTGTGAGAAGCCCTTGCAGGTTATTGCTCCAGACCAAACTTCCATAAATAATCTGTTGCCTTGGGTGTAGTGCTTCGGAAGGGGCGGTGAATGTTTGTTTTGCTGATTTAAGCATTCCCGTCCTCTTCTTCCTTTTCCCCTTCCCTGGAAAATGGATCCTATTAAACACTGCAGATGACACAACACATGCCAATACATTTGCAACCCATTTGGCTCATAGTGACAGCTGCTTTCGAGCTACAGACTTCCTCAAGTGTCCAAGTAAAGCATCAGCGTGGGGGTGAAACAAAGACAGTGCATCTGCCCGGTGGGTCCTGGCCCAGTTCTTGCCTTTCCATCCCATAGTAGTGCAGAAAGCAGCACAGAAAGCCACCAAGATGCATGTGTGTGAGTTAGGACCTCAAAAGTCATTTGAGTTTCACTATGCTGGGCCGTGGTTTGAGCTGCTCTGCCATAAAGCCATGGGTGCTGCTGTGGGATCTGCTCTCCAGGAACGCCTCTGAACAACCTTCTGGGCATGGGACAGGTATGATGCTATGCCTCCAGCATCTCCCTCTGGCAGGCAAACCCCAAATCTTCCCATACTGGATCCTGGCCCGGTTCAACCTCATGTCACCACTGGAAAGGGACAAAACTTTGGCAGCACCACAGCATTTCCTCACTTATTCCAGGCCTGTTGCCTTCCTTCCCATGCTGCTGGTGACTTATATACCATGGGACAGACCTAACTGCATTGGCATTAACCCAGTTAGAGCTGTTTTTTCTGTTCCAGTAGAGGATGGCAAACTATTGGGTATACCCAGACTGCTCTGCCCTGTCTGGCTTTTGCCAGCACATCCTTGCAGCTCTCATCTGCAGCCAAGCCCTGGCTCTCAGACCTGTCCCAGCTGCTCACCTCGTCTCAGAAGGATTGTGAGCCATATGTGTGCATCAAGAGGCGAGTCCCTGTTGCAGGAGGTGTTTGCAGTGTGATCCTGGTTCATGATGGGGAAGTGGGGCTCATGTGAGCCCAGACACCACAGCATCCTTATGCTGCTGGCAAGGTCCAGACCACGGGGCTTGCTCTTCACCTGTAATTTTCTGTGCAACGCTTCAGAGAGCACAGCAAAATCCTTCAGTGACTCTAATAACATTTCTTTCCATAGCTCTAGGGTATTGCCCCCCCCATCCCTGTGAAGTCATGCTTCAGGTCTGCTGAAATCCTAGCAAATGCCTCCTAAAATCCCCTGGAGCCCCTGTGACAGTTTATTGAGAGTCCAGGACTGTTTGACCTTGGAGGGGGTGAAAAAGGGAGGGGAAGAAAGAGCAGCCCTAGGCTTCCCTGCCAAGCTACTTGATCCTTTGCTGAGCCCCTTGCAGAGACCACAACACAGCCAGAAATCTCTCCCAGACCATCAGTGGGGTATCTGGGCACAGTGCCTTCCTCTCTCCTCTGCCCCAGGTCTCCCAGGCATCTCCCATTGTGCTGGGCAGTGCTGCTGCATGAACAGTGTGGTGTGTTTCCCTAAAAAAGCAGTGCCCCAACCACCTGTGCATGATGCCCATCCCAGCATCCTGGCCCCCTCATCCTGCCCAAAAAAGGTTTGTGATCCTCTGGTCACAGCTCCTTCCCTGCTGTGGTGCCTGGAGTGTGCAGGAAGGTTGCCCACCCTGGGGGAGCTCTGTGCTGGGGGTTACCACCATTCCCCAGGAAATAATTAAAACACTGATAGCAATATTTTTCTATGACAATAATTGCTTTAAGTGCTTTTTATTTCTTCTTTGTTGTAAGCAAATCAGAGGATGCGTGGCAGGCTGCTGTCCTCCACGAGGCGGGAGAGGCTGTGCTGAGCATCCAGATTATCCCTGTCGGGGCAGGCTTGGCAAGGATGCTGCTACTGCCACTGATCCGGTGCTGATGCTCCCAGGGAAGGTGTGTTTGCTTCTGGGGTTTCATTGTTAAAAGACCATTGATAAATTACAGGGAGTCCGGAGGAAAATTGATTAAAGAATTAAAAGATATCGTATGACCTAAAGGGGAGATTAGGGGAATTTAGTGAGGTGCTTGCTGCAGAGTGGAGCTGGGGAGAGTCAGGAGGGAGCAAAATGAAAACAACCTTGCAAAGGTGGTGATTAGAGCAGGTGGAAACTGTCTCTGTGAGTAACTGAATTGGTTTGTGCCTCACGTTTTGTTTTGCAAATGCTGGGCTCTCACACAGGGGTGGGATGGGGCTCCCCAGGCTGGAGCTGCCCCGGCTGCACATGCCACAAACATCCCCTGGGGCTTGGCCAGCTGCTGCTTGTGGGGATTTAAGCGTCGAGCCAGGATGTCAGGAAGATGAGCATCATGTTCATAAAGCAAAGGGCCTTTTTTTAGCTCAATTTCTTTACAGATGGGCTGGATAATGGGACCTCCCTTGAAGCCAGCTGAGTTAAGGACACAGCTATTACCTCCAAATGCAGTGAAGTCCAGAGCTGTATGACTTACATCATCCCAAGGATCTCATTGCCTTAAGAAAAGAATGAGGGCAGGGTCTGATTCAGGCCCAAGGATATAAAAACAGATATTAGTAAAGAGAGCAGTGGTATTGAGCAGTGCTGTTAGCTGAGCTGCTATTGCAGCCCAGCGCCTCCAGAAATGTCACACACTTTTGTTTTCCATCTGCTTGAAGGACACATTTTGGGTGAGCTACAGAGACTGATGCTCTTCCTGCCTCCACCCCAAGGTACCAGCAGCACAGGGGAAGATTTCAGCTTGAACTGGGAACACTCCTACTGTTAGTGATATGTCTGGCTGGTATTTTCTCAAAGCCAGAGGGTGAGCAGCTAAGGACTGGTGTGGAGACTTCATTTCCTATGATAAATTAGGCATCTTCCCAAATGCCTGTCATTGTTGGGCTATCATCATCCCTGAGCAGCCAGAATAGCACCACAAACCAGAGCCACCCCCTGTGGTGTCCATCTCAGCTCCATCCCCACCATGGCCCAGTGCTGTGATTTTTCCAGAGTGTATCATGCAGAAGCACAGGTGGGATGAGTCAGGTGGCTTCTCTGGATGTACCAAAGGAGGCAGGCTGCTGCTGGGAGGACTCTCACATATCCAGGGTGGGAACAGCATGAGGAGAGGCTCCTTCTGGTCCTGTGTCAGTTCTCTACACCCACCTCCAGCATCTCCTTCAGCTCCAGCCCAGCTGTTTTTGCGTGGAGCTTGCAGGTGGTTTCCCAGCAGGACTGCAACCATGACATGAAGCTGGGCAAAGCCACCAGCACTACAGGGGACAGGGCTCTCCCACGCTCACAGCAGAGTCCCAGCAGCTGAGGGACAGGCACAAGCTGCAGATCAGCCCCAGGAGCAGAGCAGCAGCTCACCAGGAGATTATGTGGAGTAGAAAGGCAGCCCCAAGGATGTGAGTCACTGGCCAGGGGATGCTGAGTCTGTGTGAGCAAACCCAAATGCAACCAGGATGGCCAAACACAGGAGGAGCAAATGGCTCCTCTGCCCGTGCCCACATCTGGTGCCCTGTGTGATACAGATGCCCACTTTTAAGTCCCCTGTCCTGGCTGAATCCAAAGCAGAGCAGTCAGTACAGGTCTGCCTTGTGAGGGTATGGAAGAACAGACTGTGACATATTCCTAGCAGAACATGTGGGTCAAAGGAGAGGGTGGTTTTCAATAAATGCTGAAGAAAAGGAGCTTTACATGCAAAAGCCAGTGCTAGTGTGAGGAGAAAGTGGGTAGGGGATATGTCTGCTCACTAACCACTCCCATCAGCTCCTCCTGGCCAGACAGGAGAAGCCCAAAAATATTCTCCTGTGCTGCAGAGTCAGAAACTTCTTACTTCTTCCTCTCCATTTCCCATGGGGTGAGAGGCCTCTCTGCCAGCAGGTACCTCCCTCACTGGGGAAGAGGAGAGCAGAGAAGGGGACATATCCAGACTGCATGTCAAGAGACATGAAGAGAGAGAAGGCATTTTGGAGAGCTGCTGCCTGTTAAAGGCAGCCCACACTCCCCCACAGGGAGATAGCTGGTAATATTCGTGGCTAGCTTGTTGCTCAGTGCATGACAAAGTGCTTATAGCTTCCCTCCAGAGGCTCCTGCTGGATAAATATACAACTTCCAGGAGTTCTGGTGGGACAGCTTTGCCAAGGATACATTGCTGTTGATGGTCCCAGTTGTGTCTGATCACACCTGGTATTTTCCCTGTCTTCTCCATCTGGAGAGAGGATGGATTGCTTTCTTGCAGCCGTTAAATAAGGTGATGGAGGGGGCCGGGGCATTGCATGGAGTAGGCTGTGCAGTGAATTTCTGCCTGGAGCTGGGAAAAGAGGGAGAAGGGGCTGCTGAGTTCTCTGTTGCTTGCAGTGCAGGCATGGAGGCAGGGGACCCTCGGGGTCCTCAATACCTGAAGAACCCTTGGGATCACCCTGCATTCCCCCTGCACGACCGCAAAAGGCACAGCCCTCTCACTCAGCACACAGGGATGTTTCCTCTCGATGGCTTTTCCAGCTGAGCTCCTGAAGGAGATTGTCAGGGGTCTGCAGGCTGCTCTGGTCAAGCCTTTTATCAAGGAGAACCAAGGAAGGCACCTACTTTTCCCTGGAGACCAGGGCTGGGATGTGCTCCCATGTGCACCGACCGCCACCTCCTTGGGGTGTGGAGCAGTTGCTGGGGACCCCATCTGTTACAAGGGAGCATCTCGTGCCTGCACTGCCTTGGCACAGCTCATCCAGCCCCACGTTGAGGAAAATAGTCCACTGGAAGGAGAAATTATTTTGGCAGGGACTGGAAAATCCCATGTAATTCATGCCCTTCATCTTTCCCAGCCATTTTAGGAGAGACAGGCGCAGCATTTGGGTGGGTGGGAGCTGCAGGGGCATGAAGCTCTCCTCTCCAAATCCCAGTCATGGAAAGCCCTGAGAATGTGCAGAAACAGAGAGCACATCAGCCCCCTGCTCTCCCTTCCCTGCTGTCTGGGCATGGCAGACTGGCATCCTGGAATGCTCCAGCCATGAGCTGTAGGCAGGGATATGCTCTCCATCCCCGGAGCCTCCCAAGGCCCCGTTTGCCGGCACTTTTCCCTCGTTTGCTGCACATTCCCTCACCCCAGACCGCTCTCCAGGTCTCCAGGAGCTGGACGGGGGCCCGGCACAGTCAATCCCAGAGCAGCCGGTAACGAGGTTTGGTCATTACTGCCCGGGGCTATGTGCGAACCAATGACCTGGCTCTGAAATGGTTTATGTTACATGCAAATCCCCTCGCAGAGGTGTTGGGGGAGGAAAGCCGGCCTCGCCGTGAACTCCCTGGGCTGATGAGCAAACCCCAGCGCAGCAGAGAACTTCCCGTGCCCGGCTCGCTGCGGTGCTGCCGCATCCCACCGTGCCGGTGTACCCATCCCAGGGGTACCACACCGAGCACCGCGGCCCCGGCCCCGCTCCAGGGCTGGCGGTGCTACTGTTATACACAAAACAATAATCAGCTGCCGTAACGAGGATGCAGAGTAGCTGAGCTGGCTTCCCTGCTGTTGTGCCGGCTCCAAGTGGAAACAGCTGCATTTGGTTTGGTTAAATGTTTTATTTACTCACAATTATCCCAGATAACAGGTTTGCGTTCGTTTGTTCAATATTTAATATTGTTTCAGAGCAAAGCTGCTCTTCGGTTTCTGGTGGAGGACTGGGGGGTCAGAAGGGACTTCCTGCTGTGCTGTGGTCCCAGGTGAAGGGTGGAGGTGTCCTGCTGTGCAGCACTCCCTAAGCACCCAGCCTAGAATGATGCCCCAGGGGAATAAAGTCACCTCCAGGAGCACAGCGGGGTGTGCCCAGCAGGATGGGAAATCCCAGCAGGATGGGCATTTCCCTGGGACAGCAATGCTGCCAAGCACCAGCGCTGCCGGAGGGAGTGGGAACAAGAGTGTCTGTCATGGCTTTGGGACACCAGATGGCTTCTCCTGCCTAAATCACCTTCCTGTAGCATCCTGCACCTTGGGGAGCACCTCCAGCAAAGGCTGCCATTCCAGACAGCCAGCCCACCCCATGTCAGGGTTGCCAGAGCCCCTCTGCTCTTGCTCTTTCCTCTCACAGATCAGTGCCATGAGGTTTGCTTGATAATTTTCTGGAGGCTGGAGAATGGTCAGGTTTGAGGAGTAGCTCTGCTGTGCTAGAAACAGCGTGGCCTCATGCACTGCAGGATGGAGCAAACTCCAGTGAGCCTGTGATTACACTGGGAGCTTGCCCTG
>VZRH01001847.1:438760-460763 GCA_013397555.1 Urocynchramus pylzowi
CCTCTCCTCTCCTCTCTTCCCAAAAATTTACAGCATTGCCTCTTGCCATGCTCACTGAATTTTCTGCAAGGGAAATGAGAAAATCCATAGCTTGGTTTATGAGCCCCAATCAGTGTAAAACAAGGCCTTTCAGAAATTTATCTGTTGCTGAGTCCACCTTTTTCTCCAGCACCTTCTTGGGGAATAAATTCTTGCTCTTTGAGGCTGGGGAGATGGTTCTTAGGTGGCAGCAGGGTCAGGGGTCTTTGGCTACAGCTGCAGGTGTCCCTGCCCCATTTTGGGAGCTGCCAGGGAGGTGCTGCAGTGTTGAGTCTGAGGGCTGGGTTAGGTGCTGGCTGAATGTGGGCAGCTCTGGTGATCAGCTGGGATGCCTCACACTACAGAGGGATATATCTTCAGTGTCTAATTTCAAGGGAAAGGAATGTCCCCCTGAAAATGTCCACTTGCTAAGCTTGGGGTGGCTTAGACTGAAAGGGAGAGACATAAACCATGTCTCCATCACTTGCCCAGGTCACCCAGGAGGGCAGTGAGAAACAAACCCATCTCATCCTGTGGCCCTGCACCCCTGGGTTCTCTAATTCTCTCTCAAATGAATTTTGCTGCATCAATTAAAAAAGACCAAAAAAAAAAACCCACAACCAAAAAACAACAACAAAAAAACCCCAACCAAACAAACAAAAAAAAAACACAAAAAAACCAACCAAACAAAAAAAAAACCCAAAAAAAACCAAAAACCAGACCAAAACAAAAAAAACCAAAAAAACTAACAAAAAACCCAACAAAAACAAACAAACAAACAAAAAACCCGCACAAAACCAACAAATCAAAACAAAACCAACAAATCAAAAAGAAACACCTGATTTATCCTTCTTGAAGAAGTGGTGGTTATAAATGTGATGTTCCCAGAACATAGGGAGCATCACCTGCTGTCCTCTGCACCCCTTCTCATCCTCACACTTACCCAAGAACAGGTGGTTAAGGGGAAACAGAGCAAATTCAAAGCTTCACCTCCCTCCCTTTCTCCAGCAGCAAAACAGTTGCACCCAAACATTGGGGTCCATGGAAGGGACCATCCCCATCCACAGCCATGCTGCACTCCAGCACAGGTGGCACATGCCAGACAGATGCTCCCCTGATACACCTGGCAGGAGAAACATGATTTATTCATCATTGTTTTCTCTGTTGTTTCCTACCAGCCTCCTGTACACAAAACAGGCTTTTAGAAAAGCGGTGTTAGATAAATAATCCATCGTGCTGACAGCCAGCATGTGCATAACAAAAGCATCTGTGAGGACGAGTGTGTGGACTGGCAAGGTCTGCTGCTCTTGTCCCCGTGTGCTCAGTGCTGGCATCTTGTGCCCAGGTGGATTCCTATTGTGCTGTCCAAGCCCCTGCAGCTTTGCTTTTGGTCAGTTGGGTGGCTTTTTTTTCTGGTTTTTGTTTTTCCACCACACCACACCAGTGGTGTGAAAAAAATTCTCTGGGTGATGATCTGGTCCTGCTGTGGGCACTTGGGGTGCAAAAAGCAGGAGTCTGGCAGCAGAACAGCACTGGTTGTGGGGTTGTTCCCCCTGTGGGGCAGCACGGGGGTCCTGCCAGTGTGCAGGCAGGCTCTGTGTCACAGCTGTGCCTCTAGCTCAAGCACATGCTGCTGTCATGGACCCTGGGGTTTTTGCTGGCCCAAGACTGAGATGATGAGTTATGCAGGTGACCCCAAAAGCACACTGTGGGCTCATTATCCCCCATCAGCCCAGCGCCTGAATGTGCCCCGAGTGCACCAGAAAAAATACCTCCTACAGAAGTGTTTGAGAGGCCTCTTAAAACTTTTATTGGTGCTATTTTTTGTATCCCTCCACCTGTGGAGCAAGGCATCTTTAGTACATTCAGCCCTCAGCAGGAGAGGAAAATTATAACTGATCCATTTCAGAAACCTCTAAAAGTGACCTAAAATAACTTTTCTATATATAAAAGTGTCATGATTTTAATGTCCATTATCTCATGACCTAGCAGAGCTAGGAAAAGCTCTTGTAGATCATTTTTAGTGGTTTTTAAAATGGATTGGTCACACTTTTCCCCTGCACAGTGGGGCTGAGGGTACAAGGACAACTGGGCTTTAGAGATGAGGAGGGAAACAAAAATCTGTTTCTGTGCTGGTGTATCCAGAGCTGTTTCATCCTCCAGGACCACTCGTGGTGCTGTCCCCAGCTGAGCAGAAGTGCTGAAGCTGGTCAAGTGACAGCTATTTTCAAAAAGCTGGAGAGACAGAGTTAAATGGATGCAAAGCATGGGGCACTGTGTGGTGGGAAAGCCAACTCCATCCCTGCCACTGGTCTTTTCAGGGATCTCCACAGATAATGACCCTGGCATCAGCTTTCACTGCTGTGGCAGACCCAGATTTGGCTGGAGCATCTCATGGTTTGTGAGCCATGTGCCCAGATGGAATGTGCTCAGCTCTGAGCTCAGCTCTGAGCCTTTCTTCACCTCACCCAGAGCTTTTGTAGTGAGGCTGGTTGCAACCCAGGCCTCTGGGAAGCTGCCACAGCCAGGCATTAAACATGCTGGGTTTTCAGAGAGGACATCAGCAGAGCACATGGGAGAAGTGGCTCCCTGCCATGCAGGAGGTTAATAGACAGATTAGAGAGGGCAGGCGCTGTTTGTGGCAAAAGGAAAAGGGCTCTGCTTTTACAGAGTTCAGCAGCTCCATGAAGTAACACGGATGTAAATATTTGCCAGAATTAGGGAGGCTGTGTGCAGGAGCCTAGGGGAGGAGTGCCCAACTAGCTCAACCTGTTGTTCAGGCTGTTTGTGGTGTGGGGCAGGTGCTGAGAGCTGGACATCATCTGAGGGAGGATGGAGAAGGTTGGAGCAGGACACCCCACACCCAGCAGCACTGCCTAAAACCTCAGGGCAAAAAGAGCCTTTAATGCTGCTCCCTTGATGGCTTTGTTTTCCTGCACTGCCTTTCTTGCTCTCTCTGTTGGCCTGATGGGCTGGCCCACCTCCAAAGACAGCATTACAGCGTGCTGGATCGATCGGAGCCTGCAATTTTATTTGCAGCCTTTAAGAGCCTTTGATGGGCAGCAAGAGCTGTGCCAGCCTTCCCTGGGAGAGGAGGGGAGAGGAGCAAGGTTGCAGGCTACCATCTCCCACGGGGAGATGGGGAACCCACCACCAGCTTGGAGAAGGCACCATGGCTGGGTGGGCAAAGAGAGCCCTCCTGATTGAGCAAGGCAGCTGAGAAGGGGCATGCAGCCCTGTCCTTGGTGGTGGCCATGGTCACAGCCCCCTGTGAGGCACATTGCACTGGCCTCACACTCTGCCATGAACTTTCTGCCCATCGAGGTGGAAAGTGGGGTAACTGCCTGACAAATCCCTCCTGGGACGCCTGTGGCTCTGGGACTGATGTCTCTGTGCAGAGATGGAGGTCGCAGGAGTGTCTGTGTGAGACAGCTTGTGTCTGCCCAGAAAAAGAGGGCAAAGGTTGGGCTGAGACAGCCTCCACACAGCAGCTTCCCTTCCTTGGCTGTGTCTGTGTGTGAACATCAGGAGGGCAGATATCAGAGGGTCATTTTGTCTCCCTTCCCCAGTCCCCTTCCACCTCTGGCTTGCTAAAAGACACCAGAGGGTAAGAGGTGGAGCATGCTGGACACAAAAGGTTGGGGCTGCTGTTGGGGACCAGCCTTGAAGCAGAGGGCAGGATTTTCACGGCATTCAGTGCTATGGAAATGGGGAATCTTCAAAAGCTGCTGCAGAGTGGGGATCGAAGCAGGATACAGGATGCACAGCCCTCCCTCCTCCTCCCAGCAAAACGAACCTGGAGGAGCGAGCCCGCCCAGCCTCCTCAGCGGAGGAATTAGCACAGATCACGAAGAGCCAGATCCGGCGTGATACTGGAGACAACAGAGATAAATTACCCTCAGATGGACTAACTGTAGCGCACAGCAGTTCAGCATCTTGAGCCGTGCTGGTAGGGCTGGACCCTGCAGGACTTCGGGAATGCTCGAAAAAGCCCCGCCTGCTTCAGCCCGGCATCCCGGCCACTCCCGGCCACGGGCGGAGCAGCTGAGCACGAGCAGCAAGTGTGCCAGTCGCCTACGGCGGCATCCCCAGTGTCCCCAGCATCCCCAGGCAGCATTCCCAGCCCATCCCGGTTTGCCGGGTGCCGGGCAGGTGCTGTTAGCCCACAGTGCCACCACGCGGCCACCCGGCACCCAGAGGCTGTCCCCAAACCCCCTGCACCCCTTCAGACCCCTCCCGACCCCCCGCCACCACTGCACCCTGCAAGGAGCAATGCTGCCCTTGCTCTTTGGGCAAAGGGGGCAGGGAAGGGGTTAAGGAGCCCGCGGGGAGGAGGAAGAGGATGGGGCTGTAGCAGGGATCAGGCCCTTGTCTCTGGCTTTGCGATTAGCCATTCTGTTTTGATGTGGAGGGTCTGCTTGAATAATTTAACCGGGAGGCTCATTAGCAGGCTCTGGCCTTCGTCTGTCGGCTGAAGGCTGAAATGGCCATTAGGAGCGGAGCGGCACAGCCTTCCCTCCCCCCGGCCCCCTCCCTCCCTCTCCTCCCTGCTCCCTGCTCCCTGACTCTGCTGCACTTGGCTCCCTCATCCACTGTTTGCGCCCCCTAAGCCCTGCCCCAGGGGCGCCGGGGGTGCGCAAAGCCTGTGCCTCAGTTTCCCCTCGGTAGTCCGTAGTGGACTGTCGGTTCCAGTCGCAGCTGGAGCTCATTCCCGAGAAAGCTGTGCCTGCCCCCGCATGTGTCATGCCGGCGGCACCCGGGCTGTGGGGCTGTGGGGCTCTGAGGCTGCCGGGTCGGCTCGGTTTGTTTCAAACGCCGGCTTGGAGAGAAGAGCATGTCCTGGGATATTTGCAGTGGATGGATGGGGATGAGGGCTAACAAAGGAAGGGAAAGAGGGAACACCGCAGGATCAAACAGCCTTTCCAAGGGGAATCCTGGTGCACATCCAGCCCAGGGAGTGTATTTATGGCAAGGCACTGTGCCAGGGTGCTGCTCTTAACAATCAATGCAAGTGCCTGGCTACCAAGAAGAGTTGATTTCAGTGTCAGATCAGGTAAGATTTTTACCCACAAGGGCAAAATTTATGGGCCAAAAGGTATCAAATGTCATTCTTTGCATGCACCATCCCTCAGCATTTTGCAGAGTTTTCCTGCAGCCCTCGCTGTGCTCCCACAAAAAGCAGAGTGCCCTGCACATGTGTCCAGGAAACCCAAGTACAGTGTGAACACTGGGTTTAAAATCCTCTCATGCCTCTAGCCTCTAGGATCAGCTGACGAGGCCAGAGGAAGGCTGCTCCCACTGCGTGTTCTCATCCTGTCTCCTGTTGCCTCTGTGTCTCTTTGGAGGCAGTGCAGCAGAGTCAGGGATGCTCTTCCCCATGCCTAAAGCAGCAACACTGTTAGTCCTCTTGCAGAGCTGGATTTTTTTTTATGCTGGTTTCATATTGTTCCTCCTCATCTTGCCAGTGGCCCTTCTTCTTCCCGTTGGTGACCTCTGATCATTTGGAGGATCATCCCTCAATAAGTTTATCACTCCCCAGGGATGTGGCAGAGAAAGCTGTGAGCAGTGTAGATTAATGGGGTCAAGAGAGCAGCACCTCCTCCTCATCAGCAACATCTCTGTCACAGCCTTGGAGACAATTTCCCCTGGTACCTGCAAACTGTCTCTATCACTCCATCCCTCATTAGAAGCAGTGAGCTGCCCAAGGAGAAGGTGAGCTTTGCACAGCCCAGCCCAAAGCTAGGTGTCATGGAGGACCTCAGCAGAAGACACGGGACAAAGACCCCCAGATACTCCCAGCCTCTGATAAACACAGGCCAGGCTCCCCTTGCAAACTCTCTCCCCACCAATCTGGCAGCAGCTGGGAGTGGAGAGTCATCCCTTTGCTCAGAACCTGGTGGTGAGCCCAGCTCAGCAGGTAATTACCCTTTCTCTTTCCCTGGCAGCCCCCCCGAAGGAGCCCGTGCTGATGTGCCGGTCCAACAACTACCCGAAGGGTTTCTACTGCAGCTGGCACCTGCCCACTCCTACCTACATCCCCAACTCCTTCAACATCTCTGTCATGTAAGTGTCTGGGAAGAAAGGGTGCAACAGGGTGAGTTTCAGTCCTCGCAGCCTGGAACAGGTCTCAGGTAGTCTTGGGGCAGTGGGTCTGACTTGTGCTGAGCATATGGTATCAGTGTCCCAAAAATGGGCACGGGGAAGGACTTTCTGGGTCGTACAAACTGGATGTTTGGGACCAGGACTTTGTGCCAAGAAAGTTTAAATTTCCCTAGAAGGGACCAGGAAAGTCCCCATCTCCAGGTCCCCTTTCCGTGCTTCCCAAGGCCATCCTCTCTGCACCTGTAGTCTGCAGTGGATGTTGTGCCCACTGGATTTTGGCACATTTGGCACATCCATGCTCTTTTCTGGTGTAAGCTGGTTGTTGTTGGGCAGCAGCTGTGTCTCTCACCTAGAACTGGCCATGGCATGGCATCATTCCCTACCCTGAGCCCGAGTTCTGGCACAGCCCTTATACAGGCTAATGCCATGTATTATCTTCTGAGGTTTGTGTCACCATCAGGTGACCTTGTTCCTCTCATGGGAGAGCCAGACCCAAACCCAGCCCCAGCAGGGTCCCATTCTTTCCTTGGGGCCAGCATGAGGACATTCACTGAAGCCTCTGTGTAGGCTTGGGAGAAACCCCCATACACAGGAGCCCACACAGTTCCCTGTCAGGAGGAAAGCATCCCTTTGGCTGCAGCAAGGGTGAGTGCATGGGGACCATTTTCTTAGTAGGGATACAGAGCTGCAAAATCTGCCTCCTTCCTCCAGCAGCTTGGGTGCCTCCACAGGTAACAGCTCTTCTCACCTCTGCTTTCCAGACACGGCACAAAAGACATGGTCTGTGAGAAGGATGCCGTTCCCAAAAACAGGTGTCACATCAGATACCTCCAGCTCTTCTCAACAGTGAAGTACAAGGTGACTCTGACAGTCACGAATCCTCTGGGCAAAAACTTCACCACTCTCACCTTTGACGAGTTCGCCATAGGTAACTTCCACAGCAGCAGCTGGCCTCTCCAGGGCGGTGTGGGGTTGGCTTCCCATTGTCATCCCTTGGGAA
Organism: Urocynchramus pylzowi; assembly: GCA_013397555.1. Classification (NCBI taxonomy): domain Eukaryota; kingdom Metazoa; phylum Chordata; class Aves; order Passeriformes; family Fringillidae; genus Urocynchramus; species Urocynchramus pylzowi. The sequence continues at coordinate 445,881 of VZRH01001847.1, forward strand.
GATGGGGCAGGGAGGGGACTGGCTCTCCAAGTGGAGATTCTGCCTGTTCATGGAGATGAGGTCTGAGCCACCCTGGCATCCTCCCTGTGCCCTTCCCATTCTCAGGGCCCTGCTGGCACCTGAGCGTCCTGGGGGAGCCAGGCAGGATGCCCACAGGCAGCATCCATGCTGGTCACATCAGTGGCCTGGTGTCATGCCTGGTCCCACCCCCAGTGGCCCAGATCACCCATGGTTGCCAAGTTCTTCCCTGTTTGGGATGCTGGGGGAAAAGCTGCCATGTATTAGGGCAGAGAGCTGTGAAAATTGGGAGGTCCAAATGGTGTTGCCATTCTTACCCCTCAGAGTGTCCCTAAAGGAGAGGTTTGGTGTTTTTACTGGAAGCAGAGTCATGGGAATTAGGATTGGAAGAGAAATTAAAATGTCCCATTCTCTTGTCTGCATCCTTAGTCAGGACAAAGCTCTCCTATAGTCAAGTCCCTCCAGCCCTTACCTAATATTCTCCTAAAAACCCTATTCCTTCTTCTGCACCTGTTCACTGCCCACCAGGACAGCAGATGCTGTGCAGTGTGGGACAGGGAGCAGCAGGCCCTGTGGACTGGGGTATCCATGTCTTGGGCTGTGCCACAGGGATGCTTCCCAACCATGAACAAACCCACGGCAGAAATACTCCCCTGACTGCAAAGGGCAGCATGGACTGAGCAATCCAGTGCCAAACACAGCAAAGCAGGGAGCTTTTGCCACCATCCAAAGCCAGATTACAGCTGGTGCTGTGGCATCCTCAAAGAACAGGAAAAATAGGAGAGAATGGAGGTCAGGAATATGCTGGAAAACAGTTTTCTGGTTGTGTGTGGCAATTACTGAACCTGAAAAACAAATAAGTGGATAATTAAGGTGCAGCCAGTGGTTGGTCTTTGCCTTTGATGTGCTACACATCAGAGCATGGAGAAGCTGGAAGTGCTGGAGTGCAAGAAGAGGAGCTCCACTGCTATGCCAGATTTTTCCTTTGTACCCCAAATCCTAGAAAATATCAAACAAGGCACCAGCTCTGAACAGAGCAGGGAAATAACTTTGGAGTGGGGACTGTCCTGCTACGTGTCTGCAGCCATAGTCCATACCTGAAGCTTGTGTTCATCAGTGCATTGGGAATGCTGATAACAAGGCAGAGAGCTTAGCAGGGAATTAGTCAAATTTCAGTCACTTGGGTGTCTTTAAATGGAAATTGTTGTGTTTGTGGAAGATACACTCCTTAAAAATGAAGGTAACCTCCAGCCTGCCTGACCCAGGACAGCAATTAAGCAACATTTTCCAAGTTCCTTGCATTCCCTCCTGCAGGAGTTCAGGGCACCCTCTTGTAACATCTGTATCCCACCCATGCCCTGCCTAGCTTCCCAAACATCTGCTCCTCCATCCAGCACACAAGGGCAGCTCCCCTGGGGAAGCACACCCAGCTGCAAGCCTGGGGCATCCCAACACCAGCGCAAAGCTGGATCCAGCCCAGCAGTTTGAACTCAGCCTAGGTCAGAGGAGTGGTGAGCAGAGGCCAGCACTGCCCCTGGCCAGCCCTTAGCATGGGTGTGCTATTGCTGCCTCCTGCACGAGTGCCTGGGAGGGTGCAGGGTGTCCCAACACGTCTCAGCAGTGCACTGAGAGGTCACACCAGCCGGCATCACCTGGCTGCAGGATGGCACTTGGGAAAGGGGTGATGGGCTGATGCCAATAGGAGAGGCCGTGTCCTGCATCAGCCCACTCCCATAACCACTTCAGTATCCAGTGGCCTTAAAATCTCCATATTCTGCACGAGTGTGAAATCCTCCTCCTTGGATTTGGTACAGGTGGCATTTGGTACAGCAGTGCAGACAGGGTGGTTACAGAGTGCTTAGGCAGGCAGTCACAGGCTTAGCAGCTCATTACAGCATCTGCTGCTGCTGAACAGCAGCCACCTGCCCCGAGTGGAACTTCTCCTCATGCCATCCTGGTGTCAAAACAAGTGCACTGCATTGCTGTGTTCTGCTAGGCAGTTGAGCCCCGGGTTGCCTGCAGTCCTCGCTGAAGCTTCAGTGTCTCTTCACTGAAGAAGCTGCAGGGCTTTCCTCTCTGCAGCTGCAATCCAGGACTGTGTCCCAGCATGGGGAGTGCTGGAGGTGTGGATTTAGCATCCAGTAGGTTCTCTGGGGGTCTCAGCTGGCCCGATAAGCTCTCATCTAGGAGATTTTTCTGGGTTTCCCTTTGCTAGATGGAGGGTGGAAAACCTATGGCTCAGGGCAAAGCCGCTGCTTTGGCTCATTGAGAAAATGCTGAGTGGGAGCATTGCAACATCTGCACACATCCTGCTAAAATGAAGAGACAGTGTCAGCCAGAACCTGTGTGATACTTCTCCAGAAATCCCTGGGCTCTGGTTGTCAGAGCCTGCCTTGTGTTTTCCCCTTAGCTTAGAGAAAAACATCATATCTTCTGCATGAAGGTTAGAGGGCAGCCACATAGCCCCGATCTCATGCCTTGCTGGAGACAGAGCAACTCAAAGCCAAGGAGAGAGCAGTGCAGGGCAGGCAGCTCTCCCTCCCAGCACCATCTGAGCTGAGAGAAGACCCTCTGCTGGGTTAGACTACCCATCCAGCCTGGGCAAGCACAAAAACCCCCTGGGAAGGAGTGACCTCCTTTGGTTTTGCTTCTTCACTCCTTTCTCCATCCCTGAAGTCGCCAGAAGAAAATCCCTCCCCCAGATGCTCAGAAGATGGTCTCTAATTGAGTGGAAAATGACTGGTACTTTCTTTTGCTGTCCTGATCCCATGCCTTGCTGGCGGTCATGCCGTGCTGGTTATTAGCAGCCAGCTGCAGAGGGTCACTCTGCATTGTCATTCTCAATGATGACTGGAAAAGCTTTTCCGGCCCTCTGGCCCCCATTTCTTATTGGTAGGAGATCCGGACTGCCTTCCGCCTCATCTTGCTCCTGCAAATTGTTTTCATAATTACATCTTCTGCAAAAGCATTGATATTAATAAAGGTGAGTGTGAGGAGGTCCTGCAGAGCCCTAAGGACATTCAGGGCTCCAGCCTCAGAAAGGAGGAAAAGGGATTGTAGGGAAGGGGACGTGGAGGCAGAGGAAAATGTCAGGGAGGAGTGAGGTGGTGTGTAAGAAGCTGCCACCTCCTTCATGATGGCTGTAACAGCAAGGGGACATTTCTGGCCGACTAGGATACAGCCACACCTTCCTCACTTGTGTTTCAGCCCAAGAGCAGTTTTTTGCATCCCCCAGGAAAGCCAGGACAGCACTGCCACCCAGCAACATTGGCTTCCTGCCTCAGCACCTTTCTCCTCATATGATCCTGGGGAAAAATATGAGAAGATGCACAGCATTAAAAGGAGGAAGGCAGCCTTGGATGGGGCCTTGCAGGTGTGGATACCTTCCTCAAATGTGCTGCCCGTGCCTTGTGTGACCTTGGGAAGGTCATCTGATCCTTCCAGCTCCAGCTCTGTGGTGATGAAGATGCAGAGCATCTCGGAGAGGCTGCATGATGCCCATGTCTGTATGAAATTCAGAGTCTTTGAACACAGGTATACAGTTGCCTAAGCAGAAGGTCAGTTCAATTCATACTACTTAGGAAGGCAGAATTAAATTACCTAGACTGACATTTGGCTAAGACATGGAGTTTAATATCCCTCTGCTCATGGAAAATGCCAGGGGATATTTAATGGCCGCAAGGGATCCATTTTAGTGCTTGTTGGAGAGACGGGATGGGTGACGGACCGCTCCGTGCCACAGGGTCTCAGCTGCCTTTCTGAACCAACAGATTCATTTTGAGACATGTCTGACAACAGCCAGGGGCCATGGATAGCTAAAGACTCCCAGTTAAGCGTGAGCGTGCAGCGCCTTAAGGAGAAGCTGCTTCCTGATGCTCTTCTTGCACTTCAAGCCCTCGCTTAGACACAGCAGCCAAAAAACCAAGTGGGAAGAGCTGTGAGTAGCCTCCTGGCCAAGTCCCCTTCCCAGGAATGTCTGATGATGCTCCCTTAGCTCTGCAGGATAATATTACATCTGGTTTTATAGCCGCTTAACCAGTACTCAGCCTAATGCCCATCATCCATTATTATTATTACTATTACTGCTTTTATTACGTTACTGCCTGCAGGCCCTCAGTGAGGACAGGGCTCTATTATGCTGGCTGATGTACAGCCAGACAGCCCCTGCCTCACCATGTGCAGGCTGAATGGAGGCAGACAAAGGCTGGGGAAGGAGGTGCATTCGTCCCTGTCTGCGGGGTATAAAGGACTCCTTCAAGGTCACATAGAAATCAGAAAGCTGGACACAGACTGTCTCTCCTCACTCCTCAGCTGACCCCTGTGGGACCAGCCCAGGTGTTTCCCATGATGAGCACAGCAGGATGAGGTGTGTCCTAAGAGACGTAGGTTTGTCCTCTCTGGACTGGCTGCCAGAGGCATGGTCCCCTCTCCTGGCTGTTGTGTCCCCACTGCCTTGGAAGGACATGGCAGGAACAGTTTTGGCTTTGTGGCTTTGGAGGAATTGGCCCTGCTGTGCTCTCTAGCCTGGGCAGGAATGCTGTGGATGGTGGGACACATGAGGAGGTAACAGGGACTTTTGGTTTTCTTGTTAACCTGCAGTGCTGTTTGAAGGCTCGTAGCAGCTGGGAGCACGAACAGCCTTCCCCTGGGCACCAGCAACAGTGTCCAGCTCACAGGAGAGGGCCTAGGGTCACCTCCCTGCAAAATGGGCGGGTGACTCCCACCTCAGCATCAGGACACTTTTTTTTCTGACTTCCTTTAACAGTCACAGTAGTATTTCTCATTGCTCCCCAAGCACATTTGCCATGCCCAGCTGAATTTAATCATGCCTTCAGGCTGGCATACTAAAAACCAGGGCCAGGCCCCCTGCATTGCCCTAGGGAGTATCCATTGCACCCATCCCTGGCCTAGCACTTTCGTTCCCACTTCCTTGCTGCAGAGCTGCAGTCCACAGTCATCTGCATTCGTTCAGCCAAAGAGACTTTTGTTTTGCAAACCCATTCTGCTGAGCCAACACTGGATTTATACTTTTCCGTATGCGTTTGGACTCCAAGTCCCTGTCGATGGAAGCTGATGTCCAGCCCCAGCCCTGGGATTCAAAGTGAGCAGAGGAATTGCAGAGCCATCTGGAGTAGCTCAGCACAGCACAGCCCCAGCAAAGTGTTCCTGCTGCCGAGGATAAAGCTGTAAATGGAGAATTGTGCCCCATCCTGCCACAGAGAGGAGTCTGTGGGCGTTGGGAGGTGGCACGAGGCACCTGTGGTCAGGCTCACCAGCTGGCCAGCATTGCCAGAGCCTCTGGGAGCACCCTCTGAGCCTGAAATGACATTGGGAAGGAGGAAGCTGTCCAGCCCTGCTCTCACCCACTGTGACAGAGGGAAGGTGGTGAAAGCCAGGGTGGTGGTGAGGATGATGGTGATAAAGGACTGCAGCAGGCTGTGTGCCAGGGTACTGAGCAAGAGGAGGCTGGGAAGACAGAGGTAATGGTGGGCTATGTCTTGGGGGAAAGAGGTCCACCAAGGTAGCTGGACGGTGGCTTCACTTCAGCACCCTCTCTACCTCACCTGTCGACAAGAAAATGTGTTCTCAAAGCATCACATGCTGGTTTCTCCTGAGAGGAACAAGTGGTGGCAGTGCAGGGACAGTTGCTGCAATGCCACCATCATTCTGGAGCAGGGGTGGCAGCAAGCAGCTCACATGTGACTGTTCTTGCCCCATATTGGCCATGCATCAGCACCTGATCCCATTTGAGTGAGGGAAAGCTGCCCTTCACACATAGGGCAGGGCTGCAGGCAGGCTCAGGTAGTGAGGGAGCAGCTCACTCACCACCACCTCCTTCCTCCCTCCAGGTAAGCAAAGCCCCTGTGAGGGCATCACTTCCCACCCACAGCAGGTGAAACCTGGAGTCAGCATGGAGAAGATCTCTGACAGCAGGGCAGGAGCTCTGCCAGGCAGAGGGGGGCTCCCCCCAGCCCCACCATCCCTCCCCCATCCTGGGGAGGGGAGTGTGATGCTGACATCTTGACAGGCTTCTGCTCAAGGCAGTCAGAGCCTGGGGACCATTGTTCAATCCAGAAATTTTCAGGTCAGGAGGGATCCACTTGCCTGCACATGGACTTGGAAGAGGGTTAAGCGCCTTCCCAGGACAGGAAGACTCATGTGCATTGCTATTCTTGGAGAGCACAGAGAGCCCTGATCCACCTCTGGCACAGCTGTGTGCCTAGCTCCGTGTGTCCAGCTCCTTCCTGACCATGATTAAAGGATAAGCCTGGGCGTACACAAAATTTTTTTAGCTTTGCTGTTGCAATTGGGAGTTTGAGCTGTCAGGATTTGATCAAACCCTTGGCAAGGAGCAAGGGCTGCTCTGCAACAGGCAGTGACATTCATCACAGCCTGTCTGTGATGAGCTTCCGGCACTCTGGAAGTAGCTGCAACATCAAAGCACGTTGCATAGCTCACAGCCAATTAATATTCACCTGAAATACATGTCAGGTAGCAAGAAAATATTCCCATATCCCAAAAGCAGAGCAGGGCAGTGAGAGAGAGAGAGAGCTGGGGTGGAAGGTGACCAGGGCAATCCTTCCCCTTTAGTAAATACGGTGTGCCAGTGCTTTGAATCCTCAAAACCCCAGCCCTAAGCCCAAGGGCCAAACTCTGCCACATTATTGTGATGCAAGTGGGCTTGAATTCGTGTCAGACTCACAGAAATCAGCAGCTGGGAGGGAAGTGCAAGATTTTGGCTTGGTGGGCTCCTCATCCTGATCCAATTAGCCCTATGTAGCAGGGATGCTCTCTGCCCTGGCCCAGTTGTTTCCATGTGTCTCCAGTGCTGTCACCTCCTTAATGGTGGTATTTTGTGCCAGGACAGCCATACCACTGACCTGGACAACAAAAGGTGATTTGTGTCTAATTAGTTTGGGGAAAGGGTGCACGTTGGCTGCTCCTCTTGGAAAGTACATGGTGCAAAGCCCAGACAGCTTTGCCAAGGGGTATAAAGGAAGTATTTCACATGCAAAGCTTTGCCAGTCCCCCTCTTTTCTTCTCTTACAGTAAAGCCAGACCCTCCAGAGAGTGTGGTGGCCAAACCTGTGCCCAATAACCCTCGAAGACTGGAGGTCTCATGGCAAAACCCCTCATCGTGGCCTGACCCTGAGTCTTTCCCACTGAAGTTCTTCCTGCGGTATCGTCCTCTCATCCTGGACCAGTGGCAACACGTGAGTGACTGCTGGGATGTGAGGGAGAGGGGTGAGCTGGTGGCTGGGAACAAGCTGCATTACAAAAAAGTGTTAGGGGACAAAAAATATGTATATTAACTGCCCAGGCAACCTGGAGCCTGTTCCTCTCCTTCTTTTTCTCATTGCCTTTCTCTTCCTCTCCACCTTTTCGTAGCTCACACTCTGCCTACAAATGGGTCTGCACCCTCTCCTTGCTCTGCATTTTCATCCATGGCCCCTATCTACTTTCCATACATATGTTCTATATAAAACTTGCCAACGAGATGTAAAAGGCATTTAAAGTATAAATGTCACCACATTTAAATGCGCCTCTGCCACATTTAGATTTTGAACTGGAGATAAAATACCGCTCACCATAACTCAGAGCACAGTCACCGAGCAATTGCCGAGATGTTATCGTATTTCTTACTTTTATTTCTTGTTTCTTTAAAAAAAAATAGTCAGTGAAATCCTTGGTAGCCTGGAGGACAGATTTCATTTGTTACTGCAGGAAGATAACAAACAGGCATTTGTTGTGGGTTTTTTTTTTTTTTTTAAAACCTCTGTGTGCTGCTTTTATGCTGGAGTTGTGTAGGAAAGCATTCTGTGGCTGAAGAGGAGGTGCTGCTACTCTGGCAGAGCTCATCCAGCATCTCTTCTGTGCCCAAGCTGGACCAGTTGAAAGCCAGTTAGGTGCTTTACTTGATAAAGGATTTTGCTAAAAAAACCTAAAGTGAAATAAGAGGCAGCACTGGGTCCCTGGGCACCTGCATCAAAGAGCCAAGTGGGATTTTCTTCCTGCCAGCACTTTCTGGGGAGAGAAATGTGGAAGAGTGGATGGGAGGCTTTGCTCGTGGCTCTGCGAGGTGTCTTGGTGACTTTTGGTATTTGCTTGGGCTTTTTGATGAGGCAGCACCACGGGTTGTGTCTCAGATTGCAGCATTTGCTAAAGGCCCTGACAATAAGAGAGTTTTCCTGCTTGCCTCTTTGCCCTTTGCTTCTTTCCTAATAGTGGGAGAGGATCTGTGGAGCATCCAGAGGGGTTAGAAAGCATAGGCAGAGTTTGGCTATTAGTTTTCTGTAAGTATTTTTTTTTTTTTCATCTGGGGAAGGAATGCTCAAAATGTAGAAGCTGTGTAAAAAGGGGAAGATTTAGTGGGAATTGCCAAACACAACATTGGGGTTTTTTCCTAAGGTGTACAATTGTTGAGAAAAAAAGCTGGTGGTTTTACCCTGCCACAGCCTGATCCAGCCAAATACCCTGGTTTGCACCCAAAAATGGCAGGGTAGCCACTGAGCTACCTCCTACCTCAACCCCCTTGGAGTGGCTGGTCCCTCCATCACTGGGTGTGGGGTTCCATAACTGCAGAGTCAAGCCATGCCAGTCCTCTCTGGCAGAGCCCTGAGGGGATGCTGTGGCCTCTCCATCAGTGCCCTCAGGCAGGCAGTGACAGTGGGAAATACATGGAGGTTTTGGTGACACTGGTGGCAGGGTCACCCTGGTTGGAAAAGGCAGTTCTTGGGCAGTAAAAACGTGACTTCTTCTATGTAAAAATACCTGAGGTGCAGAGAGACCTCAAGGTACCAGCTCTCCTGGTGGGTGCAAGGATGGCTGGGAAGGGTTTCACTTCCCAGCATTTTGGGAAGGTGCAGCAGTCCTGGGTACAGCTTTTAATCAATATCCCCTTGCAAAAGACATGTTCCTCATCACTGACTGATGGAGAAGAGCGTTTGGGGAATAATTTGCTCAGTGAGTGAGTGCAAGCATTCAGTGAGTGAGGTGCCAGCCTTGTTTTCTGACTCCCTACCCTGCTGGCTGGGTAATGAAAAATCTGATTTGTGGATGATTTGAGGAAAACTGCCACTATTCATCAGATGAATTATTTGCGAAGCCTAATTCAATCATTTCCCAAACACCAGAGAAAGGCAGTGCTGCAGCAGCTGGAGCTGCTCTGACCCCAGACCCCACTGGTACATTCAACCTGCTTAGCCCAGCTGAGCACCCTGCAAATGCTGGTGTTTGTACCTAAAATTAACCCCACCAATGCCATCATGCTGGGAGCGTGCCCAAGCCTCCCTGCACTCTTTGTCTGATTGGTTACTTGTTGTTATTTTGGAGGGTGTCCCTGTTCCCCCAGATTGAGATGGAAAGGGAAGAACATGCTTTGACAGGTCCAAGTCTAGCTCATCTGTCCCTCTTGTCCTGCAGTGGTGGTGTTGGGTCTCAGCTCAAAGGGATGAGTGCCCTGAGAAAGGATGAGGTGCTCACACGTGCCTCGCTTGCATGGGGGTGTCTTAATTCTCATGGAAGTGCAGGTCTCTTGTCATGAGCTGCCTCCCATCTTGGCTCTTGCTGTCCCCACTGGCAGCTGGCACAGAGAAGTCCTTGTTTTTTATACCCACACAACCTGCACGCTGACAATGGGGCAGCTTGGAGCTCAGGAGGGAGAGGAGAAGTCCCTGCCAGCAGTCAGGAGGAGTTGGGTAACCTCATGTTCTGGCACATCCCTGTCTGCCCTGGGTCCACAGGCTGAGCCCTGTCCCTGCCTCCTCATGGCAACCCACCTCTGCACCAGCCATAGGTTTCAAGCATGCACTTGGCAGCCCCGTGGGAAGCCCAGCATCCCTGCAGGAGAAAACCCACAAAGGAGCATCAGGGGCTGCCCAGAGACAGAATATCCATGCAGGCCCTGCTCACACGTGGTGTTTCTTGGCAGAAGAAACAGCTCCTCTTTCACCTCTCCACCTCCTGTTATCTTTGCATGGTCTGATTTATGCACAGCACCTCGGCAGGCAGGACCAAATGAGCACTAATAGGATCAGATGGATGTCGAGCTGTCGAATACCATAGGGCCTGATTCAATCAGCGTCTGCTTTCTTCCAGGCTCTTCCTTTCAGGATTTTAATAATGCCAGGGCTTGGCACCAGGAGATGAAGCCATCCGTGGCGGGAGCAGTGGATCTTATCGAGACTGCCACGGTGTGAGCTGGCCATAAATGCAGTTTCCCCTCTGCCAGAGAAAGTCTGGTGATGCCTGGCCCCGGCATCCCACACCATGAAGCAATCCCTGGGGCTGACCCAGTGGTGGGGACAACACCTTGTCACCTTCTCAGTGCTTTGCAAATTGGGTTTGAGCCCCAGCGTGCCATTTGCAATCCCTTTCCCCTGCTCAGCTGCACCTTTCCACCCAGGCCACTTAGCAGCTCTCATGTTGCAGTTTGCTCTGGGAATTACAGTGATGTGCTCTAGGATTTATTATCATGGAGGGATGATGATGATGATGAGTTTCCACACGGGCATGCAGTGAAGCATGTACCAGATTGTGACACCTCTCAGCAGCTGCCTTGAACCTGGGCACAAGGATTTTGTAGCTGCTGGGGATGCAGCCATGTCACATCATGTCACATCATGTGGCCAAAGACTCCCCTCCACCCCACCAGCACTGAGCTCACTCTGAAACTCAAGCAACTTTAAAATCACACTCCTCCCTTTCTGGAAGAGGGGCTAGTGGTTTCTCTGCTGCCAGAAGAGAGATGGATATTTGTAACCTAAACAGGTTTTTTATTCTCTCCTTTTGGCAAAATCTCCCCTTCTGTCTCCTAAATATAAAACATTAAATGTTTAGGGTATCCTTTATTTTTCTCCCGCTTTTAAGTTTGTAATTCAAGCCAGATTAGCGTGGTTTCCTCTTCTGTTTTATAGCCCCATCCTGGCCCCAAGCGAGCTCTCCTAATGCTCTCAGATGTTCCTCTAATGGCTTACCTAGGCTGGAACTGGATACCCTTTCCTAATGGATTGCTAATAGCCTGTTTCTGGTTTTACAGGCTCCCTCAGTTAACTCGCAGCAGCAGCAGCAGCAGCGATTGCCGCACTCACACATGCGATCTCCCTGCGAGCACATCTGCACGCTCACCCCTCCACACAGGGGGGTGGCCAGACACCATCCTGGGCATCTCTGGGGAGCCACGGGCAGGTCTTTCACCCAATTTGCTCCCTTCCCATGGCATTTTCTGGAGCTGGATCCCCCCTTTTCGCAGTTTTTGGAGGGAGATCACGTGCGCTGAGCGCTTGCCAGCTCGATGCACATCCCAGGAATGTGGCGAGGCTCAAGAAGGTATTTCTTATGCAGCGTCAGAGCTGGTGGCCAGACCGAGGGAGGATTTCCTACTGTGGGTTGCCAGCAATTTGCAGATGCCGTCTTGAAGTCTAATTGAACCCATTGGCCGCGCTGACAACATGAAATGTTAACGAACCATGAGGCGGGCTGCACCTCAGATCTTGAGATTTGCAGTAAAAGGTCATGAGATATTTAAAGCTAATAATGTGGTTGAGTTCTCTCCTTCCTCTTCTGCGTTGGAAGCATTTAGGACCATGTTCGTGAGCATTTGCAAAGGCTGGGAGCGTCCTTCTCTGGAAGTGCAAGCAGAAGTGCTCTCACCATCACAGGATTTTAGGAGCTGGGGCAAAAAAAAACCCAAAAAAACCCACGCAGACATCTGTGCCTGCTCTGATGCGGTTAAAGGATGGGGTTTTTGGGGACAGGAATGAAAAGTTTGTGGGGATTGCCAAATACTTAGTGCTGGGTTTGTTGGTGCAAGGATGGCCTTGTCCTCTGGACTGACCTCCCTCGTCCATAGTGGCTGCCAGGGTGGGCTCAGGCTTGTCTCCCAGGGCAAAGCAACATTTTTTCATCAGAGAGGTGAATCTCACATGCTGTCTCTGGAAGTTCCTGCCTCGGAGCAGCCTGAAATAGCCTGAAAGTGTGAGCTAATGCATACATCCTGTCTGTGATGGGCAAGGAGAGGGATGGAGCAAGCTGGGGAGGCAGGCAGTTAGTGCCACTGCCTCCCACATCAGCGTCCCCGCCGGCACAGTGGCAATGTCATTTGCAGTGGGAGTGCCTCTTTGTGCCCATTTGCATCCCCCTGTGCCTCTGCTGCTTTGCCTGCACTCCCCCTCTTTGCAAGGCAATCTTGGCAGGGAGGTCACCCTGAGCAAGCTGGGTTACAACTTCACGCCTGGTAGCTTTTATTGCGGCATTTCTCTCCCTTCCCCTCCTGGCTGCAAAGTCAGTGATTAAAAAAGAAGGGGGGAAAAAAATCCAAAGAATTAATAGGTGGGAGCAAAATATTCAGGCTGTAATAGTGTCACTCGCAGCTCAGCATGGGGCAGGCAGGGCTGGAGCAGAGGTTTTCTCAGAGGAGAGTGGGGGTGGGAAATGCCCAGAAATCACCTTTTCTAGGACAGAGCAGGTCCAGGACCCTTGGCTGGCATTGCCTGGGTGCTCTCAGCCGCCTTGGAAACTGCTGGTGACATAAAAGTGCAGAGCACCTGGCAGCTGTAAAGGTCCCGCAGTGCAGCAAAGCACTCACGCGTGCATGTCCTCACCTGCAGGCTCACACAGCTACAAGCAGGTGGGAAGGTGCTGGCAAGCCTAACTTTCCCTGCCCACATGCAGACCACACTGGGCAGGTGTCTGTGCTCTGCCATGCCCATGCACAAGCTGCTTTCACCCTCAGCCCACTGCATCAGCATGGTGAAGGCACCTGCAGGCAGAATATGCCAGAATATGCTGGCCGGGTTAGAGTTGTTGCTGAGTGCCCTCAGCATCCCTGATCCCATCTTCCCCAGAGCCGCAAGCAAAAGAGACTTCTGACAGTTGTCACTTGGCAGGAGGGGGCCAGCACATCTGGAGAAAGTTTCCTGTTAACTTGTTTTCCTGTAACAGCCCCGGCATTCAAAGATGGTCTTTATTTTGAGCCAGAAGGGATCCGTTCAGCTGCATCTGGTGTGGCACACCCCAGGCTGCAGAGGAGCCTTGGGAAAGCTCATCCTCCCAAACCCACAGCAGGGCTGGGCTCTGTGCAGCACCACAGCAGCCTTTCCAGGAGGGGGTGACAGCAGAGAGCACAGCTCAGACCCTGCTGGAGTGGCTCTTCCACTATGTGGCTGGCAGAGAATAAGAGGGGCTCGTTAATTTTTCCAAACCTTCAGTTACCTCAGAGTCCAGGTAGAAAGTTTTGTCTGGGGTTATACCAACTGATTCTTGTGGCTCTGCAGAAGGAGGAGGTATCTGGGGGTACCTTTGTTCGTAATCACTGCCAGACATATTTGCTCTCCAGGCATGGCTTTCAAAGGGAAAAAGCAAAATATTTCTTTTCCACATGGCAACATCTTTTCTCAAGCTGCACTGGCCATTTGCAGTGACCCTCCTGAACTTCCCAGTGGCAGAGCAGTTTGCTTGGGGATTACTACAGCTTTTGGTTTATCTTGCTCCCCAGGACAGGTGGAAGCCCTGCTAGGATCCCCCTGCACTTGGCAGGGACTGAAAGCACCTGAAACAGCAGCTGTGTGTGTAGCTGAGTCCCTGCAAAGCTCATTGCAGCCCAGTGGCAGGATCTGACCCTTGCTGTGGGGAAAAGTGGCTGTGAAATAGAGCTCACTGGGTGTCCCATCCCTATCCCAGTTCCAATTTCCTCCATCATCCAGTGTAACTCGAGTAGCATCCAGAGGAGGAGGCTGCAAGGATGCAAAGATGTTCGGCAGTTCCAGGTTGTGCTCTTAGAAGGGGTTTCTTCCCATGAGTGCTGTGGGTAACAAAGGCTGTGTGAGCACATCAGCTTCACCTTACAATAGCCAGGGAGGGTGCTGCTTTTATTGTGGGGAAGGCAGACTCATCTAGGCTTGATACAGCACCTGGGACAGGTGTGTGGTCACTGTCCTGTCACACACAGAGATAGTGCACCCCTGACAGAGGGGTGCCAGTCCTCATCCCCATACTGCCAGTGGAGCACTCCCTTCCCACTCTAGGAGCTGCACTGGAAAGCAGGAGGTGTCAAGGAATGGAAAACAGAGCCACTGCCACCACAGGGGAGCCAGCAAACACATTTTCATGTGGGATGCAGAAGAGGAGGCATCTGATCCCCCCTTCTCCCCCTGCACCTCCTTTCAACACTCACCAGCCCCCAGCCCACCTGTCAGGGCAGAGGAGGGTGGGGCTTTCTTCCCTGCCCCCCTTCCCCATCCCCTTCCAAAGGCCATCTGGGCTTCAGACCTGCCCGGGCATCACCCTGTTCACCAGTAATTGCTACATGGTCACCCTGGACCAGGAGCAGAGCCTGGGTGGGAACACAGCACAGAGACATTTTTTACTGCCAGGGCACTCTGGCAGGGTGGGCTGGGGGCCATGGGAGCAGGATGAGGGGAGCTCAGCAGGGATAATGCCTTCCCTAACTCCTGCTGTGCTGAGCACTGTGAGACAGGGACACCAGTCTGCAGGCAGGGAGTGGAAAGGGGGCAGGCATGGGTGCTGGAGTGTGTATGGCTGCTGTGGATGTCCCCAGGCCTCCAGCCTCTGCAGGGGGGACCAGCATGGACAGGGGGAAAGCCAAGTGGTGGGCAGTCCTTCCCTCAGAGTCTGTCTCCATCCCATCCATGTGGCGCTGGCCCATGTGCTCATCCTGGCACTTGGGACTCTGGGTGGGCACTCAGCAGCTCTATAATCTTTCCAAGCAGGAATGTGGGGGTATGTGACCATGGCAGGGAAGGGGATCCCAGCCCACACTGTCCTCAGCAAGTTGTCATCTGAATTACTGGGTCCAAGGGCTTTTTTTTCATTTCTCTCTCCTCTCTCTTTCTTTCTTTTTTTTTT
>VZRH01001847.1:469323-500648 GCA_013397555.1 Urocynchramus pylzowi
TGTCTCATTCTCCAACAAAAGCAGAATAGCTCTGCTGTTGCCTTTAGAGCTGGAGCCCTGCAGACCTGTGCCCCGCTGTCCCCCGCTGTCCCTGGCTGTCCCCAGCTGTCCCCATGCCTGCTCTGCTCTCCTCCCCATCCTGCCCGAAGTCCTGTTTTGTAAAGACACCTCCTCTTGGCCCTGCCTGGACCCAAGCGCAGTATTTAATACCATACGTCCTAGTACTCCCACTGTTGACATGCTGTATTTGAATTTTTTATAGATGTATATATATAAAAAAAAAGAAAAATAATCAAAAAAAAAAGAAATAGAGGGGATAAAACTAAGCTCACAGAGACAACGCACACATGCACACACACACACACACACACACGCACACACACACACACCAGGAGAGACTGTCTTCATTAAATGTTCATTTCATGATGACTGGCGGCTCTGGGTGTCATTCCCCTTCTGTCTGGAGAGGGGGGTTGTTCCTTGGGGCCTGCCTTGTTCCTTGCATGGTGCTGGCTGAGGTGGGGAAAACGTGGGAACAGCACTGGGGGGATGCACACTCACACACCCTGGAGCCTGCTCTGGTGTTTGAGACCATAGCACCTTTCTCCCAGAGGGGTGGGAGACCCAGAAGCTGAAGCTGGATGTGGGAGACCCAAAAGCTGGCCTTCAGGACATCCTGAGAAGGTGCAGGGGGGATGCCCAGCCTGGAGACTCCTGGTGAGGGAAAGGAGATGGTTGTCACCACCCCATATGACACCTGTGCCCTGATGGGGAAGTGTCACATGTCCCCATTCACAGGCCCTGGAGGGTCCTGTGTATTCCCAGCTCTGGCTGCACCCTGACATCTCTCAGGCAGGCAGGAGGAGTGCCTGTGCCCCACTGCAGCCTGGAGGCTGTAGGTGACATGTGGTCACAACTAATGCACTTCCCATGTCTGATTAATAATTTCATGTTAGGAAAATGTCACTGGCCCAGATGCTCTGAATTAAACTTCTGTCAGGGCAGGGCTCATAGGGACCCAGTGTGAGAGCAATGGATGCAGCAAAGCACATTGCTGGAGTCTGTCCTTTCCCCATGTGCCTTGCTTGTGAGCACCACCTGGAGCAGGGGTGCCATCAAGCAATGTCCATGGGGAAAAGCTCCACTTTTTAGAGAATTATCTTTCTGGCACCCCAACTAACTCTCTACAGCAAGGAGATGTGTGTGGCTGGCAGGCTGGATGGATGGATGGATGGATGGATGGATGGATGGATGGATGGATGGATGGATGGATGGATGCACACATGAAGGGGGTGGATGGATGCGTGAGTGGGTGGAAGGAAGGAAGGATGGAGGTGAAGGAGCCACAGCTTTGGCTCTGCAAAGCCTGGAGGCAGTACCAAACTGGCCACTTGCTCCCACCAGGCACTTGCTGTGATTTGAACAATGCTGGAGCTTTATTTAGGGAAGAGCTCAGTCAGATGCAGACCTGTCTCTGGCTTGGCCATGCTGGCGGCAGCACTGACTTGGTTCACTGGTTAATGTTCCATTACCAGACAACATGCCTCCGTCATTTATTAATGTTTCATTAGTGTTAAAAACATCTGGTAATTAATTATGCACTAATTATGGATTCACAGTGCTAAAAGCTGGGGTAATCTACCATAGCAGATGGCTCTTTGGGGTAGGGGGAAGGGACAGCTCTTAGCAGAGATGAAAATGTCAGGCCCAGCCCTTGCTAGGGGAAATCATCCCAGACAGACAGACCACCTTCATCTCCTCCCAGGATTTCCATAGCTGGTCCAGAGGCATGCTGTCTCAGGTTATTAAGCAGAAGAAACCTGTCCTTCTCAAGCTGTTTCAGGGACCAAGGGAGTGGTGCTTCCACTGCTTAGGGCAGCTGTGTGAGAAGCCATCTGAGAGCAGTGGCTTTCACACAGAGCCCCAGGCATCATCCAGCACCTGGAGCTGGTGCTCGGCTTTCTGCCAGCTTCGGGATGCCATTTGTCAGCCCCTCCGTGGTTCCTGGCCACGTTAAGCAGCAGTCTATAAAGCAAGGGGTGTCATAAAAGCCCACTCATTAAGTGCCCCAGGAATATTATGTACAGATGTGCAGAGATGTTTCAAACTGGGGAAGGTCCCACGGGAGCATCCCTGCCAAGCAGAAAATCCATCCACTTAGCAGTATAAATCCATACAGGAAGAAAGAGGGAATTACAATGCTCAGAGAAACCTGTGCATCACATAACCTGAAATCCAATACATCACCCGGGTGCAATGGGTCCCTGCATCTTCCCCAGCACATATGTGGCAGTAAATCCCACCTTAGGTGTTGTTTTGGGCTGTTGCTGATGTGAGAGCGGCCTTGCACGGAGCTCCCCAAGCTCTGCAAGAGGGATCAGAAGTGTGACTGGAAAGCAGGAGCTATTTCCTGGACTTGAAGCCTTGGGGGAAGGAGAAACCCCCCCATGCTTGAGTGAGGGGCTGGACAGTGGGATGGGAGCAAATGACTGCACCTCCTGCATCCTTCCCTTAAGTGGGTGCTAGCAGAGACCTCGTTCTCCCTGGCCCAATAGTCAGAAAATCTAGCTGCTCCCACACCAGCCTCCCACGAAACTGGATCTCCCAGGGGGGATAACAACCAGTTTATTTATGCCAAATTAGGCTGACAGGAATGTGCTGTGCAGCCTGTGGTGGGGTGACATGCTTTGGTGGATGAAGGAGGAGCAGTGGGTACTGTGTTGTGCATTTCAGCTCTGGCAGAGCTTCAGTCTGGCACAGTCACAGGTGAGAATGGGGAGTGAAAGCAGGCTCAGCTGTTGAGAAAGCACACCCATAGCTGCACTGCCAGACACGAGCTGAGAGCTTGCTGGGCTGGGTGGAAATGCCAGGTGGGATCTTTTGAGCCAGTTGGCAGAGGAGAGCTGCTGCTTATTTGCACAGTGGTAGATCTGGTCCTCCAGGGACAGGTATCCTGCTCCATCACAACGAATGGGAGAAGTGTCAGGTGGAGGTGAAAGCAGCAGGAGCTGGTGGAAAGGCAGTCCCTGGGATGAAAGCGTGAAGGGCAGCATCTGTGAGGGATGAGATTGTAAACAGAGTCAGCTTGACTTGGAGAAGCCCAGACTCTCCAATCCTCAACCTGCAGTAGTGTCAAGTCCAGCAAATACAAGAGCCCAGCCCAAAGCACGGGGTATTCACTCAGAAAAAACTGATGTCTCCCATACAGAGCTTATGTCTCCTGTACACTGGATGCCTCTGGCAGATTACAGCCTTCCTCCCAGGGCTTTCTTCCCCAGTGGCAGGAGGGGTAGCTCAGGCAGCAAGTCCCACCATGAGGAAAGCCTCTTCTCTGATATTTTTGATGCAGGAATGAGCCCAGGACTTTGAGTTAATCATCCACCACCACACAGAGAAGCAGATGGAGCTGCAGGTGCAGAGCCTGGAGGTAAAAACAGCCTTGGGCACCCTCACAATGCTGTAGGGCTGAGGTTTGTAGCAACAAGAGGTGACAGATCACTACAGCAAACCACAGATGACAGTCTTGGACTATCTTATTCGTTGCTGGTTCCAGACAAGGACTTGATTCACCTCCAGAAGAAGCTGCTTGTTGTTTGAAAAACCTCCAAGCAGTGATACTTTTCTTCCTTGTGTCCATCTTGACCGGCTCAATGTCTGTCCTGGCATTGTGTCCCTGGTCCCCACACATTTCTGCCTGCAGCCTCATGCCCTCCCTCCCCACTAGACCCACCCTGAAACCTCCTCACTGCCCAGATGGGCTGCTCCCAATATTCTACCCATCACTGCCCCAGTTCTACAACCTCCCTGCTCACCTCCAGTCTACCCCAGCCCCTTCCCTGATCTGGCCAGGGTGACCCATATGGATTATGTGCTCACAGCATCCCAAACCTCCCTACACACAGACACAGCAGCCAAGCACAGCCCACCCGGCTCAGCTGCAGCACGGAGACCAGACCACACCAGGGTCCTCTAATAAGCAATTGACTCTTTTTTTCCTCCCTTTCAAGAAGAAGCCAAGCATTAATTTGGCTTCTGCCACTCTGTTTATCTAATAGCATCGCTGATTGATTGTCTTATTTATAACCCAGATCCGGTGTCTGGGCTGCTCGCGGAGACGGAGTGATTGATGGAAAGAAGACAGCCAGAAAGGGACTTAATGGAGCCATGTGGCTGAGCAGCAGAGCAGTGGCTTAGGCATGAAATGAAAAGTGTCTCCCACAAGTCTGGGCTCCTCTCCTCCTTTCCTGCGTGGTTCCCAGGGAAGCTGCTAAGTGCTGGGGGAGAGCAGCATGCTCCCTACGCCCTGCCAAAAGCAATCAGGGACCATGCTCGGGTCTCCTCCAGCAGCCTGGCCAAGGGGACACAGCCAACAGGGACTTGGACTGCGTCCTGGGAAGGCGTCATACAGTCTCTGGGAAGGTTTCCCCCTTCCAGGATGGAAGGGATGGTTGAAAGGTGTGAGACAGCCTGAACCCTGCCCAGCCACCAGCCTGCTGTCAGGATGCCTGTCCTGCCAGCTGGAAATCAGGTCCCTGCACAAACACATGGTGCAGAGAGAAGCCTTCCCCAAAGTGCCCACCTGCAGGCTGGCAGCTTCTTACAGAGGTCTCAGTCTTATCCAAAGTTGGACTGAGATAATTCTACATCCCTAGGGAGTTTCTCTGTTTCTCACACCCAGTGGTCACAAACCCCAGCAGAGTCACCAGCTCACATGTGAATTACCCCATGGAGCCATAAAGCACCAACAAATGGGAAAGGAGAGGCAGTCCCAGGAGGTGGCATGCCATCATTCAGGGTCATGCTGTGGATGTGTGACAGCCTGGATATGTCCCAAACCTGCAGCCTGCAAATTCACCCCAGAGCAGCCTGTCCCCAACTGCAGGATTGGGTCATGGTCAGGATATGGCTGACAACTCCAAGTCCTCAGGAAGGCATTTGGCTTTGATCTGAGCCAGAACTAAACCCTCATCTTGTCCATAAAGATCAGTTTGGGAAGAAAAAAACAACATACTGGTTCAGTCAAAATATTTCATAGCTGTTTAATGGTCTTCATTTCATGTCTGATTGTAACAGATAATCTAATACAAGCCTCAAGCAAAGCCAAACACAGTTGTTTCATTATGAAGGACCCCATCAGCCAGCTTTGACGTGGCCAAACCCCACTCCTTTCCTTTTTTTTTTTTTTCCTTTATTTTTTTCCCACATATGAAATTTGAGGAAAACCAAAGCAACTTCATTAACACTGCTGTTTCAGTGGACTGAAAGAAACCATCCAGGAGACAGGTCTCTGGTACTGGACCTATTGTTGCTCCCAACACCAGTGCTTGGCAAACACTATCCAATGCCTTATGATAATTTTATTGCTTCCAGGAGAAACCCCTCCTTGGAAAGTCCCCCTGCAGCAGCAGATACAGGCAGGTGATGAACACTCCCTTCGGCAGGGGTGTCCCCTGTCATGGTGGTCCCTCTATGGGTGATGCCACTATCACCTCACCATGTGTCCAGGGCTGGGAGGAGAAGGGACCAGGACAGGGTGATCCTTGCAGAATGCTGGAAGATGGAGGGGCCCCTGAGCAGTGGGAGCGGAAATGGCCTTTGATGTGGAAGCTCTCCTTTCGCAAACACAATGACTCGCAGAGAAGTTTTATAAACATGGCTATTGTTGCTCCATGCCTTTGGTGGGAACAGATGGTCCGAGTGCTCTGTTCGGCCCCCCTTCCCTCCCCTCTCTCCCTATCCCCATTAATAAAGCCCCAGCAAGTCCAGCACTGCTAAGGTTTTCCCAAGGGGGATCAATAAATAAATGTAATAACAACAAAGGGGCCCATGCAGACGAGATTGGGTTACAAAGAGGCCTCGGCCCCCCTCCTCCTTTCCGGGTGAGAGTCACCGCGTGCAGCCACTCTGGCCAGTTCCAGGAGAGGTTCCTCCATCCCCACTGTCTGTGGGAAGTGGGGACAGGATCTTCCCACTGAAAGAGCCAGGCACCACCCTGCATTCAAGGATGGCAGCGTATGACTTTGGTGGTCACCCTGCAGTCTTGGCCGTGGGACATTGATAGCATATGGCTGCCAGATCCCCACCTTTGGAAGCCACCTAGGTAGCTGTGGGAACAGGTTCAGACACTGACCCTCGGTGTTCAGCAGGTAAGTGCCTTCTTCCAAGATTTCCTGTCCAAGAGGTTGCTCCAGGTCCTTTCCCAGCAGGATCCCATCCAAGAGAGTACAGGCATCATGGCTTGGGAGCAGGCATCATGGCTTCACCTGGGCTCACTTTTTGCCTTGCTCTTGCCTGACGAAAGACCAGGCAATTTTCTGTTCTGGCCACCTGGAAAGTGTTGGTGACTCTGACCTACTCCTCAAAAGTGTGGTGAGGTTTAATGCTGGTTAGCTGGGATTAAAGCAGGGCAGAGCAGTTTGCAGACAGAGTTTTCCTGTGGAAACCACCAGCATGCACCAAATGCTGCCCATGAGACTGCAGGAGAGCAGTCTCCAGGAGAACAGCTTCTCCAGGAGCATCAGTAGGGTTTGAAAGTGGCCACAGCATCTCACCAGACTCTGGATGGTGGAGCAGTCACATGGAGGCACTCCATCGAATGGTCTCACCAGTGGGGAAGGAGGAGACCAGCTCCAGTAAGCTTCCCAGGAGCTCATCTACTGAGGAAGGGCCTAAAGCTGGAGTAACCCCATGGGCAAGGCCCTGAGAGGACTTTGGTGAGGTGCAGGAGGGACTGAGCAGAGGGTTTGATCCAAGATCCTGCTGACACATCCCTGTTAGCTGCCATTGTCCAGCCTCCTCCCCAGCTGGTCCCAGCCGCTCAGAGGTGACGGGATGTTGGTTTTATCCGTGCAGGACTCCTGCAGCTGGGGGTCTGTGGGATGAAACGTGTTTCACACACGCACTGCCGCCTCCCCTCGGAGCCGCCCTGGGAGTCCCTGCCTCCCCCCGACCCCTCGCTCATAAAAAAACTAAAACTCTCGATATCATCTCTCACAAACATGGATTGGAGGCCTCGTCAGTCACCAGACACGTCCCACAATCTGCACTGGCTCCAGACAGCTGGAGGGGTTTGCTGGAGGACCAGAATGACTTCATGCCGCCTCCCACGTACCGGGGGTTACCCAAAGTGCTTGGTGCGGGGAGGGGAGCGGGGGGCCAGGAGCACACAGCCCCATCCCCGCCATCTGCCACCATGCCATGCCCTGGACCAACAGGGTGGGTGCTGGCCTGGGGAACAACGGATAGAAAAACTCTCCCAAGGTGCAGAGGCTCTCCCTGTGGGTGCAAGCAAGGCAGCTGGCCTGGGCCCCGGTGCCGGCGAGGTTTATGAGGACTGACCCCTTGCACCGAGCGCCTGGGGCAGGATAAATCCCACCCCGCCTAGGAGTGCAGGTGCATGAGGCTGCCGGGGAGAGGAAGGGACCACAGATGCTTGGGGGATCCGGCAAGGGGGAGCTGGGGCTGGCCTCAAGCTGTGTGCTGCTTTGGGTCCACCCCAGCCCTGGGAATGGTCCCCTTGCCTGCTCCGGAGCTGCTGCATTGCTCTGGGGGTGCTCTGGTAGGGCTGCCTGCACACAGCCTGCCATGGCAAAGCTCAGGGCTGCAGGGAGACTTGCACCGTGCCAGCAGATGTGCTGCAGGATGCCCAGAGGAGACCCGTGGCGTTGTGGGGGTACCCAGAGCATCCCCTGAGTACCCCAGGTGTTTGGAACATGAATCCATAGCTTAGTGCCTTAAATTCACCCCTGGTTTAAATCCTATCCAGGACTTCCTAGGTACTGTAATGAAGGCAAGAGGAGATCCCCTAACAGGTCCCTATTAAGCCTGGTGTCTCAGCTATGATGGCATGAAAGATGCTGTGCCAAGGGCCTCAAGAGAGGATACTGGTGATGTCCCCAGCCATGGGAGGCTCCTGATCTCCCTGCAACACTGGGAGATACTTGAGGCCTACACTGGAAAAGGTACCTGGCATCAACACAGCCCTCAGTTCTACAAGCACCACCCTGGGCAGTAGGTCCTGCCAGGCCTGGGACGTGGGGAACATCATGTGCAGGGCTGACAGTGACCTCTGCAAGAGCAAAGGGATTTCAGCTCATAGCTCACCTCACCCATTTCATGTAGCACTGATCTGAATCCTTGCCTTAGGAGCCAGGCAGGGGGTTGGGAACCTTTCCCTGAGTGAATTATAATCATCTTTCAAAAAAGAAAATAACACAAAGCAGGTGGCTGAGCTCAAAGGTGGATAAAAGCCCATCACAGAGCACCTGACTGAAGCCAAGCACAAGCTTAACTTTGGGCTCTTTGAAGTCAGCACATCCTTATGCTCTCTGTCGGTTTGGGGCTTAAGCCCTCCATGTGTGCCTTCTACCAATGCTTGGGTAATTTATAGACATGTGAGGCTATTCAGAAAATTTTTCTGTGAACCTCTTGCCTCAACCCAGTCCAGCTGGTCAGGTCATGTTTGCCTCTCATCCACAGCTCAGCAGAAGCACTGTAAAATATGAGTCAACCCCAAGAGTAAATGCTAAGAGTAAATTGCTGGTATCCCAATCACAGACCACATCTCTCAGGCATGCCATCCCCTGCTGCATGGCTACCTTATCCTACCTGACAGGCAGCCCATTGACTAACAGATGTGCACACCCTTTAATTACAGCACAGTGAATCCACTTAGTGCTGTTTTGTTAGATATCTTGTCTGTTGGAGGAGCTCAAGTGGTACTCACTCAGCTCAGCAACCCAAGTCTCTGGATTTTCAGGCCCTTAATATTCACTCTGATCTGTTCATAAGTTATTCATGGGGAGTGGGAAATGCCTTACAAGAGAACTCACTCCAAATTGCAAGTGCTTCTGAGGCACCTTGCAATCTGCTTGCACAGGGAAAGGAGGGGAAAGTAATGAATAAATGATTGTTTACAAATTATTTACTTGTCTCCACTAATTTCCACATTGTTTACCTGGCAGCATGCTGAAGTCAGGAACAGTTAGAGAGGACTTCACCCTGGAGTACGAGCGGATGGAAGTTGAGCAGCATGGGGGGGAAGGAATCCAAGGAAGCAGAAGAGCAAGGAGCCAGCTTTGGCTGCCAAAATTGGCTTTTGAGTGCGGTCTTGCTTGGTCTTCACATTCCAGAAGAAACTGCTGTGCTGGGGGGGAATTTCTGTCATAATTTCCTAGGATGCATGGAGTTGAGTCCAGGGCCATCCAGGCTGCTGAGGGTTTTGAAGTCCTTAAGAGGACTACACTCTGCAGAAGATGACCAGGCCTTGCTAGGTCATCTGTCTATTCCCAGGGAGTTAGAACTTTGTGGGAAAAACCAGGAAAAGGTCCTTGCTGTGACCTATGCAGCAGAGTAAGACCTGTCAGAAAGGCTGAGCTGTTTTGGTATCAACAGTGTCAGGTCTGTGAATGTGGGAATGATGACGTTTACAGCCCATGGCATGTTGCCCCAAAATGCAAATTGGAACTCTGCCTTGGGGCAAAATCACCCCAGCAGGTCATGGCTACCTAAGGCAGGCAGCAGAATGAGCCTGTCCTTCTACTTAAAGCCGTTTTAGGCTTCTCAGTCCTACCTCAAGCTAATTTCCCACAGTAAAACAGAGACAGAAAGTCACAGTGAAGAGAATGGGCACCAGCAAAGTTAATGTCTGTGGGGGTGTCATTTGGAGTAGAAAAGGGCATTCTGGCTATGTCAGGAGAGCAGGACAAACTGGGAACTGGTCAGTCTCATCTGGGCTGATGTGTCTTCCAGACTTCCCCATGCCTCATTCCCCACCTGTTGCTCAAGGGTTTGTGAATTCCCTTTGGCTGAGCATTCAGATCCTGTATCCTTTCACACTAGGTGCTGGAGCATCCTGGGAAACATAACTAGGGAAGGAGGCACTAGATGCTTGCAGAATGGAGAGAGAAATGCCTCCTGAAGCTTGAACCAGGACTCCACCAGTTGCTGGCAAAGCTCAGGTGAGGGCTCAGGGCTTGGATAATGCAGTTGCACGGTGTGTGATCAGCTCACCCTGCAGGACAGCGACCCACAGGACACAGAGTGACACTGTGTATGGGGGACTGATGAGGTTCACAGAAAGGACAGGTGGAAGCCAAATTACCCAGCTACAGGCTGCTTTCATTAACCAGCATGATAACATGTACAAGATGGGATAGAATCATGCCAGCAAGACCCATGAGCAGCCTGTCCCCAGCACTCACAGCTGCCTCTGCCTTGACCATACCCTGGGGACAGACAACAGTGTCCAAGTCCTCAGTCTGCAGGAGACTGAGCAGAGCTGCAGGTACACCAGGGAGAGAGGGGGGATTTGGGTATTCTCACCTGTAGCAAGGAGAGAAAAAGCTGTCTGCAGACAGCAGGACACCTTTGGGACCTTGTCTCTTCCATTCCCTCCCTGGTCTCAGCTACCTCTCACTCCCCCCCACCACTCCTCAAGCTCCTCCATGCCCCACCCTGCTTGGCACTGACCCTGCTCCCTGCAGCCTTCCAGCTCATCACTCCCTGCAAGCAGCCTGTAAATCATCCTTGTACACAAATCTCCCTTGGCCTCGGGGAGAGGGAATTTGTCCCCCATAGCTCAGCTGTCAGAGACCTCCAGCTGCCAGAAGTGATCAGGATGCTCTTAATTCATTGCAAAGGGTGCAGGGCTCCACTGAAGGCTCCCATGCCTGCTTCCCTGCCAAACCTTTGGTGTATGCTTGCACCCCAGCCATGGAAACTTTCTAGGAAAATTGCCCAGCACGACTTAATTGCCATGCTCCTGAATGAGGGCACATGAACCTCAGGAAGCAGAGAGGCAGGAGAGGACTGCAGGCAGGACATGCAGCTTGGGAGACTCAGGAATGCTCAGAGTGGTGAGTATCCACATGGTGGAGACTCTCCCAGCTCCCTGGAGAGTCCTGAAGCACCCAGACCAACAGACAGCAGGCAGATGATTCAGGATTGCCCTAACCCTTGCCAGACCCTTGTCAAGTCCATCACAGAAGCATGAGCAACACATCCAGATGCAAACATCTGGTTTTGCAGCCCCTCTTGTCATGGACCCAAGGAAACTGTGCAGCCGAGGAGGCAGGAGGGAGAAACATGTGGAAATGCCTGTAGGTCCCTTGCCCAGTGCATGGATCCAGCAGGGATGGGCTCACACCTGGGTGAGCTGACTGGGAGCTGGCAGCAGTTCACTCGCTCACACCAGTCTGCTGATCTCCC
This sequence comes from Urocynchramus pylzowi, assembly GCA_013397555.1. Taxonomy (NCBI): domain Eukaryota; kingdom Metazoa; phylum Chordata; class Aves; order Passeriformes; family Fringillidae; genus Urocynchramus; species Urocynchramus pylzowi. Next base: position 480,532 of record VZRH01001847.1, read on the forward strand.
TCCAAAGCCCCCCCAGAGCATCTCTGGTGTGAGATGAACACTGAGCAAATACCCCTGTTTTCCTGCCACAATTACCCTCTTTAACTTTTCAACTTATCACCTGCACCGAGGTTTATAAAATTTTAAAGCTAATGGCGTCTCTGGTAATGATACTGCAGATGTACAAGTTGCATCCTGGGATGAATAAATTATAGGAGGCTGAGTAAATTGCAATGGGAAGGACAGCAGCTGCAGGATGGAAACAGATGGCTTCACTGTGCACCACAGCTTGGTCTCAGTGCAGGATATGTTCCCAGGGCTGGCCCTTTCATGGTGGCCCTGAAGAACACCTGGGCACACCTGAGGCTGCAGATCCCCGGAGCACCAGCAAATGCTGTAGCCAGCATGGGGGTCTGTGCAGCTGGTTGAGTGCTGCTGTGGGACTGGGGCTACAGTGGCAGTCTGTGGGTCAGTAGTAGGAGACCTGTCTTCCTCCTGCTGCTCACTGGGTTTTCACACAGGAGGAGCTCACAGCCTCCAGGAGCTGACAGGATGCTTGGCAGCTTTCTTGAGGGGAGGTGGCTTGTGGTTTCATTTACTGCTACATTTCTCCCAGAAAAGTCTTTTCTGCCTCTCTCCCGCCCTGCACATTCACACAGACAGTCTGAAGAGAAGGGTGGCTGATCCTGCTCCTCTGCCCCTCAGCACAAGTCACACAGGTGTATGATGAGGATGCACATGGGGTTGTGCATCAGGTGCATGTTTGTGTCCTGTTGATGTGACCAAAGGGACCACCACAGATCAGTGCTTGGGCTCCTCCACACTGAGGGGCAGCTGAAGCCCTACAGCTGAAGCCCTACAGTGCCACATTTCCTGAGCTGTGGTTCCAGCAAAGCTGCTAGCACACTTGTCACATTCAGCAGGGTGACAGGACAGGGCTGTCTCTGTCCCAGACAAGGGACAGGTTAACAGAGCACGTGTGATTCCCATCTCAACTGAAGTCGCATACCCCCTGGCTGCTTCAGTGTTCGCCTTCCCCTGTGCCCAGGTTCACATCCCAAACTCATCCTGAGACAGGTAACTCCCACCAGGGCAAGTTCAGGGCTCCTCAAAAGCTGCTGCAGTCATGGCCTCAGATATTAACAAGCCTGGGCTGACCCTCACTACAGGACTGGGGTCTCAGCCACATGTCTGCTGTCCCTTCTGATTTGTCACTGGAAAAGCTCAGCCCCAGTGGCATTGAAGGGATGCAAAGTATGACACAGGTGGCAGAGGAGCCAGGGACATACAGACAGGCAGTCCCTAAGTCACTCTGTTCCCTGCTTCTCCTTGTGAGAACAGGGTCCTCTGGTCAAAGGCATACACTGTGGAGCCTGCCTCTGTCATAGGGACCCCAGAGAGGCTGATTAAAGTGGGGACTTGGCCCCCAGAACTGTCAATGCCACCAGAGGTTCTCTGACAAGAATACAGATCTTCAGTAGGCAACCAGCCAGCATGGCTCCATCTCTGAGGGATCCACAGCTCACCCACACCCTACACACATGGGGTCCAACCAGCCTCACCCCTCCTGCATGGTGGTTGTTCCACAATACTCCATCCCACCCCTCACAGGTGCCCTTGGTCCAGATGGGGAATGTGCAAGAGGAATTCGCCCTCCTCTGGTCCTGATGCAGGAGTGGCAGGAATGCCAGAGGACCATGCTGCCATCCTAAAAGGCCTTGACAGGCTGGAGGTAGGGGCCAACAGGGACTTTATGGCATTCAGCAAGGAGAAGTGCAAAGTCCTACACCTGGGGAGCAACAACCCCATGCACTGATGGACACTGGGGGCCACTCAGATGGAAAGAGCTGGAGATCCTGGTGGGCACCAAGCTGAATGTGTGCCAGTCATGTGCTCTTGCTGAAAAAGACTTATTCTGGGTTGGATTACAGAAAGTGCTGGCAGCAGGTCAAGGGAGAAGGTCCCTGTGCTCTACACAGCAGTGGTGAGGACCCAGCTGGAGCCCTGTATCCAGTTCAGAAGGGAGGTATAGACATAATGGAGAGTCCAACAAAGGGCCACAAGATGATGAAGGGACTGGATCATCCCTCCCAATGATGAAAAGATGGGAGAGACTTGTCCAGTGACAGGACAAGAAGCAATGGGCACAAACCAGAACACAGGATACATTCTTTTATTGTCCAAGTGACCAGCCACAGGAGCAGATTGACCAAGGAGACAATGGATTATGACAATTTGGACATATTCTAAGGCCTCCTGGATGTGGTTCTCGCCAACCAGCTCTAGTGGGCCCTGCTTAAACAGAGTTTAGCTCTGGAGGTCCCTGAAAACATCTGCCATTCTGGGATTCTGTGAATAACTTTGCAGACATTACAATTTTTGCATTACGGTACAAATTTTACATGCATTACAACTTTTGCACTGTATTTTTTTGTACAGCCTCCTGCAGGCTGGAGGCTGACAGGGCTACACTCAGTTACCCAGCCAGGAGAGCTTGGGCACTTCTGGAGATACGGCCAAGCCTTAGCAGAAGGGAGAATACTTTCCCAAAGCCTGTTTACATCCATGGGCTAAACAAGCCCAGCAAGAGCAACACCTGGCACCAGCACTGGTGGGGTTCACTCCTTTGTCAGCAACCCCAAATACCACCTAATCTCAGGGTCCTCAGAGCATCCCCAGAGCAGAGCTGGGAGGGGACAGGGCAGCCTTTCTCTTTGTCTGGAGAAAGTTTTACTGCGCTGGGTAACACCGTCTAGCTCCACTTTCTTTCAGGGATTCATTGCCTCGTTCCAGAGCTATTGAGCAGGCAAATGTGTCCAAAAGCAGATGGATCCGCTAAGCGGCTCTTTCTTGCACATTATCTCATACAGTTTGGGTGCAATAAAACTTCCAGGCAGAACAAATCTTCAAGCTTGTGCCGTGCCTTATTTTTAGCTGCAAAGTACGTCTGTTTTAGTGCTCCTAATCCCTAGCTTGGTAGTAATTTATGGAGCAAGCTCTTGGCTCGCTTGGGCCAGAAGATTTGTAGTAAAACTTTTATAAGTTGCAGAGATAAATCCCATGGACTCTTTCAGTCTCGGGGGACTCTCCTCCAGAAGTATGTTTTGCTGAACACTCCCTCAGCATGGGAGCATGTTCAAGAGAGAAAGCATCAGATGGCTGAGAATAAACTATCCTGGGTGTCATCATGATCTGCAAATCACCTGGAAGGGGAAATCAGGGGAAGCCATTCATTGCCCAGTCTCAGACACTCAGCCAGAATTTTGAGAGTACCTGCCCAGCAGGAGGTGTTTGCCCCACATTTAGGTCCTCTGAATTGTGTCTGGCAAACTCTAGGGATGAGCAACATTATCAGGCTATGCCAGGCAGAGAGATGCCTGAGACAAGAGTGGTGGCTCTGTCTTTAATAGGGTAATTGGTGTCATCAGCCACTTGCATGTACATCACCTTGGAGCTTTTAGCATGAACAAGGCTGTGGCTTAAGGACAGGGGCAGTAGCAAATGTCTGTTCCTCCACTATCTTGCACTCCCTCAGGGGAGGGCTTTGCAGGATGGAGCAGTACTTTATGCTTCAGTGGAGTTAGGGGGATGAAAAAAGTCAAGGAGTAGAGAAGGGGAAAGGGATTGAGACATGGGACCCCAAAGCAGCCCCTGCAGATCCCAGTGGAAACACGGGCCCATAGCTGTGCTCCCAGCTCACCCATCCAAAGGCTATGTGTAGCACCAGACCTGGTTTTCTAGTGTCGGGTTTCTGTGCCTGTGAGAAATCCTGAGGTCTTAGAAAGTCTTTTCTCCCAGCCCCGCAATCGAAGAAGAAGCCGAGATTCGTCGGTTCTGCTTTTCAAGGTTGTTTGTTTTCTCTTAGATTCTCTTGAATCTATTACATTCTTTCTCTGACCCACTGAGATCTGTTCAGCAAGTCAGGTCCAGGCACACTGCCCACCCTTGGGATGGTGATGACTTTTTATACTAAAAACTAAGTGTACTTTTTTTAATAATAATTTTCCAATACCTATCACCTATGTTAGACAGTCTGTCTCTACTCTAAACCAATCACAAAGTGTCACCATCACAGCAGAAGATGGAGGACAAGAAGAAGGAGAAGAAGGACAGGACACGCCCAGATCCCTCCATCTTGCCTCTTGAACCCCCATTCTAAAAACCCCAAAATTCTACTTCTTCATCCTGTGAAAAATTAGCTATCACTCAAACTCTGGTGGCTTGTAAATCTTCACACAAAGTTGGTAATTTTTTCCATGGGCTAAAATCAAAGGCACAGGTGTTTTTGACTCCATGCCAAGGTCTCTGAGCCTCCTGCCAGGGTCTCAAGTCATCCAGGACTGCCAGAGGAATGTCCTGGGTTCTGACATTCTAGAAGCCCAGATGTTTTCTGGAGCTGGCAGCTCTCAGAGATGCCCTGTCCCTGAGCCCAACAGCTGGGGCAGGAGCTGCTGTGCAACGGCTGTGGCACATCACAGCAGGGAGAACACTGATTTGACACGTGCATGCCATGCTGAGAAGGGCTGGTATTTGCTTTGCAGATGTTCTTAGATTCACACAGACCCATACCCTCAAATACTTTGTACTCCCAAGAGCACTTTTTCAGAAGAAAAAGAATATTTCCAGAAACCATGAAGGATGGAAGGTCAAATCCAGAGAGGAGCTGCTGCAATTCTACACAACTTTATAACCCAAGCAGGTACCAAAGTTAGCTGCAGCTGATGGGTAGATGATCTCCTGGTGTGCTGGCTCCTCCAAAAATGGAACAGCCTTCTCTGTACTTGGCATAAGGATCATGGAATCATAGAGTGGTTTGGGTTGGGAGGGACCTTAAAGATCACCTTGTTTCAATCCCACTACATGGGCAGGGACATCTTCCACTAGAGCAGGTCCAAAGCCCTGTCCCACCTGGCCTTGAACACTTACAAGGATGGAGCATCCACAATTTATCCAGGCTCTTGACAACCCCCTGGTGCAGTTGCCTGCTGTTATAGTGGGAAGGATGGGTATTTCTCAAAAGTTCCCCAGTAATGGAATCAGGGATAAAGCTATCCAATGCCTAACTTTAGCGCCTCTGTTTGGTGTTCTTTGGCAAATGTGGAGAGCAGAGTTAGTCCCATCACAGCCTGTTGGGATCTGATCAGTCTGGGCTGATCAGGGGATGGTCCTGAGAGGCATCCTCACACAGTTCTCCTTCCAGAAAGACAGTTAGTCCAGTTCCAGTGTTCCAGGATATTTTCCTGGGAGAAAAGCCACCCGGACACCATCTGGAGCTCAGAAACATTGGAAAACACCCTGTGCTTTCCTGTCTCTAATGAACAGTGTCTGCAAGGAATACCTGCCAGATTATCAGCTATATCCTGCACAAACTTTTACCTTCTCAGCCTCCTGCCTGCTGCTGGTCCCAAAAGCCTGCTGCTCCCTCTGCAGCTCACAGCCCACACGTCTTCTGCTCTGTCACCCTCCCCAGCCCCAGCTTCTTTCCCCATCCCTTGTAGGAGCAAAATTGGTCTCCTGTCACACTGGAGAGGCTTCTGTCACTGTGGGCATCCTCTCCTCCCTCCACAGGGCTCTGAGGGAGCACTGGGCTGAGCAGATCCACCCTCCCAGAACCCACAAAGTTTTTGTCAGCATGAAACTGGCAAACACTTTCACTCCCTGTCCCCAGTGTCATGCAGAGACGTGGCCTCTTGGTGCACAGGGCAAATTCTGAGTGATCAGGGCTCCCCATGCAGATCCCAAAAAGACGACTTTGTTTTCTCATGTCTTTTCCCACTTTCAACCTGATTTCCCAGTGAATGAGCAGGACTCACATGGCCTGAGGCAGATGACACACACCTGGAACAATGTGCACCCAGCCAGGATGGTCACCACATCTCACCCACCACAGAGAAAGGAGATAAAACTTTTCCTGAGCCAGCAGCAGGAACTGCAGCAGCTCCACTCAATCTGAGCAAGCCCTGGCTGCTGGGGGGAGGGAGCACGGGGTCCTAGAGGACCTGCTGGGAGAATTGTTGGCAAGCAGGTGTGCAGGCTCTGCTCTGCTCTACTCCTGCTCCTGCTCCTGCTCCTACTCTGCTCCTGCTCCTGCTCCTGCTGGTCCTGCTCCTGCTTCTGTTCCTGCTCCTGCTCCTGCTCCCGTTCCTGCTCCTGTTCCTGCTCCTGCTCCTGCTCCCGTTCCTGCTCCTGCTCCTGCTCCTCCTCCTCCTGCTCCAGCTGCTCCTGCTCCTGCTCTTGCTCCTGCTCCCGTTCCCGCTCCTGTTCCTACTCCTGATCTTGCTCCTGCTTCTGTTCGTGCTCCTGTTCCTGCTCCTGCTCCTGCTCCTGCTCCTGCTCCTGCTCCTGCTCCTGCTCCCGTTCCCGCTCCCGTTCCTGCTCCTGCTCTCGGCGGTCTGTGCTGCCCTCGCACGGCTGTTCTGGCAGCGCTGCAAGGATCCTCCAAACGGAGCAAAGGCACGCACAGACCCAGGCTGCGCTGCTCGGCTGCCACCGAGCCTCGATGGATTTACTAGCAATGCCACCCTGCCCTGAGATGTCTGCAGGGACCCCCGCTCGGTGACACTCCCTGGCAGCTGCAGCAGGTGCTCTGCCTCGGAGCGGCTCACACAGACCCTCAGTGAGGGACAGACACATGCCCAAAGGAGAGGTGCTTCCCCCTCTCCCACATCACCCTCTCATCCTGATTCCAAGAAACAGGCCCAGACCAGCTTCCAGCAATGACCTATATTCCAGGGACTTACTTGAGACAGTGGCTTTGGACATGTTGCCTAAATCCCTCTTTCCTGGTTACAGAATTCTTCATCTGCCCTACTGCACCCCCTCCTCCCTGTGTACAGCCCTGCCCTGCTGCTCCTGCCACTGCAAGGGGCACCCTCTGCTCCACAGGTGTCATTTCTCATGGGGAGCAGGTGTGAACCCAGGGACACACAAGGAAACATCAGATTTTCCTGGTGTCTCACATGAATCCCCAGCCCACAGCATCTCCCCCTGGTGCAGGGGTGGCTGTTGTTCCCTTTCCTGTGTGAGTGGTCTGTTCTCCATCTAGACCTGTCCTTGCTCAAGGGATGCCTGCTGTTAAATATTAAAGTCCTCTTTTCTCCTGGTGCCTCAAACCTCAAGGCCCTCATTTTCTCACGACCCTGTGCCATAGAGGCAGAGATTATGCTGCTATCCTTAGCTGTTACGCTCCTTCTCTCCCAGGTGTCCCACTCTGCTTGCTGCCACATGGACCAGCAAGAGCAGCTTGAAACAAAATGGTCAAAAGGGATGCTTTTCCCTTTTTCAAGATTGGAAACCTGTTGCCTGAAGCAACTTCTTGGACCATATACCAGCAAAATTCAAAACCCTGGTGAAGTTTTGAATGAGGATGGGATGTGGCTTGGCCCCTTTCAGGAAATCTCTGTCTTACAGATATCATCCTCTGTGCTGCCTACCCATCCTGAATCCCAGCATGTTTCTGTTCTGTCTGGGACAAGAATTGCACCTGATACAGTCCACACAGCACTGCTGCCCTTTCCACCATATTTTTCCTGATTTTTCACTTCCAAACCTTTGGCTTTTCTGAGGTTTTTTGGGGTTGTTTGCTCAGAATAAAAAACTCCTAATAGATGTCCCCAAAGCTCTTACTGTTTCAGGTTCCACTGCACTCCTGAGCAGCATTGGGCCCCTGAGCTCCCGGGAACCAGGAGACCTGGAGCATGGAGGAGAGATGCACCTGTCACCCTCTGCAGAACAAGCCATCACTGCTTAAAGGAAGGTTGGCTTATAAAAAGATGGAATTTTCACAAAGGCAGATAGTAATAGGGTAAGGGAGAATGATTTTAAACTAAAAGAGAGATTTATATTTGGTGTTAGAAAGAAATCTTTTTACAATGAGGGCAGTGAGGCACTGGCACAGGTTGCCCAGTGAAGTTGTGGATGTCCCAGCCTTGGAAGTGTTCAAGGTCAGGTTGGATGAGCTTTGAGCCCCTGGCCTACTGAAAGGTGACCTTGCCCAGGGCAGGGGAGTGTTGCAATAAGGTCATCTTTAAAGTCCCTTTCACCCCAAATCATTCTGTGATTCTACGAGATCCCTGGCATCAGGTGTCCCAGCGCTCCTTGTCACCGAGCGTAAGGAACAGCACTGGGCCGTTTGAAGCCTGACGCTGTCCTCGCCCCTGCCGTGACTTCCTCAGCAGTAAAAGTGGGGTCACACAGCGCCCAGGGAAGCTCCAGTTTGATGGGTCGGAGTTGCTGGATACTGAAGGTCCCGTGGAGCTGGTAAAGGGGACAGAGGGCTGCGACCCGCAGGTCTGCAGCACTCCGGGAGCCCAGAGAAGGCGGGCGCTGCCCGGGAAGGGAAGCTCAGCCCTGCTCGGCAGCCGGGAGAGGGCAGCCACAGCCCGAGCAGCGCGGCCGGGAAGACAGCCTGCATTCGGGCCTCGCCGGGGACTGCTCCCTCTGCCCCCGCAGCCGCCCAGCCCCAGCTGCGCACGCCGTGGTCCAGCCTGGGGGCGGCTGATCCCGCCGGGATGTGCACACACCAGCCCCGTGCCCGTCCCCGAGGTAAGGCTCCTCCTTCAGCGAAACCACTACGTGGTGATGGAGCCGCGGATCCAGCAAGGCAGAGGGTTTTCACCACCGGGTTCTCAGTGTCCCCATCTTATCCCTATTTCCCAACTCTGTTCCGTGCTACAGCATCACCCCCATTCCAAAGGCATGGATCTGGGCTTGTGGAGGGCAGGAGCAATGGGACTTTTCCTATGAAACATAAAAATCTTTCCCATCCCTTGTGAGCCACAAACCAGGGGCAGGTGCTTAAGGAGAGACCCCATCCTGCCCAGATTCACAGGTGTCAGCAGGTACCAGGGACGGCTGCATCAGCAGGATCAGCAGCATCTCAGCTCTGCTGAGATCTGCTGGAGAGATGAAGAGTTATTCTGCCATGAGACTGAGGAGCCTGAACGTGTCTGGTATACCCCCAGGTCTGAACAACCAAAAAACAGCCTGCACACAGCCACTAAGGGCTTTGGGAGGCAGCCAAGCTTGCCCATGGGCAGGACCTCCTTGTGCAGTGCCCAGGAGGTGGCTCCATGGGCAGCATCCAGATGCTGAGGCCTGGCACCAGGGAGATGCTGCCCAGAGCCAGGAGATAAATCCACCCTCCAGAACATTCCCGTTTTTCCTTTGTAAACAAATTCTCATGTTCCACGCCTCTGGGTTGGTTAGTTGGTTTTTGCTTGCTATCTCACCCTGTAAATTTAATACCCTCAAAAAGTCACACTGAAATATTGCCACGGTCCTTCAGTGAATGTCCGTCTGGACTTTATTTTGGTTAAAAACACAGAAATTTAAGATGCCTAGATACAACAAAACTAATATCAAGTTCTTGAAATCCTCCTTAAAAGTCAGGAGGACTTTTAAGTCAGTCAGTCTCTCCCCCCTTCATAGATTTAACTCTCAGTGACTCAAAACACTGTGTCAATGGTTTCAGACCAAGTTTTGTGTCTTGTTTAGCAGGCTCCAGCACCCAGCTGTCTGCTCTGGGAGAAGGGCTGCCAAGTTGTCCATGGTTTCAGGAGCTGGCTTTCTTTCCTCTGTTTATCAGCTCACTAGCACTTTCTCCCTTTAATAGCAATGCAATCCAGCAAGCCATGTGACCCTGTGGGCACCAGGAGCCCTCTCAGGGCCGGGAGGTTTTGTTTCATGTTCCCAGGTTGCTGGCTGGTGGTTTTGGACTGCAGTCCCCAAATGCCAGCCCAGCCCTTGCTGCTGCCAGTCAGGCCCTGGCAGGAGGGCAGTCCCTGTAAACAGCCACGTGGGTAGGTCACCTCTCTCTGCTTCACTCCTCAGCTGTGAGTTCACCCATGTCTCTCAGCATGCTGTGCTCCACACGGTGCCTCCCAGCTGCTTGCAGTGCCCAGTGGTGGGAGCAGCTGGGATGGCTCAGATCCCCACACAGGCATCTGTCCCCAGCCCCACATGGAGGTATTCCCAGTCCTCAGCAGCCTTCAGACCTGAACCTCCACCCTTAAAGCAGCTAGAGTCACCATCCTCACCAGGGTGAGGACCTGCCACAGTAGCAGGGATGGAACAGGGTGTGAAGCTGATGGCCACAGGCAACAAAAATCTGGGGTCCAAAGAGTGAGCCCAGGTGCCACACGCTGCAGTGGCAGCTGGGCAGTGCTCCCCACACCTCCTTTTGGGGTGAGATGGATGAAAATCCCTGGAGCAGCAGCAGTGCAGACATAGGGCAATGCTCACTACTGTTTTGCAGAGAAGAAGTGAAGAGCCAGGGAAGATGTAACCAGACTGGGACATCCAGGTGTTAGTGCAGGTAATGATTGTGATGTGACATTGGCTTGGGCATCCATCAGCAATTTCTCCTGGCCCAGTGGCTGGACACATCTGGGAAAAGCCAGCCTACTCTCGGACAGGATGATCTTGGCACAGCACCGAGCATCCTGCCACCTCGCTCCAGGACAGGATTGCTCCCAGCTCCAGGATAGCAGTGTGAATCAGAGCAGAGCAGGACTGGCAGGGCAGGAACTGTGCTGCAGCGCTTGGGGTTTTTGCTACCTTCATTTCACAGTGTGGGCAGCCCAAGCTGTGACCATAATAAATAAAGTGACAGCCAGGGAGCAGAGCTCTCTGGTTTCCTGTACACCTCAGGCTGGCCAGGGTAAACACACAACAAGCCTGCACTTCAGACGGGGCCATGCCCACAGCACGTCAGCCAGAGCCTGGACACATGCCAAGCCAGCCAGAGCAAAGCCACTGAGCAGGAGGCTTCACAGGGCAAGTCCCACACAAGGCAAATAGGCTGGTGCTGAAGGGCACAGCCCCATTGCCCCAAGATGCCCTGCATCCAGCAGGCACCTGCACCTCTGGAGTGATCACCTGTGGCTCTGGGATGTCAGGGACAGTCACTGGGGTTGGCTTCCAGGGCATGTGTCCCATCTTTGCCCAGGCTGCAGGGTTGTAGAGCATCCTCAGACAGGCAGCTCTGAAATGGGTACTGGGAGCAGCTTCACACCATTAACCAGGTGTGTACATGAGGAGACACACCCTGTGGCAGTCCCCTCTGCACAGAAACCATGAGAGGACACCACAGATTTCAGATGCACTCATCTCCAGTCCCCACAGTCCTCTTCCCTCCATCCATCTGCTCCCCTCACACCATACAGGCAGAAATGCAGCAAGTGCTAACTCAGCCAGCACGGCTGGGGACCAGCACCCCCATCCCTCAGCACACCAGCATGACAGGGCACCTGCACATCAGCATGACACATCTCACTTCAAGTCTGGCCCAGCTCCAGGTCTCAAGCTCATGATCCCAAACCTGTCAATCTCTTCATCTATCCTAGCACATGGGAGCCCAGTTCATGGATGTAACTGCTTCCTTCTGGCAAAAGATCTCAGGACATCTTTGAGCACACAGCAGCAGCGAGTCAGGCAAAGCTGCGGACAGGGAGGGAAGGCAGCACACAGCTCTTATGTGATGGCCCAGTTCAGCTTGTCCTGCGTGGGTTTGTGGTAGTGTAATTCAACCCCCAGACGCCTGCTCACATGTCCAAGCCTTGATCTGCCTGGACAAGAGCTGTCAGCTCCCTCTCTGCTCAAGAGGAAAGGGAAAGGGACACTATGGTCCCTAAATTCACTCCTTTTGGGCTGCTGAGAGGGACACCAGCTGTTGGACAGGATGCTGCAGACAGCCTGAACATGTCCTTTTGCCATAGCAGAAAGGAGGAGCTGGGAGGTGTGTGGAGCCCATGATCCTCATCTGAGCCTGAGGATGGAGCAGAGGGAGAGCTGCAATGTCAGAGCTGCCCTGTGCCAGTGACGTCCTTCCCCAAGGACCCCCAGGTGCATGCTGCCCCATCAAGTGCCCTGCTCATCCAGCAGACCCCACATCACTGTCAAACCTCCTCCTTCTTCAGCAATATTGCAGCTCTCTCTCTGCTCAGAGCTGGTGGCCCTACCCAGTCCAGATCCCCACTACACCCCTCCTCCAGCACGCCACTGACAGTGCAGCTCCAACCCTCCACACAGACACCCCTCCAAATCAGGTTCTGCTCTCAGATTCCCACCCCCAAGGGTGGCCCCAGCCCTGCAGAGCTGGGGGTTTCCCCAGATCCTGGGCTCGGCTCAGCTCTCCAGCACTGCAGCGGCGGAGAAAGCAGCGCGTGGCTCCTGGCCAGCACTGGCGCCAAGCAGCCCAGCTCCCGGTGCACTGCCAGCACCACGAGGCATTGAGGGAAGCTCAGGGTCTGCTCCCAGGGGAGGACCCAGGGCCAAATGTGTGCTGCAGCCCGTCCAACTCTGCTCCTTCCAGAGGAGCTGGCCGATCCTGGAAGATGCTCAGTGTCCCTCAGCTCACACAGGCTGCAGAGAGCAGAGCAGTATCGGGAGGTGGGAAGGGGAAAGTTTGGAGCTGGATGGAGGAAACCTCCCTCTGCCCAGGACCAGCCCCTCCTACATCCCCAGGCTCCCAAAATTCACATGAGCCACTAGCTGAGGGAAGATGTGAACAGGCTGGTGGAACCAGACCCCACCTGCAAAGCACCTGAAAGGCCACGTGAGCTGACTCAAGGAGGGACATCCCCAGCCTTGGCACATCCCCAGCTCTTGTAGTGCAGGTGGGATGGATCTGGCCACGTGTGGCTGCTGAGGCAGCAGCCTCAGCCACAAGCAGATGTGCCACATTGGGCTATTCCTTAGGGAATGAGGGCACCAAGCCACAACCATGGCTGAGCTCAACACTCACAGTGCAGCCAGGAGCCAGTACAGGAACTGCTCACCCCACACATGGCTTCCACCTCTACCAAAGTCTGATATGGTGGGGTTGCATGGGAGAGCTGGGATGAAGGAAAACAGTAGTTTATTATCATATGGATACACAGGAGGTGGGATAGGTCATGGGCGTGTTCTTGTGGTGTTGAAGAGTTAGGACTGGACAACAGCAGGTAGTCTTTTGTTACTCTAGGTTCAGGGGTTCAGGGGTTTAGGGGCTCATGGATGTGCCTGGATATGGCAAGGATCAGTTTGTCACTGTAGGGCTGCAGAAGGCATCTGTGACCCTGTTCACTCCTGCCAGCCTAGAGAGCCTTCTGTTTTTGCAGGGAAGTGCTGCATGGGTGCTGCACACACCTGGAATATGTGGCCATTATCTCTGCACAGGCAGAGACAATGAGGGGAGGGAAATACTGTGTCCGTCCCAGAGCTCTAGCAGTGCCAGCCTCGATGGCATTACATGAGAAAACCCCAAACCAGACCTGGCCTCAGGTGCCACCGGAGAGGAAAGTTCCCAGTGGGTCTTCACCAGTTGGTTTCCTGTTGCACACTTCCAACAAATCCTTTTCCTCTTGAGAATTTTCACTGAGATAAAATGGCAAACCAAACCCATTTCCAAGGGAAAGCAGCTTGGGTGGTGGATGTGTCCTGCAAAAGAGGGATGCAAACACACACCACAAGCTGTGAGGAGGAACGAGCCTTTTCTTCAACTCAGGGACACAAACCCCACGGCCAGATTTCACCCTGCATGCTCCCCATCAAATAAACCACCGCAATAATAAACCCCAAAGAAATGGCCCGCCCAGGGGCGAGGGAAACTGAGTCACAGGCAGGACCTGCCTGGCTCCACTCCTCCAGGATGCAGGGATGGGGGCAGGCACGGCTGGTGAATGCCGACCCCCGAGAGCGACGGGGAGTGTTGTGCACTCTCGGGGGGTTTCTGAGCCTCGGGGGGACACCCGCGCTCCGGAGGGCACCGCACATCAGTGCGCCACGGTGGGATCCCCATCCCAGCGCTCCGGCCGGACTGAGACGGGGAGCCGCGGGGGGGACCGCGACCCCCGGGCAAGCGGTGGGCGGCGGGTCCGGATCCCTCCCGGTCCCGGGGGGCGGCTCACAGGCAGGAAGCGTCCCGGGGTGGTGGCGGCAGATTGGCAGAGCCCTGCTCCAATGGAGCTGCGGCGGCAGCCCCGGCGGCTTCGCACCGCCTGCGCTGCCGGCCCCAGCCAGCCCGGTGCGGGCGCCCCGCTCCCGCTCCCGCTCCCGCTCCCGCTCCCGCTCCCGCTCCCGCTCCCGCTCCCGCTGCCGCGGCCGGCCCGGCTCCCGCTCCGCTAGCGCCATGGACACATAGCCGCGGCGCCTCGCAGGAAGGTAGGGAACAGCCCCCCGGTGCCCAGCCCGCGACGGGGACGAGTCGCCGCGCCCCGACTTCGCGGTGAGGGACGCGCGGCTGCGGTCAGGCAGCTCTCGGAGCTGTTTGCTGCCCGGGTGGAGAAAGTTGTGCGGGTGTGTGTGGATGTCTGTGTGTCTGTGTCCCCTCGCAAAGCAGCTGCCAGGGACTTGCCCTCCCGGTCCCTCGCGGCTGCTTGTGAGTTCCCAGTGCTGCTCCCCCTTCTCCGCCCTCCGCGCCTCCGCCTTGCCCGGAGATGCTCGGGGAATTGATGTTCCTGGGCTGGGATGTTTCAGCCCCTTCCCCAGCCTCCTCAGACCACCCCCTACCATTCCCGATTTGGACACCCCTACTGTCTCTGAAGGGAGTTTTCTGGAGAAAGACTCGAATGCCAGGCAAAGCGCCCCCCTGGCAGGGGCCCCTCTTCTCCTGGGGGGTCCAAGGAAAAGCTGCTCCCAATTAGGAGAGGCACTGAGAGAGGCGCTTTCCCATGCGCGGGCGCTGGCAGGGCTCTGCCTGCCTTGTCCCTCCTTGCCCCGGGATGCTGTGTCAGTCCCAGCTTCTCTGTCCTGTGCCAGTCCCGATGAGTGGCCAGCCCTGGGCTGTGCCCACCACCGCCCTCACAGGCTAGCTGTGTCACCCACAAGGTCCCCTCTGGGCTGGTGAAGGCTGTCAGAGGTGTCCACGGGGCTGAGCTTGGCTTGGACATCACTGTCAGCAACTGTGACCCCACTGTGATGGGGCCTGAGGGTACCTTGTGCCTGGTCCCCATGGATGGGAAGAAACCAGCGCTGCAGCAGCTCACAGATGTGTTGCCATGCACACAAAATGGTGTTGGACTGGCTGGCATTGGTGGCATAGCCACAGCTGAGACTTCTGGGGCTGCCCAAGCGCCTTGTGTGCCAGGAGGTGACTGCCCCACGTCTGGCTGTTGTGTTTGCAGGAGGAGGTGGCGTGTTTGCACTCTGCCTGTTTACAGGAGGGCAGCGAGGTTACAGCGTGTGCAGCGACATGAGGCACACATCATCCCAACTGGGCACAGGGAAAGGATCTTCACAGGGAGCTGGGAGCTGGTGGAGGCCCTCCTGGGGTAGGGACAAGGATGAGACATGGCCACAATGCCCCCTCATCACCCATACACCCTCTGCCCCACCAACCTGGCCCTTTTTGGGCAGAAACAAAAAGGGCAATATGTGCTCTCAGAGAGCTGCAAACTGACCTTGGCAGCCAAAGTGGGACTGGAGGTGGGGCACAGGTCAAACTGGTGACAGCAAGGTTGTGCTCAGGGCTGGATGTCACCAGCAGTGGGTGAACAGGGTATGTAGGGTTCAGTAGGGTGGTGGGGAGGGCTCCTTGGAGGGTGCAGCTAATGGCAGAGCCTGCAGGAAGGTGGAAGAAAAGCAGCTCTGGTCTTGTGCTTCCTATTCCAGGAAGAGGAACCTCACAGGGAGGGGAAAACTTGACTTGATTATATCTAATAAGCCACTTTTTCCCTGTCCCAGCAAGCTATCCCAGCGGCGGGGGGAGGAGGATGCTTGGCCAAGTGCAGGCCCTGTTTGTGAAGGATGAATGAATGACTCACGGCGCAGTGAGTCTCCCCGCCGTCTTCATCGTGGCAGCAGCAGCAGTTCCCTTTTGCAGCTGCTGGGCTTATCAGAAGCTGTCATGCAGGGTGGGCACCGAGGTGGCCCACAGCTGCAGCCCACACATGAAGGTGTCCTGCCTCTCCTGCCCTTCTCACGCAGCTCACCTGGACCATCCTGAGTGGGGAAACCCTCACGGATGGCAACAGTGCGTGGCATCCTCACCTGCCATGAACTAGCTGAGCACTCAGTTTAAACCCTTTATTTCCACTCTGCTCTTGTTCAAAGGCAACTCCAGGCTCTTCCTGCTCACACAGGCCTCAACCTCCCTCTGGTTTCCTGCCGAATGCGTTCCTGGAGAGCTTACTCCCCTGTGGGTTTGTGCCAACATTGTGCTTTTAGTTCAAGACCTCTTCTCCCTCTCCGGTGTTTACCCTGCTATATTTATAGCTTCCTCGTTAGGTTA
Source organism: Urocynchramus pylzowi (assembly GCA_013397555.1). Classification (NCBI taxonomy): domain Eukaryota; kingdom Metazoa; phylum Chordata; class Aves; order Passeriformes; family Fringillidae; genus Urocynchramus; species Urocynchramus pylzowi. The sequence goes on from VZRH01001847.1 coordinate 496,721, forward strand.
AGCAAGCCAAAGGATTCTTGCCTCCTCTTCTCCCGCGGGTTTGGCTCTGGAGGAAAACCCCTCGCGCGATGCTTCCCGCGGGAGGGGCAGGTGCCGGCTTGTGTCTCTGCTTTTCTCCCTTTGGAAAATTTCAGCATCTCCCACAGCTTGTTTCCCCTCCTCTTGTTTAGGCATGAAAGAGGGTGTCTCTGCCCCTGCCCAAGATATGGCCAAGGGCAGAGCTTGGATGGTATGAGAGCTATTCCCTATAGGCACCACACAGGATCTTCAGCAGCATTTGGGATGCTGATACAATGCCAGCATAAGGGATTAGCCCTGGGATCTCTGAGTTGGCTTGCTGGGATGTTTAGAGAGTTTTTGGTTTTTCTAAGTGTTCCTGTGGTTACAACAGCATCTCATGTGTGAAAATCACCAAATCTCTCTGGCTGGGGATGCCATGACCTTATGAACTGAGTTTCTACCAGCAAATCTCTCTGCACCTCCCAGTGATGGTTTTCTTCTTCCATCCAGGTTATGAAAGTAGGGAAGGGCACAGATGCCTTGCAGTTGTGGTTGAGTCTTCTCCAACAGCCAGATTCCCATGGACCATTTCTGTGGAAAAAGGAAAATTCCTCTGGAGATTAGTAGCAGGTTTGCAGGGATCACTGTGTAATTAGGAATTATCTCTCAAGTTTGACTGCTTCCCAGGTCTCTGAGTCACCCTGGCATAGCAGTGGTATGGGGTGAGCTTTGGGCTCTTTTGAAAGGTCACAAAACCTGCAGCCCCTGGAGCATCTGCCAAGCCCTCCAGTACAGGTGTATGGCTGGGCTGGAAGGTGCAATTTCTTCTCTCTAGTGATATGAGTCTGGGACATGGCAAAAAAATGCTCCTTCTACTCCAGTGTTTGAGTTGGGGGCATCCAGGAAAAGAGGGAAAAGAAATCTGTCAAGACCTGATTTGCCTCTGTCTTACCAGGACAGCTCACTGAGGTCACGTTGGTCACATCTGATCAGCACAGCTTGGGCTTGCTGCAGCGGGCATTGGTCCTCATTTTGAGGAACTTTGGAAGAGTCTGGGCAGGGGAAGATCACATCCACCTCTCATACATGTTTCCTAAAGATGCTTTTGGAGAGGACAAGGAGGCTGGAGGGACCTCAGGAGATCTGACATGGTTGGACATGGGGTTGTCCCATGCAGGTGGCAATGGCCTGCATGCAGGGAAGACTGCATTAATCAGGAGAAGGGAGGATGCTGAAAGCACTTTGGAAATCAGCCTGGGGCTCCCCAGAGGCTGCTCAGCTCTGGTCCATTCCTCTCAGTATGGAGACAGCCAGAATAGAAACTGCCTAATGAAAATTGTTATGGACCTGCAGAGATTGCCGTATAGGGAGAGGTGGGAAAGTTCAGGGCTCCACCATCTAATGAAATCCTTAGGGTGGAAAGAAAATAATTTGGGCATCTTCTTGTTTATTTCACCTTCCAAAGTGAAAACAAGGCATGCCAACCCTTGTTGAGAAGCCAGTGCTGACGACACACTGAGGGGAAGAAGGGAAGGAAGAAGCTTCCAGCTTTGGTGAACCAACATCTCTGTGGCTGTTTGGGGAGGGTCTTTTGACCCCTTGACTTTGAGGCGTGTTGTGCTCAGCTGTAGCTAAGTGTCATCCCACCTTGGGGAGCTCCAGACAGGGCTTGGGGCTGCTGCCTGCCATCCTGCTGGCAGCCTAAGGGGTGTGGATGTCCTCACAGAAGAGCACGTGGGAGGCAGCAGGGCTGGCACAGCATCCCTGGAGCCCCCGGGCTGGCGTGGCTGTGCCTGTCCAGCTGTTTCCTTCGCCTTCCTGTGCTTTCACCATCCCCTTCCTTTGGGACAGAAGGCTTTCATCCTAGCCAGACCAATAGACCCAAAGGCACATCACCAGTCCCTTTTTTATGAAGGTTGGCATGGGCATCAGTGCCTTTTGTATTCAGTAACATCACGAAAGGCACAGTTCAGCCCTTACCTTCCTGCAAAAATAGATAGGGAAAGCCAGAAAGAGCTGTCATGAAGGGTCTTCATTGTGGTCCAGCCCAGTGCCGTGCCAGTGTTGCGACAGAGCTCACAACAGCTGTGCTGCAACAGCCCTGCAAAGGTCTCCAGGGATGGCCTGGCCCAGTGGCCCGGCGTGGTTTTGCAAAAGCCGCTGTCACGCAGGGTGCCCAGGCCAGCTGGCACCTCTCCAGACTTCCTTACAGGGCCAGGGCCAGCCCCCGGCTGCTGGGGAGGTCTGCAGGAGTCTTTGCTTTCCATGAGTTTTGCCTGAGGCCTCAAGGCTTAGGAGGAGCTGGTGGACCCAACCAGCTATTGCTCCATCCTTGTCTTGCAAGGGCCAACACGCAACCCCGGGGGTTCCTCAGTGCTTTGGCTGCTTTTGATTTTTTTAGTTCCTGCAAGGCTCCCGCTGGGCTGTTTCATGGCCCCCTTGAGGCTGCTCCACCCCATCCTGGCTTTGAATTTTGCAGCTTCATGACTGGAGCATGGCTGTGCCAGGGGAGGCATCCGTTTTCTCTGGCCTCCCTGATCCTGTGCCTAGCTCCATTTCCCTTCTCCAGCTGGGACTGTGCCCACAGCCCTTGCACCCCAGCATCCAAAACACAGTGTACATAGCAAGGAAGATGAGTGCCTCCATTTCCTGTGCTGACACAGGGAGCAGTCAGTGTGAGGGACTGGTCTCTCAGAGTATCTTGTTGACACAGCTCTTGATCTGCTGCACATCCACATTCCTCTTTCCCAGATGGAGTTTGCAGATATGCACTCGGTTCTCCTGAAGCTGGCTGGTTTGCCCTGGAGATGCCTGGAGAGCTCTGCTCAGCAGGGCACTGAGGCTTGGGCTCGGAGTGGTCCGGGAGGAAGGTGAGATGCCCAAGCTCAGATGGAGCAGCAGTGGTGCTTACGCTGTGCCTGGGATGGATGATGGATAGATGAAGGTCTTGATCAAGGCAAGGTTTGTGGGGAAGCACCCCTGTGGTGCTGCTCTAAGAATGGGATGGTGGTGGGGCAGTGTGTCCTGCTGCATCCCCAAACTATGCTCCCATGAGACATATCCCCAGTAGGGTGCTTGATGGTGAGCCATGCATGGAGAACTTTCTTCCTCCAGTGCCTGGAAAGGTCTCTGAGAGCTATTTTCCCTACATATCAAGGTCAGAGGGACTGTGCAGCAGCATTTAACCCTTCAAGGATATGTGGGGGACCTCACATTGCTGCTGGCAATGTGGCTGCTGCATCTCCATCAGCGGCAGCATTTCAGGGATGGCAGCAAATGCCTCTATACCATCCCTCACCCCAACCAGAGAAGGGTGGAGCAGAGCCAGAGGCAGCATTTGTGGCCAGCTCTATGAATTTCCAATTACCATCTCGCCTTGCCACTGTGTGAGAGGTTCCTGCACCTAATTTTTGGTGAAACGATCCATTTTTCTCAGTAATTTAATAGCGTGGGCAGGCTGCTTGCTGTGGGAGAGCCAGCAGCAAGCACCGAGGAGCCTGTGTGCCGGGCTGCCGGCCGTAACCACCTTCCCTGGGCGACGCAGGAATGCTGACCTAATAGAAAAGACATTTAAAGAGGAGTTTTGGAGAGCAGCTCAGCTCAGATTCAGCCCATGCGCAGGGCTGCTGATTGTAACAGGGCCTCTCCATGCGCCAGCAGGTCCTGGGGACCGGCATGGGCAGTGGGGGCATCCCTGATGGGAGCCAGGCACCCGGGCACAAGCCATGCCAGCCATCAATTGGCACAGTAGTTGCTTTGTTTTCTGGGAAAAAAAAGTTGCTTCGGGGGGGAGCCGTCACAAGTTGAGAACTGAGGCTGGGTTCAGCGCCCGGCTGCGGTTCTCCCAGGCTGGAAAAGCCGTCGCGTTTTGCTCTTGACATTTTCCAAATGAGATGTTTTGATTTATTCTTTCTTTTTTTTTTTTTTT
>VZRH01001847.1:503205-580655 GCA_013397555.1 Urocynchramus pylzowi
AGAGGGATGGGGGCGGGGATGGATGGGGACAGGGGGCCTTCCAGGCTCGCAGCCCAAAGTCCCCTCCTCAGTGAGCTGGGAAGGGGGGGCAGACGGCAGTGGCGAAGCCAGATGTGCGCTGGGCATCTCCAGCTGAGCAGGTGGGCTGGGACGGAGCCACCCTTGCTGAGCTGATGCCTGCAACTGCTTCCCAGCTTCCTGCTGTGACTTTCCAGAGCTGGACATGGCAGCATGGAGAGAGAGGCGATGCTGTGGAAAGGCAGCATCCTGCTTCAGGGATGGATTTGGGGAGATATCCCAAGGAGAGGACTTCTCCAGAAGTTTGTGGGGTCCCTGGGAATGGGAGGAGCCCCATGGGACCCTGCCGTGTCCCCCCAGCACAGGGTGTGGGGTGCCTGTGAATAATTTGAAGCTTTGACCAAAAGACCATCCAGCTTATTTTACTTCCAGCAGGGAGGCAAGGAGAGGCCAACCAGTGGAGTACCAGTGGTGTTACCATGTGGCTGCTGCCAAGCAGCTGGAGCCTGGCAGCCTTGGCTCCATGCAGGCAGGGCAGTGAAGAAGGGAAAGCAGAGAGCTGCGGGGGTAACAAGGAAGGGATGTGCAGGGGTGGGTTTTACAGAAGCACAGCTGTAATGTTGACCCAAGATGGGTCGCTGTAGAGGGGGACCCTCCCAAATCTGCTCCCTCCTGAAGACAATGAGTTTCAGTCCGTGAGGGATGGGGTCTCACTGACAGCACCTCAGCCCTTGGGTGAGCTGGGGGTGGCTGGGGGAGCTGTGGGAAGGGGGAGCTGCGGGAAGGGGGAGCTGCTCGTGCTGCCGGCCAGGTGCCGAGCATGACGGGAGAGGGGAAAGCCTCGGAGACTCGTTCTGAAACAAGGCTGCCCTTTTCTTCTACTTTACGACTGCATTTTAATATCCACAAACATCCCGCCCTCCCCGGGCTGCTGCCAGCAGAGCCTGCATCGCCTGCGCTTGGCCTGCCGAGAAACCCCGGCCAAACCCTGGGCCCCAGCACAGGGGAGAGGATTATTTTTCCCCCCTCGTTTTTTTGTAAGATATGTTTTCTATAGCTCTAATTGGACGGGCTTGAGCCCCGGCCAAGGCAAACACACCTGGGGGAGCCTCACTTTACAGACCCCATCTGCTGTGTCGGGGGCTCTGCTCGCCACACAGCCGCTGCCTGGCCCCTTTATAGGGGAGGGGGCTGCCGGGGTTGGGGGGGTAGGACCGCTCCCACTGAGCCAAACCACTGAGCAACCTCCGTGGAGGAGGAGAACCCAACGAGGCGGCGCAGGGAGATGGTGCAGAGGCAGCAGGGGCACCCAGCAGAGCCCTGTCCCACAGCAAGATTCCAGCCCGGCGTGGAGCTGAGGTATCTCTCCCCTGCCAGTGCTGCTGTGGTGGCACAGGGCTCTGTGCCCACCAGGGTGGGATGCTGTGGGTGGGAGATGCAGCAGGTACCAGCAGTGTTTTGCCTTCCTGGGGTGATGGCATATTCTTCAAAGGGTTGCAGTCCCCAAAATCTGTGTGTGCCTGGGGAGGGAGGCTGTGGGGTTCCCCAGCATGTCGGGTTGTGTTTTGGGCTAGCTACAGGACTACCTACCCAGTGAAACCCATTCAGGGGCTGTTCTGGACAGCAGATGAGAGACATCAGCATTCCAGGCCACTCCAGTGGCTTGCATTGACATCCAAATCCATGCTGGAGTGAGCTTTAGGTACTTCTTCCTGCAACTGTTGGCTTTTTGTGGGGCTTTTTAGCTGGGCTCTTCCCCTTCCAGTTGTTTCAGGATCTACCTCCAGTGCCCCCATTACCAGCGGGCGGAGCAGTGCTTATGTCAGGGTCTCATGGGTTTCACCTCATATTTGTACACAGCCAAAGCCAAGAGAGCTGTTGGGGGTCTCTGCTTGACCTTTCTAGGGTCCCACCTCTTCTGGGACCAGGGTGCATACCCTGACAGCATGATGTGTGCCAAGGAGCAGCAGCACACTCAGGTGGCACCCAGCACTTGGCTCATCCTGGAGTACATTTTTTCCTCCCGTCCACACACCATCTAAGAGGGTTGTGCAGGGCACAGTGCTGTGCCCCCACTCCATCCTTGGGGATGAGTCAGCACGCCATCCCTTCCTTGTCCACCTGCCCCTGCAGTCACCCAGCAGCACCTAAGAGGCATCACCGTGGCAAAGAGCACTCCTGGTGCTCGAGGTGCCACTGACCACTCCTGGGAGGAGCTCTGGCACCCACTGCACCCTCTCCCCTCTGCCTGCTGCTAGGCAGATGCTGCCTGCAAAGGGTAATACTGTGTTTTCTTGGGGTTCATTGTCACACACGACCCCCAGTGCACCCAAGTGCTTTGCACCAGCGCTGCTGACTTGGAGCAATAAGAACTGAAGTGGCAGCTTAAAATAGAAAGGTAGGATCCAGCCTCACCAAGGCCTGCTGCTGTCTCACTTCAGGTGAATGGGATGAGTTGTGGGGAATTATGCAGGCTGGAATGTGCCTCTGTTCCCCTCTGGCCAGGCCAGAGGATCTCTCAGCTCTGGGGCACAGCCGGAGCTGTGGCAGTGCACAGGGCAGCTCAAGCATTTCGTGAAGAATTTTAGATCTGGTCCTGGCCTCCAGTCATAGCAGGCTGCAACGGGAACATTTCGAAATTCTTTTGGATGAGGAAAATTCCATGGGCAGCCCCCCTCCAGAGAAAGTTTGGGATGGCTGAAATGTCTGGAGTGAGAGGCTGCTTGCTTTTGTTTACTCTGAACTATAACATTGGAGGGGGGGAATCCAAACGAAAAAAGAGAGACAATAGGAGCCTGTAAACAGAGCTGGCCCCGAGTGGGGCTGGGGCTTCTCTCCAACACTGGGGAAGGAGATGTGTCAGCACACTCACTGCATGGCCCTGCTTTCCCCCTCTTGGATACAATCACACTTAATCTTTCAGAACTTGGCTGGGATTTTTTCCCCTAGCAAAAAACGAGCCACACTGTGTTTTTCCAACCTTCTCAACTTAGGCAAGGCTCAGCCCCCATCCCCTGGCTCTGTACAACAGCCCCCATGTTTCCCCCTTCTTTCCACTTTTTGCCACGTTTCCATCTCTTTTTGGCTTGGGCACTGCCATCTGATTGGCTTGGGAAGAAGTGTGGTGTGGGGGCATGGGTGCTGCCCCCAGTGAGGTGTTTTCCCAGCCTCTGTTCCTGCCCTGTGCCTCTCAACCAGCTGCCACCCCTGAGCCGCCTCCACGTGTCAAAGTTGATGACCTTAGAGGTCTGTTCCAACCTTAATTATCCAATGATTCTATGAAAGCAGGTAGGGTTGACTCCAAGCTTGGAGAAAACAGGTCATGGTTATCCCTCCAGGTGAAGGAGACTGGCACCATTATCCCCACATCACACATTGTTGGGGGTCTGCAATCTCCATCCCCCCCAGCCCCTTTCCCACAGGGACACTGCTGGTGGTGTACAGGAGGTTAATGGGACACCCTTTCCTGGTGGCTTTATTAGGGCCACCCCTTGCTGATGGCTTTATATGGCTGCCCAGGTGGTCCTTAATGACTCCTGAAATCCTTCTCTTGCCCAAAAGGGATTTTGTTTTGCAAAAGGAGTGACAGCAAATTGCTAGCTGGGGGAGCATTTGTGTAAGGTGAGCTGTTTATTTTGGCCCTGCTGCGTTTTGGCTGACCCATGCGCCTTCGTGCCTCAGGGATGGAGCTGAGCCTGATGGCTCTTGGGCTCTGGCCAGCTTTGGAGCAGGGGGAGGGAAGGGGGAGCATCGTGTATGGGGGATGCTGTGGGGCCCCGCTCCCGATCAGAGTTCCCAGCCCCAGGCTGGAGTTCATGAGGAGCATCAGAGGGAGCTGGGTGTGCCTGGGGTGTTCACAGGTATGTACATGTGTGCCTGTCCCCTACATTTATGGATGCATGCGCTCTTGTGTCAGCTCCAGGGCCAGTTTATGGGGGAACTTTGTTCTGGGAGGTGCAGATGGTACCGGGAGGGGCAGGCTGCAGGCTGGTGCCCGGCTGCTCTGCCGAACTGGGAGCTGTGTGTTCCCTTAATTCTCTGCCAGCCTGGGCTGAGCCCAGGAGCAGAAAAATGTCCCAAATCCCAAAATGTTCCTGGGACAGGAAAAGCCTTTCCCACCCTGCTGTAATCACAGGGTGGCCCAGCTCTCTGCTGGCAGGTCCCACCCCTGTCCCCAGATCCAGCACTGTGCCCATCCCTGTCCTGTAACCATGTGCCAAGGACAGTGGGGATGCAGCACCCCCTCCTACCAACTTCCATGCCTCCACCCTAAAAATAATCTCCAAGCTGTAAAGAAACCCACCAGCACTACAGTTGCAGTGCTGGTAGGTGTCTTTACAGCCGGGAGATTATTTTTAGGAATGTCTCTGGCACGTGGCTTTGGAGAGAGGAGTGTGGGGATGGGGATGGAGAGGGGGGCGCCCCTTCTCTCCCCCCTCGGAATGCAAGCGCTGCCAGCTGGCACAGTGTCAGGGCTGCTGGCTGCTAACAGAGCCCTCGCTGTTTTGGCCCTTGCCGATGCCTCCAGTTACAGCCGGGAGCCAGAGACTTCTTCCTGCAGGATGGAGCAGAGGAGAGCGGAAATCTGGGCGTTGGGGTGAGAGTTTCCCGGCTGGGGTAGGAGCAGAGCCTGACCTCCGTGGTGCTGCTGGCCTGCTGAGGTGTGTAGGGCCCCCAGCCCCAAGCACCAGGAACAGCTGGCAGCTGCTGGCTCCACAGAGGAGAGAGGTGACCCTTGGGTTATGGAGGGGTTTTGGCTTGGCTTCTACAGTGGGGCTGTGGTCAGCTGGGTGTCCTCAGTGGATGTTGGTCTAGTAAGGATGGAGATGTGCATTGTGTCTGGCTGTGCAGATAACTGGTTCCCTGGACAACGCTGGGGTTATCATTGTGTTTGGGCTGAGCTGGGGTTAATCTTATGTCAGGGTTGCATTTCGTTTAGCCCCACATTTGAACTGTGTAACCCCGTGACTGGGCTGTGCTGAGGTTACCCTGTGTGTGAACTGGGCTGTGGATTAACCCCACTCCTGAGCTGTCCCAGATTTAACCCCACATTAGCATGACATAACCATATGTTTGACCTGTGCTAGGTCCAGCCTCACATTTTGTCTGAGCTGGGTTTAGCCCCACTCCTGGCCTGGGCTGAGTTTAACCCCATATTTAGACTGCACTGGATTTAATTCTCTTCTGGGGCTGGGTGGAATTTAATTCTCCTTCTGGGCTGTGGGGTATAATCCAATATTTGGGCATGGGCCCTCAGTTATGCCCTGCATCAGACTGTACTGGGTTTAGTCCTATGTTCAGACTGTGCAGAGGTCTTATGGGACTACATTGGCCTTACAGGGAAAGACTCCAGCTGGTTTTGCTGGTTTAGCTGGGGTAATTCCAGTGTGCTGGGATTGCACTGGCTGCAGCCATGCATGTATGTGTTCTGGCACAGCCCAGCATGCATGGTACCCCCCTCCACAGCAGGCATGGGGGCCCATGCACCCCACAAAGTGGTGCAGAGGAAAACAGCCCTTTCTGAGGTCCCCAGGGTACTGGGGTGGGATACTGGGTACAGTGCTCAGAGCATTGCCCCCACAGTGCCCAAGGTGGTCAAGGTATTGCCTCAGTGCTTGCTGGTAGTCCTGGAGATTGTGCATGGCCCTGGTGGCACTGCTGGGGCATGCTTCCCTCCAGCACCCACTGCTGGGCTTTCTCTGGGCACCCAGGGAGGGTGCCAGCAGCATTTTGGGGACAGGGGTGGCTGTAGCAGGGAACCATCCAGCAGTGGAGTTGATGCTCCCCTCACAGGCACACGTTCATGCAGTGATGATGGAAGTCAACAGTGCTGCAGGGATGGGGTGATTCCAGAGCCCTGGGCAGATCAGCAGCCACAGGGATGTACTCAGACCATGCCATGGCTCCTCAGAGCGAGGCAAGGTGCTTTTGCAGGCCATTCAGGTGCAGAGGGATTAGCCAGGCACAGCTCCAGAGGCACATTTCCCCACAGGGAAACAAGGAGAGGGGAATTCCTGCGGTATTCTGCATTTCAGCATAGTACATTCTTCTACAGCAATCACTGGCAGAGAGGAGAGTTTGTAGCACAGGGCCAGGGATGCTCCCCCATCACAGGGGATACTCAGATTGGTGTAATCTCTGGGGTATTAGAGCCAGCTTTGGGCCTCTGCCCATTGCTTTTTGCAGGTGGGTGACTCCCATCAAGGCCTGGCACAGGGTAGGCAGAGCTGCCAAGTGCTCTTGGGTTATTTGCCATATCTCTGTTGCAGCAATGCTGCCCCCGACCACCCTAGGAAGAGGTTAAGAGGCACCCCAGCTTTCTGTGCTCAGTGGGGAGCATCCCAAGTCTCCACGTGTCCATCTGCAGCCTTGAGGCACAGTGTCATCTGCTTCTGTCCCTGTCCCCATCACCCCAGCTCTGTGTGCAGCCCATTTGCTTTGAAGAGCAACTTCAAATGAAGCAAAAAAAACCAAAAAACAAACAACCAACAAAACAAACAAAAAAAAAACAAAAACAAAAACAAAAACAAAAACAAAAACAAAAACAAAAACAAAAACAAAAACCCAAACAACAACAAAAAACCCTAAGAAAACAAAACCCAATGTCTTTCAAAGCACTGAGCACAATGGAAAGTTGGCTTCCCCCAGGAATCTGTGCTGGGTTTTGTTGGGCCATGGTAGGGCATGGCACAGATCAGCTGTGCCGAGGGAACTGTCCCACCAAGTTGGGCATTGGTGCTGGTGCACATGGCCATGATTTTGAGGGAAGTTTTGGCTTACAGCACTTCAGTTTGCATGCAGGAAGGGGCTCATGTCAGGATTTCTCCCCACCACTGCCCAAAAACTTTTGTCTGAGCTCAAATGGTGCCCAGCAGAAGAGCAGGATCAGGTATGGAGGCATGGAGAGTGAAACCTTGCATTTCTGGCTGACATCCACGGGTGCCAGAGGCTGCCTGGTCACCCTGGCCATGCCAGTGACAAGAGCACCCCGTGCTGAGGGAGCAGGGTCCAGCACTGCTGCCCTTCCCACCAGCACCACGCCCCCAGGCTGAGCTGGGTCCCTCTACCCTGGCTGTGGCCAGGGATGTCACCCAGCCCCGGGCTGGCGGCAGGCGTCTCTCTGGCCAGGATTAGCATGAAGGGAGGAAGAAAAGCTCTGATTGTTCCCTCTGTCCTGGCTCGGCTCCAGGACCACTGTGCCGGGACTCTGTGTCCCCAGAATGTGTCACTGCTGGTGCAAGCATCAAGGGATGTTTTCTCTGCCTGTGTGCCCATCTGTGGGGGTGTGGAGCCACCAAGGAAGGTAGGGCTGGCCACTCACACGCTTGTGTTCATTTGCACGCCTGTTTTTCCCTTGGCCAGGGAGTTTGGTGGCAGAAAATAAGGGGATCTTTTCTGGGCAGGCTGTCTTGTAGCACCTGGCCCCCTGCCCTGCTTCTGCACCTGGGGCAGACGGGGGCTCTGGGTCTTCTCTGGCTCTGTGGCTCTTTTCCCTCTTGTTTCTGGCCTTTGGGCAGGCAAGAAAGGGCTTGCTCTGCTGTTTCTCTCTGCAGTGATGCTGTGTCCCCAGGGATAGTTTTTGGCAGTGCTCATGTGGGTCATTTACTGAGTCAGCGTGTCTGGAGGGGCTCGGTGCTGCCTTCTCACACTGCGCTGGCAGGGGTGCCCCTCTGAGGCAGGGGAGCCCTTGGGGTGCTGGGGTGAGGATGGGGAGCTCTGGAAGGACCCTGGGACAAAGGGTGATGAAGGGTGGAAGATGAGGACTGGCCATCAGGATGAACAGTCTTAAGGTTAGGTTTAGGGTTAGAGTTAGGGACCACTAGGGTTAGGGTCTAGGTTAGTGGTCCCTAACCAGACTGAACCACTAGGGATGTTCTTCTTCATTATGAAGAATTAGTTCTTCTTCATTATGAAGATGGTCTGGATACCCTCTGCAGTGTTTGAATGAAAAACCAGGGTGGCCATGAGAAAAAATTATTTTATTTTAAAGCTATTTCTTTCTCTGTATATTAACACACTCTCCCTTCTTCCTGACACACACACACATACACCCACTCCCTTTCCTCCTCCCCCCAGAACTATTCCTTCACTCTAGCCCACGTGGTATTTGGAGTTATTTTTGGTTGCTGCTTTTAAGAAAAAATACACTCATTTTGTCTTCTTCTTCTTTTTTTTTTTTTCCACCACCAAAATATTTTACTTTCAGGCCAAATGTTCCCAGTTACTTACCAGCATAGTTTTGGCAGAGACCTTTTGACTGAAATTTCTTGGGAACATTTCTAGGGTGGTTTGGTAGGAAAAGCTTATGACAGTCTCATGAAATTATTTACATTTGGGGCTTGTGTTTGAGGCTGCCTGGCATGCTCAGAGCAGGGTTGATGTGGGGTGCCACACGCCTTCCCCCCTGCAGCAGAGTGCCTTGTAGCTCTTGCTTCCTTCGCCAGGCGGTTTGGTCTGTGGCCATGGGCAGCTGGCCACAGGAGGGGAACTGGCTGCTGCTCTGGGGTGCCTTTGCTGGGCTGGAGCATCCCTCCCTCCTGTCTCTCAGCTGTTCAACCTAGGGGGACACAGATTTATGCCTACAGATTTATGCCTGCTCTTGGGGCTGGTGGGGAGCTCACTGCCTTGTGTGCCCTCAGCCCCTGCCCGCAGCTGGGAGCAGAGCCCAGCAGTGTGGGTGTAAATAAACAGGCCTGTCCAGTTGTGAGGGGTGGGCAGGGGAGTCTTCTAGGGAGAAGTCATTAATTTCTGACTGACAGAGACTATGTGGCACTCCTGGTAGGGACAGTGTAATGCTGGCCAGGACAGACACCCTGGGGTGATGCTTGCTGGCACAGACAGATGGGGCTGGGATGGACAGGGTGACACTGGCTGATATGTCCTGCTGATGCAGGACCCTGCAGGTGGGTCCTGCATGTTTTAGGGTAGTGCTGGCTGGCACAGAAAGAGTGCTGGATGGGGTGGATATCGTAGAGCACTGCTGGCTATGATGGACAGGGTGATGGTGGTAGGGCAGGAAGGGCAACACTGGCTGTGTTGGCCAGGATGGCACTGGCTGATGTGCCCACAGTGGTGGAGGTTGGGATGAAAAGGGTGCACATCCCTGACCCTGCATTCCCTGCCCCTCTCACTGGGGATCACTGAGTGTGAGGATGGGATTTCAGCACATTGTCCCACAAATGGAGACTTACCTGGACCAGCCCCACAGTGGGTGTAAGTATGGGAAGTGATGTGAGACTTGGTACAACCTGAGCTGTCACAGCCCTGCTCTCCCCAGCTGTGTGAGCCTGTTTAGATCTGATTGCTGTCACCTGCCATGTAAATACAGGCCAGAATTTCTCCTTGGTCCCTTCCCACCCCAGCTGCACATGCACAGGTCTCTGGACCACCCTGGGGTTGGGAGCCAGCCAAGGCTCCCAGCACAGGATTGCAATTAGGGCAAAGAACCCTTAATGCTGCCAACCCACACAGCCCTAAGCTCCTGGTCAGTGTTTGACCCTTGCACCCCCACTCCAGGCATGGGGACTGCTCAGCAGCCAGGAACCAGCTGTGACTGTGGCACAGACACTGCCAGATGTCCCAGCTGGAGTCCTGGGATCTAGTCCCTGTTCTGTCCCCAGCAGGATGGGATGAGATGAGAGGAAGATGCAGGATCCAAGGCCCTGCAGGAATACTGTGGGCTGTGGTCAGTATCAGCTGCCCCGTTGTAGGGAATAACACTCTCTCCTCCCCTTGTCTGCCTCCTGCAGATGCGCAGTTCCATCCCAGGCCTGGGCAGGGTGATGGTGTTCCTCACAGCAGCCCTGGCATCAGCCTCCTTTGCTATCCCTGAAGACTGGGGAGAGGAAGGTGAGACCCCCACCAAGCACCCCCATAGAGCACCCCCTCCCCATGTCCCAGGCATGAGGACCCTGAGGGCACCCCATTTCCCCCAGACAGGACAGACCTACCAGGGCTACATGAAACACAGCCCTACATCCTACAGTGATGGCCTGCCCATGTTTCTGCTCATTGCCCGGCCCCAATTGGGGCAAGTCCTTACTAGTCCCCTGTGGTGGTACCTGCATGAAGCAAGACCCCATAGCCAGTGCCCACTGTGGGATACAGCCCCAGGGGCTCCCCACCTGCTCCCCCAGGCCTGCTGTGGGGTGGTATGGAGTGCTAACACCCCTCTGGGGACGTGTGTCCCTCCAGGCGTGCAGTATGGACAGCTGGGGACAGACGTGACCCTGCCATGCCCTGGTGTCCCTGCCAGGTAAGACTTTTCCGTGCACATCAAGGGATCTATCCAGTGGGATGGTTTACAGGGTGGGCCTGGGCATCCCTGTCCTCTCACCAGCCTGCCTGGCGTCTCCTCTCAGCTCAGCAGTGCGATGGAGACGAGCAGGTGCCACGGCGCTGCCAGAGGGCTCAGCCATCCAGCAGGGATCCCTGGTGCTGCCGAGTGCCAGCCTGGCCTCCATGGGAACGTACAGCTGCCATGGCGAGGATGGTGGCCTCCTGCACACTGTGTCCCTGCGTCTGGGGCGTGAGTAGCATGCCTGTGAGCTGGGCTGTTCCAGGGGGAGTGTGGTGCCTGCAGCCCTGCCAGGGGCTTGCCAGAAGGGGGCTTGCTGTTGACACAGGCAGCCCTGTGTGCTGGATGGGCTGTGGGATGGGGGACTCCTCGCTGACTGCTGTTTCCCCCGGACCCCAGACCTGCCTGGAGTTCCTTTTGTGTCCTGCAGAGCATCTGACTATGAGAATTTCTCTTGCTCCTGGACCTCCAGTGTGGAGACCTTCCTCCCCACCAGATACATCACCACATACAGGTGAAGTATCCCCACAGGGCATGGACTGGGCTTGTTATGGTGTGAGCTCTGGGTCACAGCCAAGGATAACCACCAAATCCATCTGGCCATCCCACACACGCCCTGGGTTCACCTCCTGCCCCAAGGACCATGCTCCACCCCAAAGCAAGTCCTGTTTTAGGGTGAGCAGAGCACCAAGCCTTTGCTTGCTCTCAGTGGGGGTCTCAGCAGCACTGGGGAGCTGGCACAGGCAGGCTCCCTCCCTGCTGACAGCTCTGCCAGCACCAGAGGGGCAATAAAAGAGAAGCAGGTCATATGCAAGCCTCCACGCTCCAGCATGCTTTGGGATGAAAGGAGCCCTGACAGCATTGCTGCTTCTAATTATCCCTGCAAGCCAAATTAGCGGGCGGCTTTGAAGTCCAATGGAGCTCATAAAGCACAGCCCTGCTGAAAGCTGCAGGAGCCCAGGGCCTGGTGGAGAGGGGGCTGAGTGGAGCATCAGGGGCTCCACAGGGAGGGGGAGTGGAAGCGTGGGATTTGGCAGGCTTTAGGGGGAGGGTGAAGCTAGGCTCTGGGGAGCTGCTTTTATCAGTGTCTTTGCTTCTGTGTGATGAAATCCCAGGCAGGGAAGGGTGTACCATTTCTTTTCCATGGGATCCCTGGCTCCTGCTGTTAGGCTGTTCACTTGAAGAACTGGACATGGTTTTCGCTCTGTCCCCCATGCTGTCACATGTGTATGTCAGCTTGGGAGTGTGGGGCTGCTCTGTGGACTCCTGTCCCTCCTCTGGGTCATGGTGGGGTTCACTTTGTGCCAACCCCTTATCCTAATCATCTGCTTTTCTATCTGTCTCCACGGCAGGAAGAAATCCCTGACAGGCGAAGAAAAGCGGAGGTAGGACTGACTCCCACCCTGCTCCTGCTCCCTAGGACTGGCCCCCATCCCAAAGGCTCTGCTGCCCTGTCTTAAGCAGGAACTCTAAAGCAAGAGCTGGGGGTCCCCATCAGTGAGCCAGCCACTTCCCAGCTACCCTGGGAGTCAGGTTTGCCTCAGGGAGAAGGGTTTGCCTCAGGGAGGGACCTTCCCAGGTAGAGTGTGGAGCTGGGATGAGGGTCTCTTCTGTCATGCTCAGAGGGATTTGCCAGACTCTGGAAGGGTGAGTGCAGCTGAGCCTGAGGGGCTGCCTCCTCCACCAGGGTCTTGGCATGAGGGTCTTCCATGGCACCTCCTTGGCAGCATTTGGAAACTGTGCATGGTGGGTGGGTAGGACGTGTCACCAGCCTGCCTCCCTGTCTGCAGGAACAAGAACGGGCACGTGGGGCTGTGCCTGCAGGATCCGGCCCGCCCCGGCACCTGCACCGTCCACAGGTCAGAGTTCTGGAGCTCCTACCGCCTCAACATCACGGAGGTGAACCCCCTGGGCTTCAGCTACCGCCTTCTTGATGTCACCATGCAGGCCATCAGTGAGTGCCCATCCATCCATCTGTCTGTCCCACTGTTTGTCCATCCCTGGGCAGTTACCTGTGGGTGACAGCGGGGAACCCTCCACCCCTGTGCACGGCAGTGCGGGGTGACAAGCCTTCCTGTCCTTTCCCACACAGTTAAGCCAGACCCTCCAGAGGGCTTGGTGGTGGAGCCCATCCCCCTGGCCCCACGGCGACTCCATGTGAGCTGGAAGTACCCTTCCTCCTGGCCAAAGGAACCCCACTTCCAGCTGAGGTTTCGGCTCCAGTACCGACCCGTCATCCACCGTTCCTGGTCCGTGGTAAGTGTGCAAGGAAAGGCAGGGCCAGCACAGGAGTGGGCTGTGCATGGGGCCAGGGAGGGGTGCCCCTGCCTGCCCCACAGCTCCCCTCTGCCTGGCACAGGTAGAGACAGTGAATCTGTCCGAGGTTATCACGGATGCCTTCGCTGGGCTGGAGCATGTGGTCCAAGTCAGCGCCAAGGATTTCCTGGATGCGGGGAATTGGAGCGAGTGGAGTGCTGAGGCCCGGGCAACACCAGTCAGAGGTGAGAGGGGGACAGGATGCAGCCCCCAGCAGCCTACCATATTGTGCCATCCCTCCCCAAAGCCCCTCCAGAACTCTGAACTTCCCCACTTCGGTCCCTTCTCCTTGGCACTCATTCCCCAAATATCAATCAGAGTGAGTCTCAACTCCAGGGCCACTTAAGGTTGAGAGGCAGAGCTGCAGGAGGACAAAACACCTCCCTGCCCATGTCAGTCTGCAGCAGTGCTGGTGCCATTCAGGGATTGCCTCCCACAGGCCTGTGACAGAGAGGGGCTTCCAAAGCACCATTGGCACCTCAGGGTCACCCTTGGGCTCGTGGGACCTCTGGGGCACAAAGATACCCTTCCACACTCCTCTCTGTGGGTCCCTGGGGTGCTGCATATGCTTTTGGTGAGTGTTTCTATCCCTTCTGTCCTTCCAGACCTGGCCTCCACAGCAAGTGAAGAAACCACTACAGATGCCAGACTGGAGAGCCTGGCTGAGGAGCCCTCCCAGGCTCCCAACCCTGAGCCCATCAGTGAGTAGAGCTAGGGGTGGTGGGCAGGAGTGCCATGTGTGTTGCTGAGAGCAATGGGAAGGGTCTCTTGCCCCAAGCCCTTGTGTGGCTGGGCTGTTGGAGGGTCCAGGAACTTGCCATAGGGTCCCCCAGGTGCTGGGGATTGTGACATCCCTCAGCTGTGACAGTCTCTCTGTCCCAGATCGCAGTGACCCCTTGGAGAAGATGGCTGTCCTGGTGTCCCTTGGGATCTTTGCCTTCTTCATCCTGGCTGCTGTTCTTGTCATCACCATCCTCATCTGGTAGGCTGGGTTTTGAGAAGGAGGGGCTGTATGATTTCTGTTCCCATCCCATCCTGAACCCTCAGCATGGAGTGCCCTGTGATCCCCCAGCCCTGCTGTGGGGTCCTTGGCAAAACACACTTGTTGCCCTGTAGGGTGGTTTATGCTCCCCTTGCCCCTGTGCCACACCAGTGCCTCTTCCCAGCACACCCATTACTGCCCAGCCTGCCTGGGCTCTTTTGAATGACCCCAGATCCAAGGGACCTTTCTCTGAACCCCCTCAAGATGCTGCTCCTTCTAATACCCTCCTAAAGGCTCCTGCTGGAGAGTCTCACACTCCAGAGTCAGCACAGACATCCCTCCATGTGCCTGTGCTCCCTGGGAATCCTGTCCCCAGGTCCCTTCTCATCCCATCACCATGGGGTCTCCCTGCTATGCTCTGGCTCTGCTGTCAGTCCCTGTTCCCATCCCAATCCCTGTTCTGTCTGGTGACCAGTTCCTGCTGTAGCCCTGGAGCTGACCCACTGGAGAGGTTAAGCTGAGCTGGGCACAGTTGGGCACAGTTGGATGGAAACACAGCAGGATTGCTGGGAATCTGGGCAATCCTGATGCTCAGGGGGGCTGCTTGGGGTCTTCAGCTGCCGTTGCTCTCATCCCCAGGCTCCGGGTGAGGAAACATGGCAAGGACAAGACCAAGCCCAGCTTTTTGGTTGCTGCCACCCACTTGAAGGCACTACCAAGTGAGTTGGGGTGCAGGATGGGGAATGGGGGGGAATGGGGAGGAATGGGGGGCAGGGAACGCAGAGCATGGGGCAGGTCAGTGTCTCCAGTGTCCCCCTTGACCCCCTGTCCTCTCTCTCGGCAGAAGCTCAGATCCTGTAGTGAGCCCTGGCCGATCCCTGCTCCCTGCACCCGCTTGCCCACGCGTGGGACTTGATGCCACTGCTGGCCCCCAAGGACCCCACGCCTCCTGGGTCACCCCACAGCTGTGGACATTGCCAGAGCCCCCAACACCCTGGGGTTGCAGGATGGATCCTAAGGAGAGAGGCTCTGCTCTCAGGAGCGTTGGACTGCCTGAGCCCACCAGGAGCCAGCTGGAGTCACTTCAGGCTCGGGGTGACAGGCCAGCTCCACCTCTGAGCGCTGCTAAACAAATGGGGATAAGACACTGAGCCAGCCCCACTTCACTGCCTAGTGATGAGGGGGACCATGGGTGTAGGCTCCCGGGGGTGCTGGGCATCAGTGCCACACCAAGGGGTGCTGATCTCTCCTGTCACCCCCCACCAGCCGCCAGCAGGCAGAAGAGAACACCCCCTGCCCCTTCCCTCTGCCCCAATCCCCCGTGCTGTGGCTGGACGGAGCAGAGATGCCAATAAAGGGGATATGCCAATGCTATCATTGGCACTGTCCAGGCAAAACCCCTTTGCAGATGATGCTGGGCCAAGGGAGGGATGAGTGCCAGCTTGGGAATGCTCCTTGCAGGAGGTGCACAGGCAGCAGAGCTGCCTCCCAAACTGCTCAGCCCTCTCCCAAGGTGCGTGGAGGGGCTGAGAGAGACCCATGCCGAGGCTGAGTGCCAGAAGAGGATGCAGACAGGCAGCTGTGTGGGACATCTGCCCTGCTCTCACCAGCATGACAGCTGAGACAGGACCCTCTGCACAGCCCCCCTTGCTCTGCATGTGGCCCCCTTGCTGCACCTCGACCCGGCCCCTCTAATGGCTTCCATGTGTTGGCACCTCCAGACTCCGGTGCTCAGTGCCAGCAGCCCAACGAGATCCAGATGGAGCTGGGTGGAATTCAGACAGCAGCAACGCGTGGAGCACGGGGAGCAGAGCCAGTGCAGAGTGGGGACCCACCTGGGACCTGGGGCTGCCCGTGCACCCCTGATGCAGAGGGAGCCTGGACTGGGGCAACCACAAAGGGTCCTTGTGTGGACTGGGTTGGAGGGAGCTGGGGCAGGCTGTGCTTTTTGCAATGTGTTGTGTGCCCACAGGCTCCCTGTGGCTCCCACTGGGTGCCCTGGTTGTGGGGTCATGAGGGCTCTCCATGCTTGGCTCTGTGGGGTTGCAGCCCCTCTCTGTGCCTCATGAGCACAGACATGCTGCATGAGATGGGGCTCAGCCCTCTATCTGCAGTGTGCTGCTGGCATGGCACTATTGCTGGACAGAGCTCTCCACAGGGCAGGTAAGGCAGGTCACCAGTTTGGGGAGGTGTAAGGAGCCAGATCTTGCCTGGACTTGCAGTCTCAGCAGCCACATCACCTCTCCCAGGTGTATCCCATAGCTTGACAGCTCCAGCTATATCACACTGCCATCACCCACTGTCTCTGGTCCCCAGCACCCAACCCAACCAGCACACATTCTCATGTGTCACAGTCACCCTTGTCTTGTCATGGTCACCCTTGTCTTTTCTCAGTCCCCAGCATGGCATGGGCAGCCTTTAGCATTGGAAACCTCCTCTTACCACCACCAGATCCCACTCCTCTGCCACTATGGAAGGGATCAAGGTAGTGGTTGTGCAGAGATGCTGCAGAACAAAGGTGATGTACATCCCATAGCTGTGGCTCCAGTGTTGGCAAACAATTTAGTAATTTCCCAGCAGTTTCTGGTGCTGGTTTAGAGACTGGTGCCAGCTTGAGATGTAGCAGCACAGCAGCCAGAAGATGGGAGACAGCAGCTCTGGCCCCTGTATTCTGCCTGCTTTGAAACTCCAAAAAGTCCATGTATGCATGCTCCAAATAGAAGTTTGTTGCTGCTGGCTGGGAGCCCATAGATCTGTGGTCCCCATGTGCCAAGCCCTGTGTCCCTGTCCTTAGCTGGGGCTTGCCTGGCCAGGCAGTAGGGACCAGGGCAGCTTGAGGGCAGGAAAGGCATATCTGGCCCTCATCACTGTATCCTGCTCCCCATGGCCCTGGAGGGTGACTCCTTTCCTCTCTGATGTAAGGAGTCATGACCTGCCATCCATTTGGCAGCTGGAGATACCAAGAGCAGGCAGGGGGTCTGCATGCCACCACAAAGTCCTGCCTGCCTGCACTGCAGCTTCCTGCTGGGATGCCCCATGGGTCAGCTCCCTGCCCCAGCAGCCTGTAAATGTGACACACAGGCCTTGGGGACCCAAAGGAAGCAGCAAATTCTGTGCTTTGGGGAATAAAGATGCCTGGTGCTGGGTGCTGCTCTCCCCCTTGCCATAGGGGAAGATGCACTGGTGCTGGATGTGGGCAAACAGGGCTTTCCAGCAGACTGAGAAGATGCAAGGGGAGGGCTGGGGTGAGCAGCAATCTGGAATAAAGGAGAGGGATCCAGATGCCAAAATCAACTTTGTCTTCAAGCTGTGGAGAAGAAAAACAGGAAGGGACCATGGGACCAGTCCCAGTGCCGGCACCTCCCTGTCCCACTGTGGGGCCAGGGCACTTCCTCCAGGCTTGGGCTCTCTGGTGGCTTGCACAGCTGCTGAGCGAGCAGGAGGCTTCCTGCTGCAGGCTGGAGCCCTGCCTGGATGCACCCTGCCCCAAGTAGGCACAGGCACATCCAAACTTGCCTTTGCTGCCATATCCCACCCAGCCCAGGGTGGATGCTGTGCCAAGATCGCCAGGGGAGCTGGTACAAGCCAGGCCTGGAGATGCTGAGAATGTGCCAGGTCAAAGCAGCCCATGGACTGCATCCACATGAGACAGGGATGGGTCCAGCTTCCTGGCATGGAACAGGGACCAGCCCAAGCCCAGCAGGAAAAAAGTGCAGGAGAACATGGCCTGGGATATACTTGGTTTGAAAAATTTCCATCAGCCAATGCAACACATCAGGGAGGGTCCCCAGCACTGAGGCACAGAGACATCCATATCCATTGTCTCCATCCAGCACAGGATGACCAGATCGTGTCTCAGGCAGGGGCTTGTTTGGGAAATCCATAGCTTTGGCAAAAGCCTTTGCAGCAGGGCACTGGCTGTGGGCGGTTGTGCAGCACTGCTTGGGCTGTTTGACTGCCACCAACCCTGCCAAATTTCTGAGCTAGCCCTCAGGATTAGCCTCCTCCTCCCCCTGCCTCGCTGCCAGGATCAGCCCGCATTTTGCAGGGGAGGAGGCGAGTTGCACAGGACTGTGAAGCAAAACAGTCTCAACTTACCTCTCATGGCTGCTTCTGCTTCCTTCTGTGCCAAATCCTGAGCCAAGGAAAGAAGTAAAAGCAGCTTCAGCAGAATAGCCACGAAACATACATCCATCTATATGTGTCATGATGCAGAGACCAAAGGGTACATACACAGTCAGTGGTTCAGCAGGGAGGGAAGGAGGATGCATGTATTGAGGGAAGGAGACATGCAGATGTATATATGGATGCGTGGATCAGCTGTCAGAGGGAGGAAGGGACAGATGAATTTATAGATGAATGTATGGATAGGTGGTTTGGACACTCAGTTACCATACTAAGCATCAAAGATGCTCACTCTGCAGAGGCTGACTTGTGAAGAAGGATGAGAGGCCCATGGGCAGAGAGCAAGGACTGTGTTTGGGAACAAGTCTTGGGTGTGACCTATGCACCCAGTCCTCATATACATGGCATCACAGCTGACATGAGGAGACAGAGCTGTGCTGTCACCAGTTCAGGTCCTGAGAGTACTGGGGAGAACGTGGGCCATCTACAGAGGGATTGCATCCCCCTCAGGAGCTGCTTCCATCTCTACACTGAGAGAGGAGGAACAGCAAGGACTATGCCCAAAGACACAGTGAATCCAAACATCAATGCTTTAAAAATGTAGTGCTGAGCATTCGCCCTGACCATGGCTTTCATCTCACCTCCATGTGGATATCTCTGCCTGGGAACTTGCTAGAGATACAAGACTCAACCCATTAGAGACCTCTGCAATCCCCCAAACTCCCTCTTGTTCATCTGCCTCCCTTTCTAGCTGCCACAGGCCTGAACATTCCTTGCTCTTCTTTCCTGAAACAGAAGAGGAGACATCACCTGCCAGGCCAGATGTGGAGAAGGGAGAGACCTGAGCCATCTCTTGCTGCTGCATTGTCAGTTTCTCCCTCCAGAAATGGGTTGTTTAATTTTTTGCTTGCTGGGGCTGGCCCCTTCCCTGCCTCTAGGATACTTTTGGTGTTTCAGAGATGGGAAATGCCAGGCACCTGGCCACAGAGATGCTGGGAGGCAACAGCCAGCAGCACAGCTCTACCCAAGCATTGCTGCTTGTGATGCTCTTGGGAGATGGCTGCTCCCTGCTCCAAGCAGCAGCAGCCCACATATTTCCTGCTAGCTTTTTTTCTTTTTCTTCTTTTTCTTTNCTGGAAACAGTCCTGTCGTCCAAGGAGAAGTTCCCAGTGTTTTGTGTTCCTGCCCTGGAGTGTGGTGGCACTAGAGGACACGTGCTGTGTGCTCCCCATGCAGACATTTCTGAGGAGTGCCATGTTACTTGCTCAGAGGAGATGATCTCCTCTCTTCCCCATGGCAGGAGCTCCATCTTCTCCTCCAGCTGCAGGGACTAAAACAGAGCAGGACATGCTTTGGGAGCTCCCCTGGGCAGCCTCTCAACCTGCTCTCCTCCCACCAGCTGCACCTCTTCCTTCCCTTCATTCACTGCCATATCAGCTGCTTTGTTGGCATGGGCAGAATAAACAAGTAGAGGTTATGGACAGCATGGCCCAGACCTCTGCAGAAACTTCTGCACCAGCTGGGGCACTCCAGTGCTCCCCATGTTTCCAGGATTCCATGGAGCAGGCACTGGCCAGACAGAGCTCTGTACAGCTGTGCCTTTGTCTGCATCCTGAATATGATGGACCCCAGTTAAAAGTGCCTCTGGGGGTCTCATGTGTTCTTTGCAGGGTCACATCCCATTCAAGCAACTCCCAGCCTTTGTTCTCCACTCAGAGATCCACCAGATGTGGGAGCAGCTGAGCTCCACATGAACTATAGGCACTGGCACCAGCATAGTCACCTCTGTGCTGATGGATCTGGAGGTTGTAAGGTGCCAAAAGTGTCTGATCTGTCTGACATCCCCTCCTGGGATGATGGCTGATCCCCAGGATGATCCGCAGGTCTTAAAGGCACTGATTCCCAGCGGAAAGCTAACCTGGAAAGTACTGATCGCTAGAAATAAGCTGACCTGGAAGGCACTGATGCCAGAGAGGATGCTGACTTGGAAGGTGCTGATTGCCAGTGGAGTGCTGGAGATGCCAGTCTGGAGGGCACTGATCCCCAGGAGGTGACTAACCTGTTAGAAGAGATGCCTAGGAGGATGCCAGTCTGGAAGGCACCGATCCCCAGGGGTTTGCTGATCTGAAAGGCACCATTTATCCAGAACATGGTGCTTTTTCCCCTACTGCAGAGCACTTCTTTCAGCTCCCCACTTACACTGGGCAGCAGCTCGGCCAGGGTCCTCTCCAAGGGCTTGGGCTAGGGATCCACACGCAGACAGCCATCTACGGCTGGCGGCAGAGAGCCTGGCCAGCCGCCTGGAGCAAGCTGAACCAGCACCACCTATTCCAATCTCCCTCCTCCCCGGAACTCCCGGCTGGAGCCGTTGCCCAGCTATGGGCAAGGGGGCGTGTGGCTCCCAGCTGCGGCCAAAATAACCACAAGCCGCGTCCTTCTGCGGGACAGATACATAGACGCTGTTTTCCCACTAGATGGCAAACATTGCCTTCAAAAAAAGCCTTCGGAGAAATTGTGTCCATCCCTCTGAGAGGAGGCTGAGAAATCGCTCAGGGAAAAACCCTGGGGATGGCGGGCTTGGGGCTTCTTCATCGTGGGGCTGGGGGTAGCAGGGACCCCGGCATGCTCCTCATCTTGCTTTTTCTATCATTGCTGAAATAGTTTTCCTTTCCCACCTGTCTGGTTTCTCCACGGTCCTGGAAGACCCACCCCTTGCCTTATGCCCAGGGTGCTGGTGGGACTGAGCACCCTGAGCACGCTCTGGTTTACCTTAAGTGGCACCTTGAACTTCCAGAGCCAGAGAGTGTAGCCCAGAAGCTTTTCTGGGAATTAATTACGCTGTGGTTTGCAAACCAAATGAGTGTTCATTCCTCTCTGCAAGTGCCCAGGTCCACAGGCAAGCCATTATGCTGTGTATAAATAAAGGAGGCAGGGATGAAGGCTGTGTGTGGGGATGTGCACACCTGTCTACTTCTACCATCTCAGAAGTATTTCCAGGCTTGTTTAAGTTTTAATTCAGACACAGATTTTTTCATGGTCTCTGTGTTATCCTTGTGCAAAAGTTTCCTGAGCGTTTGCTGCTGGCCCTGGCATTGATGCAATATTGCTGTGTGGTTAAACATGATGTGTCATACCTAATGAAGGAGCTAACTGTGGATGGTGAATGTTTAATATGGACAAATCAAGCCAATTAGGGAATGTCAAGAGAAAAGTGTGTCATCTCAGCTGTGTCTGTCCTGTGTGGAGAGGAGGTTCTGTGGAAGGGTAAAAGCCCTGCCACTGCAGGATCAGCAGCTCCTAACCAGCCAAGGGTAAAGATGCTGGATGCAGATCTTCCTGCAGACCTCCAGTCCACCCTGTGGGTACCTTCACCTGTGGGACAAGGACAGTTTTTTCAGAACAAGGCTTTGTTTCTGGAATGTAGACCTCTGGTTGGCTGGAGAGGATGGCAGCCATCTCCAGTGCCAAGTTGGCAAATGAAAAGTATTAAATCATCTGACTTAAAACATTCCTTATAGACCCCCAGCAGGACTCTTGGCCATTCACAGCATGCTGCCTGGTTTTGTGGCAAGCCTGTGGCTCAGCAGTGCTCAGACAGAAGCACCATAGATCCTCAGCAATGGCAGCCCCTCAACAAGCATTAATTAAGCAATGGCAGCAGCTGTATCCCTCCACAAAGCACTCTGGAGCCCTGCTCTTCACAGCTTCCTCTGCCCTCCCTGCCTCTGTTTCCTCCTGGGCACGTTGTTTGGTATCACTTACACCTGGCTTAGAAGGATCCTTCAGGTGTCCTGGATACTTCCTCAGGAAGGGATCATTGCCTCTTCTTCCATGAGGGCTGGTGACTCCTTCACAAGGCTATTTATAGTCACAGAGAAAACTCTGGAAAATGAAAGGAATAATGTGAATGGGGAATAGAAACTGAGGGAGTTGTTGGTAGCCAGTCTGCAGCACGTGGCTCAGGGCAGCAAGCCAGGGATGGATCATGACGAGCCAAGCAGGTAAGAAAGCCCTTCTGGCCCTTTCCAGCTGGGCTCCTGCCAACCCTTGTGTTGGAATGTGCTGATGCCTGGGGACAGCAGGTGACAACATGGATGGTGTGGGCTCCCTGTGGAGCACCCTTGTGGCTGGAGGCTTCCCCATCCCTTGGTGAAACTCTCAGCCTCTGCAGGCAGCAGAGCAGAAGTTAAGCACAGATGTGTCTGCTTCACTCCTGAAGCTGAGATTTGCCAACCCAGGAGGGTTGGACATCTTGACCTGAGGACATCAAGGAATGGACAAGTCCCCGTGTCTGGGGCTGTCGTATCTTTGCCTTGATGTGTGCCTGATTCCAGCTTTCCAGTCCAGGTCCTGGGAGTGGTTCTGTCCCTTTCCTTTAGACTCAGGGTTCTGGGGGTGGTTTCCACCAAACAAATTCTTCCTGCCTTTGCATGGCATCTCTAATTAGTGACAGGCTGCCATGGGCAGCAGCCACCCTCCCACCCCCCAGTCTTACTTTAGGCCTCGTCTCAGATCCCTGGAGGCTGGGGCCTGTCAGGAGTGGTCTCAAGATAACCAGCAAACCAGGGGCTGAAAAAAAATGTTCTCTCCCATCTGCAGCAGGGTGACACCATCCCCACCCCTCAGCTCATGCTGCCTGGTGAGAAAATCCTCTAAGCAGGAAGTTGGCAATGCTTCAGAAAGTCTGGAAGAGCTACTGTAGTTAAGGAGTTACTGTAGGTAAGGACCTGCACCTCTCTCCCAGTGGTTTTGGCATGATGTGGGGCACTGGTGGCAGACTCAAAGGGGCTGCAGGGGGCTGTGGGGCTGGGCATCCCCTTTGGGCTTGTTCAGATGCTCCAGCTGGTGGTGGATGAGAGGCATGAGCAGGCAAGGTAGCCAAAGGAGCTGGAGAAATGCTTTTGCTGTGTGCAGAGCTGAGGGATGAGCCCCTCCAGACCCATGTGGCAGGGTAAAGACAATAACCCACCATGGCACACCAAGAGCCCCAGCAGAAACCAACACCCAGGCCTGCACAGAGAGAGCAAGGATGCCCCAGCTATGTTTGCACTAAGAAATCAGCTCTGCTAAGGACTGCTTTCTGGTTGGGAATGTTGCCTGCCTTTGGGGTCAGGCTAGCTGACCCAGGCCAAAACCTGCTGGAAATAATGCTTAGAGTGTTCCAGCACAAGAGGGCATTTGCTTCAGTTGCTGTCACCTGTGCAGCCCTGATGCCCTGCAGTGGGCACTGCTCTGTCTTCAGGGGCACTGGGACACTAAAGGTCACACTCCTGCCTGTAGCCTGGCTGAAGAGAACTGCTGAGGTCAGGGGCCCTCTGGAAGGGCAGATGGAAGGAAGCACAGTACAATTTGTGTGCCACCATTGCTGGGAGGGCAGCCTGCTGCTGCCCAGCAGGAGGGAAACCCAGCAGAAACCAAAGCTTCAATTGGAGGAAAGAGGAAGAAGTCAATGCTGTTGGTGGCTCAGATCCTGCAACGGGTCAGTGGCCTTCCCTTCCTGTGGGATTTTTGCTGTTTGCTTATTCTTATTACATCAGCATAGGAGCTTGGCTCTGCTCCAGGCCCAGTTCTGCAGAAAATAGCCTCTTTCTCTTCCTTTTTACAGTACAAGCCTTTAAAAGCAGCAGTTCCTAAGCTGTGGCCTGAGGATCCCTGGTGAAGACCTGACAGGTGTTCTGCAGACCTGCTTCACCTCTACAATGCTTCTTGCTCTGCAGGGCTGGAAACCTATAGAAGTGTTAGAACTGGGATCTGGAGCCTAGAGGAAGTATACTGATGCCTGAAAGGTCATGCTTTCATTTCTTCAGGAAGGCAGTCACTTCAAAGATAAAAAAACAAAAAGTATCTGCCACCTTCGCTGAGCATCAGCTGCAAAGGGAAGCACAGGTTCCCTTTGCACAGGCTCCAGCACAGCCCATGCTGGCTGGTACTGTGATTCCCCTGGTACAGTAATTCTGATACCCTTCCTCAAAGCATATCTTGGATCTAGAAAGAAAGCAAGCCCCAAAAAGACAAGGAGACTAGTTGTCAGGGCGATGGGAGCAGACAAAACCCCACGAGGTGCGAGAAGGGGGCACTGCCCACCCAGCTGTGGGGTCTTGCTCCTGTCAGACCAAGGGAAGCCCAGCCTCTTGGTATCTCTGGGATCTGCTGATGTCTGGTATCTCTCCTGTGCCCCTCATCTTTGCCAAGAACAGCAAGGAGACAACACAGCTCCCCAGTGCTCCTCGACTCATGGCTCGGGCCAGGAGTGACAAAGTACCTCTCCAAGCCACACAATCCATCAGCAGCAAAGGACAAATTACCATTGGCAGCACAAAAAGAGAGAGGATAAGACCAAGGTGTGGAGCTTGCAAGTGTCTCTGCAAGGAAATGAACCTTCATTGTAGCACTGTGAGTATTTACTGAAATGTACACAGGGCTGTGTAATCTGCAAACCTGAGCAGACTGTAAAAAGGGGGTAAGGAGCCAAGTCCTCTCTTTATCATTTAGATTTACCTTCACTTCTTTTTTCTTTGAAGACAGTTTCCAGGCTAAGTTTTTTGTATCTTGTACCCAATAAAGATACGGAAAGCCCTTTAATCTACTGCTGTGTAATCAGCAGCTTATTTCACTGCAGAGGTAAATGACACTAGCGTGAGACATTAGCTGTGCACGGCTCAGAGCTCTCCAGAAAACATCCCTGATTAGCTGGGAAGTATTCACTGGCATGCACCTGGGGAAGGCTAAGCAGGCTAGCTTTACCCCATCCCTGGCTGCAAACCAGGTGGCTTTCAGTGTCCTCACACAGGTACAGGGGGCCATGCACAGCCTTGTGACACCATCCAAGTACACCAGGAGGGTGCCAGGAGGGATAAACCCAGTGAATGGCAGTATGGAATGTGCCTAGGGCTCTGATGTGATGTCAGCTCTGAACTTACACTGGCTTGCATGTACCAGCATGGGAACTTTGAAAAAGAATAGCAGAGACCCACCAGGATGGAGATTTTGGCTTCTTCCTGTGCTCACTGTGTCCTGTGCAAGCTCTTTCACCATAAGCCATGGGCATATGTGGCTGTCACCTGTGCCCAGCTCCCACTGCCTGCCTGCAGCCACTGCTGGTGCTGGTGGGAGTTTGGCAGATGCCTTCTCCTTGCTCTGTGTTTGTGTGAGAAGGGAGTTATGAGGGACAAGGCTTGTGGACCCATCCCAGCACATCACAGACCCCTTTGCCAGAGATGGGGTCTCTGGCAAAGACAAGCATTAGATGACCAAAACAGGGCTTCCCTGGCCTGGAGGATTGTAAGTGTTTTCCTGTGATATTAGGACAGTAGGGAGGTGAAGAGAATGCTGAAGCATTTCCCATGGCCCATGCCAGCACTCAGCAGTGTGGCTTCAGTTCCTGCACGTCAAAAGGAGCACCAGCACTCAAGTGCAAGATGTGCCAGCCATGTATGCCTCTGCCAAGGAACTGTTACTCTTACAGGTGCTGTCCAGAGGCTCAGACCTGCACTAGACCCTAAAGCCCTCACAGTCTTATCTAAACAGACCAGGCATACAATGAATGGAAGAGTTATCTGCCACTCCTGACACTCCTGACACTGCAGAGCTCAGCAGTGTCATTCTCCCAAAACCCAGGTGCTCCTGAGCTCAGAGCTGCAGCTATGTCTGATAAGCTCTCTGACATAGGCAGGGAACAATCTCTTCTGCAGGGGCTGCTCCTCCACCCCAGGGCATGCTGGTGACAAGGGGCATTTTCTCTCAGCATGACCACCATTTCTTGTCTCTTCAGAAATGGTGTTTGGGATGCAGCAACAGCAGCTGAAAGAAATCTAGATGAAGGTTAGGCATCTGTCAGAGCAGCCTCTTACTTTGTGCCCATCTCAGAGTCCTGTCATGTTCACCCCAAGCACCCCTGTCCACAGAAATCACTCTCCTTTTCAATAAAAGAAACCAAAACAACCAACAAACAAACTGAATGAAACCCACAAACAGGAACCAAACCACAAAATACTTGAAATATGTTGAAGTGACCCATCAGCATTTTTTGAGTCAATAGTCAGCACAGATGTGGTCCAGGGTGATGTTTCTCTACTGCAAGGAACTGGAAGTACCCATCAGTACCAGTTGAGTTCAAATAAAACCAGCCCAACCTTGTGCATCATGTCCTGAGCCCTGCACTGCCCCTAGATGCCCTCAGGCAAAGTTATCTCCAGCTTTTTTATCTCTGCTGCCAGTTTCTATGGGTGTCCAGGATGTGCTGGCACACACCCACAGCCTGGGCTGGCTCGGTGTGACAGCTAGCCTTGGACTTTGCCTGCCTGAACAAAGAGAAGAAGAGACTCAGTGGTGCCTTCCTTCTTCCCAGTGGGTGGCTGCCTTTTTCTGCTGGCTGGGATTTTTCAGGGAGTTGGGGACATTGGATTAAGCATTGCTGGAGCAGGGCAGAGAGCCAGGAGAGCTCTTGTTCCCGTAGCACGAGGTCAAAGGACCAGCACGCTCCATCCCGGACAGCACTCACAGCTCTTCTGTTTGCTCCACTTCCTCATGATGTGAGAAATGCTGGGTAGGTAAAGATCTCTTGAGGATGAAGGACAGGGAAGAACCTCTGCTGGTACCCCTCATCCCAGCCCCCTGTAGGAATGAGGGGTGCCTCAGCAAGCAGGATGCTTGGAAAGAGCAGCAGTACCCTGTGGGGCTTGTCAGAGGACACCAACAAGGAGGGAGAGAACAGGTTAATGAGCCTCTTGGATAACTCAGGAGGGTGGCAGTATATACCTCTTACAAGAATGAAAGGATGTGAAAGGCATCATGTGAAATTTCACAGTGCAAAGGGTGAAGGAAGCAGCCCAAGAGCAGCAGTGCTGGGTCAGGACAGAGGCTCTCTCACTCTGTCTCTCTCTTCTTTCTTCTCTGTCTCTTGTGTCTCAGTGGTGCCTGAGACCACTACTAGGTACATAAGAGAAATCAACAGACAGAGAGGAATCCAGATCATCCTTCCCTGCCAGCACCCAGGAGTCCCCAGTGCAGGAGCTTCCCCAGGTGGAGCTTGTGTGGGAGCCACATGCACCCACCTGTGCTCACCCTGTGCTGAGAGTTCAATGGATTATCAACAGAGAGTGTGAAGGGAGCACTGCTGTTGTTTTTAAACTTTGACCTGATCATTTCAGGGATGCCCAAGGAACAGGAGCCTTTGGGTTGACCCTGGCAATGCTGCAGTGGGCTGTGGGAAGGATGTTTCTGACCAAATTTGACCAGGGGTCCTGGGTCAGCCTCCCTGAAGAAGAAGGAGGCTTTAAAAGGCCTTTAAGGATTCCAGGGGATCAGTGCACTTCTAATGCTGCAGGGGCAGCTCTATGAGAAGGGAGAGGAGCTCAGGGGCTCAGTAGCTTTCAATGCTGCCCAGTTTCTGATAGCTCCTTTCCAACAGTTCAGGAGTTTGGCTAACACCATGGCTGTGCTTGGAGTGGGACACATTTTCTTTTTCCATCCTTCTGGCTGTTGTCTTGATGATTCTTGCCTCTGTTTCCAGTAAGAAAGGATGCACAAGCAAGTCCTTCCTTAGCAGGGCATGGAGCCAGTCTGCCTTATCAGGCACAGAAGAGTCAGCCAGGGACTTCCCATTCCTTGCTGCTGTGCCCCTTTAGGAATACCAGCCTAGTACATCTTACATGCTTCAGAAACTTCCCTGGCTCCCCCTGTGCAGTCTCAGCAGTTCTGTCCCAGAAGACTTTTAGTTTGACTTTCTTTGATGGCTTTTTCCTGTTCCTGATAAGCCTCTGCCTGGAAATCCTTGGACAGGGGTATCCCACAGGAAAACTGGGAAGGATTATGCTGTTCTGGAGTAGTACAGCCCCTTTTCTCCACAGGGAAGCTCTCAAAATCCCAGTCACTGTGGCCTTCTCCAGCAACCTTTGCAAGCAGCTGAGAAAAAGTCTCACTTTGGAATTTTGATGTTCAGCTTTTCACCTGTGCTGTCCCTGATGGCCCAGGCAAGCATGGCATGAAGCTGCAGACTCTCTTCACAACAGAGCTATGCCAAGACTCCATCTCCTGGCTGTCAAAAAAGCCCATTGTAGCAGCTCAGTATCAAATCCCTGCAGAACTACCTGCCCTCCACGCTGACACACACTGTCCAGAACAGGAGAGCAGAAAGAGAAGGAAAATGTGAGCAGATTGAGGCTGTTCAGACTGGAAAGTACTGACCCAGAAGGCTTTTGTGTAAGTACAACCAGACACAGTCAATGAGGGGCAAGATCTGGACCAGGAGGAATTCCTTCCCAGAGTACACTGAAGGGGTTCTGGAAACAAAGAGGGCAGTGACCCTCCTGAAGACCAGCCAGAGTCCTTGTGAAAAAGCACCTCAGGGTCACATTCACAGGGGTGAATGGCCTGCTGAAAGGAGTTGTTCCCTCCCTACCTTTGCCTGCCTGCAGCACAAGAAAGGCTGAAGCCTCAAAACTAGTGGTGCGAGTGAGGCAGAGCCCTCTGGAAAGCTGGAAGGTTCTGCTCATCATGGACTTGTCCCAGCTGCCAGCACAGCCCATGATGAATGGCCCCAGCATGTTCCAGCACACCACAGCCCCCCAGCATTTACTTTAGACAGCTGCAGCACAAGGAAGACAAATGAGATCCAGAGAAACCCAACCTTCTGTTGGCCCCCTCCGTCTCTATTTACATGTCTGTTTTCTCCTCCAAGGCCATGCATCTCCTTTGTTTAGGAGAGTGTCAGGCTTCTGATCTTGTTCCAGATGTTTTTTTCCTTGAGTCCTTCCTTATTCTGCTAAAGCCCTGAGCACAGACACTTGAGGGCCTGCTTTGATTAGAGCTCCCTTGACTCCAGTGCTTCAGACCTTGCACCAACCCAACACCATGGCCTCTGCTTGGCACTGCCCTGGGGCCAGGCAGCACACATCTCCTGCCAGCCACACTCTCACAGCTGCCTCCCACTCCAAATCTTGGAAACATCACAAGGATGATGTGATATACCATGAAGTGGAATGGTCTCCATCTCTTTGAGCCCCCCAGAGAGATGAAGGACCCTGCAAGGGCTTCCTCCTCAAGATGAGCCTGAGCTGTGCCCTCACTCGAACCCAGGCTGAGAATCAGGATGCTGGCCATACACCCATCCACTCCACTGGAGCGTGTAGCAGCATGAGAGCTCTGCAGGGAGCCCAGCCCTGCGAGGACAGGTGGTCTGGGAAGTGTTTGGCAAGATGGGAACAGTGTGTTCTGCCAGCTAGCTCTCCAGCTTCAAACCAGCCTTTATTTATCCCTGAGTGAGGCTGCACAGCTGCTTTCAAAAGGCATTTGATGCTAAACTCGTTGGCTTCACGTTCGCCCTGAAGAGCTCTTTTCTGTTATCTCTTTGGGTTGCTTTCTTTTTTTCCTCAAGCCCAAACTCAAATTATGCTGGTGAAACAGAGCCAAGCCTGCCAAGGCCCTCATCAGGAGCACCCTAGCATGTGTCCCAGATGGTGACAACAAGAATGCTGGTTTTCACTGCTGATGGTTCCCACTCTACTATTAGCACTGCACAGCCTGCTCCACTTCAAAGGTACTCCTAATGGAAGACACACAAGATCTGTTTCTTTCAGTCTGGCATGACAAGCTCTCCCCATGCTCCCAAGGCACCTTCATCGTTTGGGCCCTAGGTCAGATCCTGGATTTGCATCCAGGAGCAAGGGTTTCTTGTGACCACAGGCAGCCTCACATCAAGCACCCAACAAGTAAGTGGAGGGCTTCAGAGTGTAACTCCATCCTCCTTTCTCCACCTTTTAGAGAGATTCCCAAGGTCATGGGAAGTGAAGGATTTCATGTAGCCCTCAGAAGTATAACATGAGGCAGAGGAAGTCCACCTCACCCAGTAGGAACCTGGTAGGACAGTTTAGCAGGAGGGGAAAAGGATTAGAAAGGACTGCCTGGGGTCATCTAACCCATCCTGTGCTGAGCCAGAGCCAGCACTGCTTTCAGTTTTCTGACAAGCTCTGGTCACACTGTAAAAGTTTCCAGCAGTGGACATGCAGCATTTCTTCATTTGCCTCTTCCTGCTAAATGGAATTTCCCCCAAAATCTGACCCCTGTGGTTTCTTCACTTATCAGAATTAAAATCAGGACTTCTTTTCACTTTCTCTTCGCTATGTCCCTCTGTTCCCTTGGAGACCATGTCATCCATTCCTGGAAGCAAGATTAAATCAAGTTCCTTCAGTCTGTTTTTTGAGGCCACATCATTCACACTTCTGATCAAACTCACCACTGTCCTCCCCAACCCTCCCAAGCAGATGCACACCTTTCTAGGGTCCAGCTGTCCCACCTGGGATCTCTCCTAATGAGACTGATTTTTACAGTTCATGCCCTACAGGACCACTCATGTGTAATGTCTAAAGTCCTCACTAAAGAAATTTCAGAGATAAATCAAGCAGCCACCCCTGCTGAAAGGGAAGGGGACAGCAGCTGGATGCAGTGACAGCAAGCTACAGGAAATGTACCCCTTTTTCCTCATCCCAACACAACCCCCACTTCTCCTATTAGCACTGCACCAGCTGCCAAGTTGGGCTGGAGACCTGAGCACCTCTTGGTATGAGGCTGACTCACAAATGGCTCTTTGTGGTGATTTTTTGCTTCAGTCTGCAGTAACTCAGTGTTAAAATCCAGCTCTATAGCACACAGGCATGCCAGGAGATGCTATTTTTTGCAACAAACCACCTGTGTTGGATTTGCTGGCAGCAGGGCTTGTGAGTAGTTTAGCTGGAATCCAGATCAAGGTAGAGAGAGCATCCCTCCTACCATCCTCTGTCAAGCTGCAAAATATCTGCTGCTCCAAGTGCATCTACTGGGATGGGCGCACAGCAGTGCAAACAGGACAGAGCCTGCCCACCCAAAGTGATAAGTGCTGAGCTGAGTGACAGCAGCTCCAGGATCTCCTGAAGCCTCTGAATCCCTCCTGAAGCCAACTGAATCCCACAGGCTGAGCAAAGAGCCATGGCACAGTGCAGACACAGCCTTCAGAACCAGCCGGGTTCCACACAGCAGATATCATCCCTGCTTTCACCCCAGGCAGGCAGAGAAACTCGCAGCCCTGTTGGCTCTGACACTGGGAATTCCCTGGGGTAGCTGTCCTTGGCAGGGTCAGAGGACAATGCAGTGGCTGAGAAATGAAACCAAGCACTGTGAGAAGAGGCTGAATCTGTAGCTGTAGCGCATCCGGGACACTTCTGCTTTTGTTCTTTGCAGAACAGTGGCTGTCATCCATCACTGTAAACACACACTGGCGCCTTTCCAAAAGCTGTGTCAGTTAAATAAAAAGGTGGGAAACTATATATTGCAGGTACTTTCAAGGGAAGCACTTGATTTATTTACCAAAGACCACC
This sequence comes from Urocynchramus pylzowi, assembly GCA_013397555.1. Classification (NCBI taxonomy): domain Eukaryota; kingdom Metazoa; phylum Chordata; class Aves; order Passeriformes; family Fringillidae; genus Urocynchramus; species Urocynchramus pylzowi. Next base: position 534,293 of record VZRH01001847.1, read on the forward strand.
TCAGCAGCTCATACTTCTGGAGCATTGCCCCTCCCACAGAGAGCAGAAAGTCACAGCTTGAAAATTTAAACAGGATTAAGGAGTGTCCGTGTAAACAAAGTTGTGGGCTTGCAGTGCACATCTCAGCAGAGAAGGGGCTTTCCCAGCCATAATATCTGCAAGAAAGAAAATGTTGCTTTCTGTGGGAAAGTGGGGAAGAAAGAGATGTGTTTGGAGCAAGAAACAACTAAAGGATGCAGCAGGTGAACCTCCCAAGCCAGGAAGCTTGTGAAACACCACACCTTGCAAATCTGCATTGACACAGCACAGCTGCCAGATCCTCTGGACAGACACAGAATAGTCATGATGCCAGTAAAATATATCTAGGGCAGAAGGATCCAAGGAAACTGGGCAGAAACTGGGCAGCACGGGGCCAAGCAGACAGAGTGAGACACCAGGATTAGAGGTTTATGTTTGTTAGATCTAAAGAAAGATTGCAGAAAGAGCCCCTGGGTCTGCCTTATTAGCCATCTTCTGGCTTTCACTTTTCACCATGGACAGGGAAAGATTTCTCATGCTTATGGGTGTAATGCATCCCAGCCAGCCTCAGGCTGCACACAAATTTCACAAATCCGTGAGAACGTCCAAAATCTCCTCGTCTTTGCTTGCCCCATGGCTGTCCCTCTCCTCCCAAGCAGAACCAACCAGATCTTTGCTAGCCCCCTCCAAGCCCCATCCCTGCAATCTGAGCTGGTGGTGACCCCTCCCCTCAGTCTCTGACAGAAGCAGTTCTTTTTTGCCCTGTATCCAGGCCATTTTGCTGTGCTTGCAGAGCAATTGAGAAAAGAAGGGAGGATAGGTTTCCCCTAGCCTTCTGTGGCTGGGCACACAGTGTGGAGAGCAGAAAAAAGCCTTACCTAGAGGCACAGTTAAGCAGGAAAACAGGAGGAAGAGGTGGGGAGGGCCACGGAAATGGCAGTAAGCCTCCTGTCACTGCCTACTGCTTGTTCAGGAGAGATGGGTAACAGGTACTTTCCAGGGCATTCTCTCAGCAGGTTAAGTCTTCTCTTAGCTTGCCATCCTGGTTTTGTCTTTATCTCCAGTTTTTAGTGCTTCTGTGCATAGAGAGAAGATGGGTGCATCTGAGGGCAGAAAGGATGGGCCCCCCCTCCCTTTCCAAAGGGAGCCCTGGGACCTGGGCAGAGCTGTGCCTGGCTCGTGGCTCAGCCCACACTGCTATGAGCTGTAGTTCCTGCTACTTCTAGGAACACAAAGCTAAGTCCTGTCCTGTCTGGGCACAAGGGTCTCCATATAAGACAGCTTCTGTACTCAATTTGACTCCAGGAGCTCAGGGCAGGAAAACACCCTGGTCTCATGCTCCAGTCCTGGGGATCAGACCATGGAGGTGCAGGCTGGGCAATGTCACCAGGCAGAGTTCAGCTGCAGGAGAAGCATGGCAGGAATGGCACCAGCTCCTTTTTGGAACCACACAGCCTGGCTGAGAGTGCTGGCATCTGCCTACAGGACAAATCTCAGCAGAAAGTGTCCAGACAAGCAGCAGTGGTGATGACATGCTGGAAATGAGGGGGGAGCAAGCAGGGGCCTGAGGATAAGAGGTGCCAGTTCTGGATCCTCTCCATCATCCACACATGTTGTTTAGGTAAAAGCAAACAGTACAATGGAACAAGACTAAAGGAGCTTTTCTTCACCTGGCTTCCCACCCTTCCCAACCAGCCACATGTCCCATCTCCTCATATAAACTTAGATAGGTCCCTGAGCCCCTGCCAGCTAGATCTGGCACTTGTGCCAAGGAAGAGAAGCCCATTGCCTTGGCACCATGGGGTGGAAACCACCAGAATGGGGAACAACTGGGCCTTGCACTGGCAAATGTGCCTGGGGCATGTCCACACCTCCTCTGTTGACTCTTGTGCACTGAGGAGTCACATGAAGAAGCTGTGTGAAGGTTGTGAGAGGGGGAACACCTCTTAGCCCCTGTGGTGCTGCTCACCTTGCCTGCAGGTCCATTTGGGGAGGATGCAGCTGGTTCCTCCCCAGTCATTCCAGGAGCAGCATGTGCAGCACATGGGGGATGCTGGGGACAGAAAAAGCCCCTGAACACCATCTCTTTGGGGCCAAGGGACAAAACCAGTTCCAGTAAATACACTTCCTAGAAAGGGTATTATGGCACCAAGGGAGACCAACACAGCATTTCCCTTGGTGCCCTGCTTGCAGTGGAGCAAATGGGTGTTTTCTGCCGAGGAACCTTCAATCCTACCTCCCAGCTGGGTATGTCTGTGCCAGGCCAGACCTTGAGACCGCAGCAGATTGTGCCTGCTGCGTCTGGTGCCCCTTGAACTCAGCCTGGGCAGCATCCAAGACTGCTTTCACCATGCCAGGCAGACACACGAGTGTCTCATGATCCCAGCTGTGAGGGCTGGCAGCCAGGGAGCGACCCGATGCCTGCTTGGTTTGCTTGCATAGATACAGCCTTGTCCTTTCTCTCCTGCCTTGTGCACAGTCACCAAGAGAGTGGCTGTTTTGGCAGCTCCTTGTGAAAGCTTTGCAGTTATAGCACCGTGTTGCTCCACAACATGTGAAATACAGGTCCCCAGGTTTGAATAAAGGAGGGATTCAGGCAATGCTCCAGAGCCAAAGAGATCCCTGCACTTGACTCATGAGCTACTGAGGGTATGTCTGCATCATACTGCAATGGATTCTGGTCCTGCACCACCCACCCCTGAGGATGCAGGGAGGATAGGAAAAGAGCAAGGAAAACATGTCTGGGGAGAGAAAAGCAGGAGGACTTTTTTACTGAAACTGGCTTTGGGCTGGGAACCAAGGTTTTTGACACGGCAGTGACTAGCTGCTTTCCCTAAGGAAAGTGGTTGCTTCCTTCTGAAGAGATCATTGACATTTTGAATCAGAGAAACTCACTCCCTAGTTTACTAAGCACTGAGCCAGTCTGGTTTTTGACAGATTTCCAAGAGGAGTTGGGCTCTAGCGTGGGGGGAGAGGCTGCTGCAGGGCTGGAGGAGGGACAGGAGCCAGGACCATGTACCTGCTCCAGGACAGTGTCTCTTCTTGTCGTCCCAGGGTGGGGGCAAGAGCAGCCTGATGCCAGAGCTGGGATGTGGATCACCATCCACTTGAAAATCACAGCAGGCAAGGACCTAGCAGGCATCTGTGGTGTGCAGCTGCATTGCTCTGAGGAGAACACATTTACTGCTCCCAGGAGAGATGGGAACCCTGGGCTTTGCAACCGTACTCTTACAGGTTGGTTGGCTAAGACATCCCTGAAACTCTCATGGAAATGGATTAACCTGCTTCAGACATCCAAGAGATCAGTGTAAGCCCCTTCTCTCTCATTTTGCCTGGTCCAGGACACTGTTCTCCTTGTCATGGTAGCCTGCAGCCAAGGATGATCTGATCTTCGCCAGGCTAAGCCCCTCTGGCAGTCCCTGCCCTTCACAGGGACCTGCTCCAGCTGCAGCAGCTCAGCCTCAGAGCAGATCCATGCCAAGCATCCTCCCCCTCCCCAGCCACGGCCCCTTCACAGGTCACTGAGTGAGCAGCAGGAAGGCTTCTGTCCAAGCCAGCACCAGTTATCCTCATTTCCCACTCACACTGTTTATCTTGGCCCCTCTTCCCATACCAGCCTTCCTTCTCTTCCTTCATCTGCCCAGATCGAATTGCTGGGGCTGTCACTATAGTTAATGGTCTGGGACAGTAGAGCTGGTGCTCTGTGAGAGTCACACTCAGAGACACCTGAGCCTGAGGCACTGTCTGTGCACATACCAGGGAGGAGGACCCCAGAGGGAACAACACCTGAAAGAGAAACCAGCTGAGTGAGACAGGTGACCAGGGCAGAAGAAGGGACAGGATTAAGCTTGGATTCAAGAGGTGTCAGCACAAAGCCCTCAGGTACCTGGGCATCCCCTGGCCTGGACAGCCCAGACACTGCACTGCTGTGGATGCCATCCCCCGAGGGCTGTACCCTTGCCTTCAGGAATAGTCCTGGGCCATTTCACTCCCAGCCTGTGCCCAGGCATGCTGACTAGCACCAAACCCTGTCACCCTGTTCTTTTGAGTTTCTCTAAGCCTTCTGATGTTTGTATTCTTGTAATGGAGTTTCTCACACACTTTCATGTAAATAATGAAATTGTTTTGCATTCTTCTCTGTAGGAGGAGAATTTTGATGGACTGTTAGTTTGACCAGTGTGGTTGGAGAGGTGGCAATGTCATTCTCCAATCCACTGTCACTTTTGGAATTCTATAAATGTTGAGGCCTGAAAAATGAGGTACTCTTTTCCTATTCCTCTTCAGATGCTGGAACACCTTACATAAGTTTTATTATTTCTTGTCACGACAGTGACAGAAGCCAACTAATGGAATGATGCAGGCAGTCACACAGCAGTGCCTGGGAGGAGAGGATGCTGCCTGCCTGTTGGACACACAAACACTTCAGCTGGACAGAACAGCTTTGTTCAAACATCACATGGCCTGGACAAAAGCGGACAAAAGGACACTTTGAGACAGCAAGACCTTATTCAGAGTGCACAGTAGACCTGATGCTCAGGAGGAAAAGGGCCACAGACTCTCAGCTTGCTGTTGATGAGTGCCAGGAGCTAGGGGGCTGCCATCTGTGCCTTATCCATGGATATGCCCAGGACTAGGTGTCTTCAGCAGCCTCCATTGCCCCAAAAGCTTATCCTTCCACTCACCTGCACCCCAGCTGCCAGCAAGTGCTGACCTGCCGCAGTAATCAACCACACTGTGCCTCAGTTTCCCTCTGCTGCAAGGACAAACCTCCCATTCCTGCAGCACTTCTTCCATGTCCTCTGCTCCTCCCCAGTCAGTCTCCCCAGAGCAGGGGAGCTCCAACCCAGCATCTGCACTGGCAGGACTGAAGTGTTTGGGGCTGGGTGGTGCAACAGGCATGCTCCCTCCTACCCCATCCCTGCACACCCGTAGCCTGGCTGAGCAGTGCAGAGCAGGGCACCTGTTTTGCCACGGTGCTGAGGGACTCCCAGGTGAGACCTGCAGCCCAGCTGCTGTGTCCCTGATCCCTAAGAAGCCTCCTTCCTTCTCCCCACACCCCAGCACAGCCCCCTTGCCACTGCAGCAGAGTAGGCAGTGCTGTCTGCTCACCACACACTCCACGCTGGCTGTCAGGCTCAAACACGAAGCATGAAAACTACGTGCTGGCTTTTCTTTTTATTTAACAAAATCACAGCAAAATAAAAAAAAAAAGAGAGTAGAGAAGAGGCATACACATGGAATTGATGCAATTAACAGATCTAGCAGCAAATAACCTGAGAGCAGCATGACCTCCAGGCGTGGGCATGGGGCAGGGCTGGACAGTGGTGTCAGGCTGAGGGACTGAGGAAGGGTGCAATGTCCCACAGGAGAGCAGGGGCTAAGAGCCACATCTCTGCCTGCTCCACATTAGTGGCTTCATTTCTACCCTTGCAAGGAAGGGCAGGAGGGAAACAGTGCAGGGAATTCAGGAGTGAGAGAGGAACCACATCAGCCACACATTTTCTGAGGGCATCTGGGTTGTGCTTGGCAAGGATCAGTGCAATGTATGGCCATTGTGGAACATCTGCATCACTCCCCTCCAGCCCCACATTGTTCTAGACTGGCAGCCCTTCCCAGGGATGCAGAAGGACTCTGGGTTGGGGCTGACAATGGAAACCAAAGGGATCAGACTGTAGCTGGAGGTCACAACTGCTGTGTTGGTGGGAAGTCTGAGAGTTCCCAACTCACCTTGCAGATCACCATCAAACCTCACCATCAAACAGCTTCCAGGCTGCAAAGGTGATGGAGTTCAGCAGCTCCTGGCTCAGTCTGACACAGGCTGCTGAGTCACATTGGAGGCAGAGGGAAAAAGACTGAGCAGACAGGTCTCTGTCCAGTCCCACACACTGGCATGAGTCTCAAGGAGTATCAGCCCTGAGGCTGGAGGTGGAAGCAGGTTGGCTCCATTAGCATCAGATTCACAGCTGGGACCAGTCATGGCTTCTTTAGGACCTACTTGCCCTGTGGTTTGCCCTGGGGAAATGAAAATCCCAAGTGATACTAGTGTACTCCTTGGGGTATGAGCTTTCCCAGGGTCCCTTCCTCTGCTGAACAAGCCATGGTAGTGATGGACCTGTCAGGGCTTGTAAAGCACCCCCCAAGCTCATCATAAGCCCCCTCCATGAAGATGCACAAGCAGCAGACTTCAAGCTTGAGGGGCTGAAGTGAGAAAGGATTTTGCTCCCGGTGCCATTTGCCATGGCACACACCAGGCTCAGGCAAGAGTGACACTGGGTAGACAAAAATCCCAGGGCTGCATTTATTTGGGGTGGAAGAGGGACTACCGAGGAGGCAGACTAGTCCCAGCTGGAGGCAGGAGGGATGGAGACCAAGACAAATTATCCATGCCTCTGTAGAGCATGGCCCTGCTCTTCCCAGCAGCCCAGTCACAATGGGAAAAGCCTGTCTGGCAGCGGATAAACCCACCCCCTGGGCTGAGAACAGAGATGGTTCTTACCCTCTTGGCAGAGCTGGCATCCAGCCTCTCTTGGAGACGAATCACCCACAGGGAGTGGAGGGGTGCACAGAGGCGCTTGCCCTTTGCGGTGATGAATCTGCCAGGACCATGAGGGGAAAAAACAACATACAGTGACAGGCACTCCATGGATGCTCAAGAACAGCTCAAGCTCTCATCCACTCCCTACCTCACTGCCCTCCCCCCTCTCTGCCTGTAGACGACTGTCTTCCCTGGGTTTTTGTCCCATGCTCTCCCCTCTCAGCTGTTCCCCCTCTCACTGAGCCTCTGGATCTCCAGGATCTCTTCTGCAGCTCTCCCTATTCCCTCACCCTCAAATCCAGCTCAACATCCCTCTGCCATCCTGCTCTGCCTTCCACCCTCTGTGCAAGGCCCATCCCTTGGCCATCACAAAGCCTTGTCCCTCAGCCATCAGCACTTGGGCTCTTACACGGCAGCAGGGATGTCACAGCCATCCTGCACCAGCTGGAGCCGGTAATCCTGCACGATCCGCCACGGGATGGGCACCTCGCTTGTCCGCAGGCAGCAGTCCAGGACGTTGTTCCCACTGTGCACTGGAGGAGGAACACACCACGCAGGCTGAGGCCAGCTGCAGCTCTCCCGGCTTCCCTGGAGGGTGACGGGGCTGCGGCGGGATGGTGCCTGCAGGAATCCTGTCACACACTGCCCCGGCTGGGCACACAGGCACCACCTTTATTGCATTCACACCCCAGTGCTGAGAGCCCTTTGCCTCCTTCCCACAGAGAGCAAAGGAGATGGGGAAGAGCAAACAGGCAGAAGGCAGCCCTCCCACACCCCAGCCAGCAGGGCAGGACACAGGGGTCTTTATTTACCCCGCTTCAGGGTGCTGCAATACAGACACGCATTTCCGAGGGGCTGGAGATGACTTCAGCTTTATTTACTGAAGCAATCACAGGTTTGGCAGCTACCCCACCACCAGCCCACCCCACACAGATCATTCCTGTGACAGCTGAAGGACATAGCTGTCTGTGCTTCTCTGCAGGGAAGGAGATCCAGAGTCACCCTCCCAGCAAATCCTGTATTCACTGCTAACTCCTGACAAGGCTGGCAGCACCCACGGACGTCTGTACCCTCAGCAGCAAGGTGTGGTGCAACACCACAAGGTGTCTGGACCCCCCCAGCTCCCCACCACATGTAGAGGTTCTGATGTCACCCACCCAGACAACTGTGACCTGTGCAAACGCCACGTCCAACACCAACAGCCCCTCAAAGATCAGCCCTGCCCAAACGGACCCCTTCCCTCTGGCTCACAGCCCTGCCACTTGCTTCCAGGCTGCCCTACACCACAGGGTGGTGTACTGGGGAGAATGGGACCAAGACAATCCCAGCCCAATGTGTGCAAGCTGGGCTAGGGCACTGGGAGGCAGGATTGCTCCATGACCTTTCCCAAACACGCCTCCCCTGCCCCAGAGCCTTGCAGGCTCCTGTCTGGACTTTGAGCAGGACAAAATCCCTGTGGACAGGTTACAAGAAGAGGATGCAGGAGGGCTGTGAGGAAGCGGCAGCCACATGTCCCTCTAAAAGTCTGCTGGTAATGCAAAAGAGAGAAGAAATTCCTCTCACTTCCCCAGGAAAGGCAGCCTAAGAGGTCCCATCTTACCATCCAGGATATGTCCCAGCAACAGGAGACTGAAGCAGAGAAGATGCAGCTGCTGCATTTTGCTGCTAAGTCTGGCAGAGGGTGGGCTGGAGGCAATGGAGCTCCAGGCAGGAGAGGTGAGCTCTGTACAGTTTCCCTGTGTCCTGCTGCTGCTGCTCCCCACTGCTTATATATCCTTCCAGCCCATGGCTTTCAGTTTCTTTTGGAGGCTGGGAGGTTGTAAAAATAATTACAACAGGCTGGATTTTAATCTCTGAGAAGTTCCCGAATATCTCAGCAACTGCTTTCCCTGCAGCCAGCTGTTCTCTGGTCCCATAGCCAAACACTCTCTTGCCCTCTCTGCCAGCACTCAGGCCATAGGTGTTGCTGGTAAGGACCAGGCAGCTCCAGGGTGCCTTTACCTTGTCAAAACACCCCAGGGCCCTGGGATAGCACTTGGGGGGCTCTCACCCCACACATTTCCCAGTCTCTTCTCTGAGACATCTCTGGGACATTCACAATAAATATCCCGTAGTCTCGGCCCTCTGATGCTGTGGGGGTAGAACTCGCCTCAATATAATATCCCCCATTTTTGGGGCATATGTTGGTACTGGGGTGATGTCTGTCTCCCCCCCAGGGTCTCCCTGGCTGGCTGCTGAAGCCTGGCTTTCCCCCCTGCCCTACCCAGTGCCTGCGTGGGGGCACATCCGAAGCTGGCAGAGAGGAGAGCCCAGTCAGTGCGCTCCGCTCCAGGGCCAAGATCTCACAAGCCAAAAGACAACCTGATTTCCAGGTGTCCCAGAAAATGGGTTCTTGGCCAAAGGTAGCTACAGAGCTTCCTGTAAACAGGTTTTTTTCCATGCAAGAGCAGAAATCCCCCACGGAGGCTGTGTGCACAGCGCAGGGTGCCAGCAGCTCACCCGCTGCGTGGGCACTGCTGAGAGCAAGGACCAGCGCTCCCTCTTTGAATCTTCACAGGAGCACAGGGGGTTGTTTCTCCTTGGTATGGTGACTCACCACCGTGCCAGTGCCAGTGCCAGTGCCACCTGCAGTGATGTCCCTTAAACCAAGCTGCTTCAGTCCCTTGTGGGAAGCAGAGAGCACCAGGGTTGTGCAGCCCAGGGAACGAACGATGGAAGGCTTACTGCTGTCAGCATCTGCCTTGTAGGGAGTTGGAGATGCCAGAGTCAGGGTCTTCTCTAAGGGGCCCAGGGACAGGACAAACGTAAAGGCATCAGATGCACCCAGATAAATTCCCACTGACAAAATGAAAAATATTTTGCAGCAGGGGCGAACAAACCTCAGAGAAGAATCTCTATGCCTGCATTTTTACCCTTGCTCCAGCTTTGAACTGTCCTTGCACCTAAGTGGAAAGCAGTGTGCAGACCTCCTTCCACCTGGGCACAAGGTACACAGCTGGGACCTCAGTGAGTCCCTCTGCCCCCCTCAACAGTAGGAGAGGCTGTGCCCCTTCCCCTCCCCATGCTAAAAAGCAAGAGGAGACTCCAGCCATGCCACCAGACATGGTGCTGCATCCCTGCACTGGCACTGGCACTGGCACTGGCACTGGCACCAGCCTCATATGTGGGGTGATCTCCTCCTTTGGGAAAGCATTGCCTCCTGTGCCCCAGCAAGCCAGTGCTGTGGAGAAGGAATCAGGCAGGGGCTGGTGGGCAGGAGGAGTAGCACAAACAGGATGTGCCAGCTTAACTTCAGTCAGCACCTGCTGGCACTCACAAGCCAGCAGAAGTCGAGTTCAGGTGGTGGAGGATTAGCGTCTGTCATCAGCGCCGGCTCCCCGCAGGTTTGGGGACGTAGGCTGGCTCTGCAACCTGGTCTCTACTTAATCTCCTCAAGACAGAGAGATGGCACAGCAGCGAGGATGACAGCTCTTGGTTGCTGGTGGCCAGAACTTCTCCCAGCCCAGAGCCAGCTCCTCAGTGGGGGTTGGTCTGGCAGTGTGGAGCCAAAGAGTGGGTCCCAAGAGCAGAGCCCTGACCCACTGGCAATGGAAGCTGGGGGGGCTGCCCAGCAACAAACCCTCACCTCCTTGCATGTTCAGTGTGTTTGACAGATCTTGGAGCACAACCAAAGGCTGGCAAGGGGTGCTGGGAGTCCTGTGCTGTGGGACTCCCCTCCAGGCACTGCTGGGTCCTGCACCCCATGGCAAGCAAGGGTGTCCCCAGCCACCACTTCCCTGGCACAAGGTTCTCCCACCTGCTGCTGGCTCCCAACTGGCTCTACACCAAAAGGAGCATGCTGAGTTGTGAACATATCCCTCTGGGACTAAACCTTTTTGCCACCTCTTGCTGCAGGGGACCCCCACCCCTTGAGCAGCCCACAGCCCCTGCCAACAACATGGGCAGCAAAGGGAGGTTGTTCTTCCTCATGACAGTTGTCAGGGAGCCTAGTGGGTCAAAGCACAGCAGCTTCACACGCCTCTGCTCCCCAGGAAGAACACCAGAGTGAGGAAAGGGGCTTTCCACTTGCATTGTGAAAGGGGAATGTGATGGGTTTCCCCCCTCTTACTGGGGTCAGTGAGATTTCTAAGAAAAGTGTGGTCATCTCTGAAGTGTGTCCCTGTGGCATTCAGGAAGGCCACCCATTCCCCTGGCAGGACTGAGCCTTAGGGGTCAGAAGAGGCAGTGCAGATGGGGAAGACAGGGATCTTCAGGGTCCCAGGTCCCCAGCGGGACAAACAGGCAGGGGATTTGGTGAGGATGGGGAAAGAGCATGGTTCACACTGACTCATTTAAGCCTCTTCCTGAGAAATTAGGGAGCACTGGAGCTCCAGCCTTGAGGACACCACAGGATACAGCATGAAGCATCCATGAGCACTCACTCCTGCAGAAACCTTGATAATGCAGTTGTTAATTAAAGTGGAAATCAGAAGGGACCAATGATCCCTGTGGGAAATCCAACCCATCGAAATGTAAACAGACCAAGTGGGTATCACCTTCACCCCTGGGCTCTCCTCAGGGAGCACTGACCATGCTGCTGCCTTCCTGGAGACCTGACAGCCATGGGAGCTGCCAGGACAGCTACTCCCCAGGCTGTCTGGTGGTGGTCTGCCTTCAACCTCTGAACTACAGAACTGGAAAGGGCAAATGGGGAATTTCAGCAAATTCCAGCTACAGCCAGTCCCTGGGGGTGGGATCTGGGCTGGCTGGGTTCATTTCGTTGGGAAATACTGGGAAAGCACTGCAGCTGTTCAATTCCGCTTGCAACACCCGGCTCGTGGCAGCCTCACACAGCTCCCACCACATTCCCAGTCCTGGTGCAGCACAAGGACTGAGGCCACAGCAGCTGATGGGGCTCAGGGCCCCACTGGATCTCCTCTAGCTGCGTGAACACAGACAATCTGATTTGAATGGAGATAAGGGGGGGAAAATAGCAAGTCACAGCTTTGCCCAGAAGTAGCAAAGATGAACCAGAGGAGCTGGTCCAGAAGGACTCAAAAGGTTCCAATTCCTGCTCTGTCTCTAATACTCACTGGCTTTAGCGCCACTGATGTTGAGGTCACCATGAGTGATGAGCAGTAGACCCAAAAAAACCCTCAGCTGTGTCTTGCTCTACACTCCTAGGCAAGCAACCATCTCCCAGAATCCCTGCAACACCTGTGTCCCTCAGCATCGCCTTTGGGCTGCAGCTTCCCAGCCAGATGCTTCCTGCAAATAGCACTGAGATGGCAGTGGCCAGGTGGGATGCCCCCAGCCCTGACTCCCTGCCATCATTCTGCCTGTCCTCTCAGCAGCCCCTCCAGGGATTTCAGAGGGGATGGCTGGGGACAGCTCAGAGACCTGAACAAAGCAATCTCCCTGACACACCCTGAATGGCTTGGCAGAGAAAGGTGCCCGGTGAGGCTGCACACCCACTGCACCTGTGGACAGATCTACAAGAATATTGGACAGAACAAACCCTTGGGGGCTGCCTCGCTGCTCTGCTGGCTCTTTGACAACGGGCAGGGGAGACTGTGAATTTCTTGGTTTGTTGCAGCTCTGGGGCAGGGCTCACGTTGGCCCCAACACAGGATATCCTCAGAATAGATCAGATGCTTTCTCACAGCCAAGGAGCAGGTCTGCGATGGGGAGACAAGGATGGGAGACAAGCTGAGGGACCTTGGGTTCTGGGGATATGGAAGGAGGAATAACAACACGAGATGCCCCAAAGCCAAGGGTCTTCAGGCAGCAAAACAGAAAGTGGGGGAAGTGGGACACTTGAGAGTTACACATAGCCAACAGAAGAGTTGAAAGGAAGCTCTGGGCTGTGTCCTCTAGGACAGCATGAATGCGAGGGGATGGCCAGGCCTGGGAAATACCTTGGGGCAGGAAGAGTGAGAGCCTCTGTTGCCCACCAGCCACTTTCCCACATCCTCTCTGCTCTGAAGACCATAGCACACCTCAGGAGAGCAGTGTTGGTGGAGAGAACACCAAAAAACACCTTGAAGCTTTGCTTGGAATCCAAAGCCCCTCTAACAGCCATGCAGCCCAAAAGCAGCCCTTGGCCCCCACGAGGCTGCAGCAGCACAGCCTGCTGCTGGGCAAGGACCTGGGATGGAGGGATGGAGCTGGTGTGCCTATGTCCAGGTGAGCCTTGCTGGAGCTCACCTGGCATCACAGCCCAGAGCACTCTGCTGCTGGCACAGCCCTGGAGCATCGTCTGCACCAGCTAATGGCTTGAGCTAATCATTTGGCCTGGGCTCAAGGCTTCCTTGGCTGCACTCGGCTTTCTGTCTCGCCCGGCTGCTCTCTGCTGTCACTGAAGCCTTTCTGTTCCAGAGTGGCTGAGCTTTCCTAACTCTTTGCTCAGACTGAAATTGTTGCACTTTGCTTCCTTCCCTGCAGACTGATTTTATGTCTAGGTGGGCTTTTATACAGCCCTTGCCCACCTACTACCCCAGCAGATACTTCATCAACACTGCCTTATCCTTGCACATAGCATCAGGTTTGCCCTGCCCAGGGGTACAGCTGTGTGAATTCCTTTCTGCTGCTTCACTGCTGCACCGCCTTAGACCTTCTTCTTCACATCTCTTGTCCCAGCTGGGGTCCATGGATTCAGCTCCTTTGTGAAGAAGGAATTTTGGTGCCTGCTGAGTGCTGCAGGTCTCAGCTCATTACTTCTCACAGGGAATCTCCTCGGAGGTGTTTCCCTGGTGCCATCTCACTGTAGCAGCACTGTGACCACCTGTTTCACACCTGCCTCAAGAGATTCCCAGTAACCCTGCCACTTTGTCTTCCTGGAAAGCAGCATTCAGCAATAAATCTGGAAGGAGAGTGCAAACACCTGTGTGTGTGCAAGCACAGGCACAGGTGGGCTTACATTTGTGCATCTGTGCCCATGCTCACGTGGGCTTCCCTGAGCAAGGGACAAGCTCCCATCTGCTTCCAGACCGTGTTTTTTTGGTAAATTTTTTGGCAAATTAGTACACCACTACTAGTATATATTTTAACCTGTTTCAACCTAATGCCCTCCTCCCATTTAAAGGGAAAAAGCTCACTTGTGTGGTGTTTTTTCTCACAGCCACAGAGACACCAAGGCACATTTCATGTGCTGGCTCGCTCCTGCCATATTCTCATGCTTAGCTGTTTGTGGTTGCAGATGTATTTGTCTAGACCTCATTTCTAGGGAATTTTTGCAACCATTTCACAATCCCCTGACATCACAACCAGCACAAGGAGCTCATCAGAGGCAGGGCCACTGGATGCAGTGTGTCCCATCAAAGACAGGGCTGCCTCCAGCCCTCCCACGCCACCCCCACCTGACTCCTTGTGTGCAGGTGTCAGTCCCCAGGCTCCCAGCAAAGCCCAGTCCAGAGCATAGCCTCTTTAATAACCTGTTTTATTGCTGTTATCCCAAAGCAGCAAGAAGCCCAGAGACCCTGCTTTGAACAAGCAGTGCACATCTGGATGGGTGGGAGTTAGAGGGACAGGCTCAGTCGTGAGAAAAGGTGCTGTGTCCAAACCAGTGTTGTTCCCATGTTCTCTGGCAACTCAGAACCCCTCACTGGGGACAGATGAGCAGCCAGGATGTCTCCACCTTGCTGGGAAACACAGCTACAAGACAGGGGACTTTCATTGCTCCCCTGTGCCAGCAGCTCCCAGCCCGAGCACCACAGGGATGCATCACACAGAGCTCTGCAAAAGCCTGGACCTGGGGGATGATGGTGAGTGGGGCAGGAGAGTAGCCCACCATGCAGCCCTTCCCACCCACCAAAGCCCATCACAACAGCCAGAACGAGAGAGTTTGGTTATAAAGAATATATTTTATTGCTACACATCCTGTCCAAAAGCCGGTCTGGCAGACGGCCGGGTGGAGGAGGAGACAGCTCAGCGCCTGTCCCATGCTCGTGGCCAGTATCTTGGACTTCACAGTTACTTTGCACAGCCTTAAAATGATAGAACTAAATGGCCTATTAATAAAGCAGTCAAGCCAGATATGTTCTTGGTAGAAACGCTCAGCTATAAGCTTTACTCCAACAAACACACTGCCCATGCTGATACTGTTAAGCTCTGCAAATCCTATTATTGCATTTATATGATTTAATAGACCTTTACTGACCAAAGTCCACATTCAAAATCTCTGCAAGCAGATAGCAGTATGGCTCTAGCACAGCTGTTAAATTTGCTCTTTCTCAGCATGCTGGGGAGAGTGGGTTGCAAGCACAGGGAGATGCCATTTTCCCCCCAGCCCTGTCCCAGGGGTCCATCCCACCTCCACTTGCAGTCTCACCTAAAGGTGCCCTCTACTTAGTGACTTTCCTCACTAAAGGTTTGGGATAGAGCTGCTCTCAAATGACTTCAGGTTGTCTACACTGAATTTTACAAAATCTGCTATTCCCCCACCTGCCCAGCCTCACATGTGTTTTTCACCATAAGGGCTTTTCATATTTGGTAAATATGTATGAGAGAGTTGCTGGTGCTTTTTTTTTTTTTTTCCCAGAAAAACTAAGCATTTGTCTTAATAGTGTCTGAAACCCTGACACAAGCAAAGCCAGGAGAAAGAAAAGGGTAAAATTCCACTAAACTGAACAATTTGTTCTGATTTCATTGCAATTTTGTAGCCAGGGGAGCTAAAAGGGTATAATTCCACTAAATTGAACAATTAGTTCTGATTTCATGGAAATGTTGTACCTAAAAAAGAAAATGAAAAAACCGAAGGGACAAATTGTGGCTATCTTTATCCAAACTACAATGCAACAGGATACCATAAAACCTGAAATATTAGAACAGTCCAGACACAGAGCCACACTATTACCACTGTTACCCCAAAACTCTCCATCTCACCTGCTATTATTTGCTTTGCAAAGAAGCATCCAGCAAGCAGCTCAAGCAGGACCACAGGACTTGGGACCTGCCTGGGTCCCCACACCTTGCAAGCCAAGAAGGAGCAAAGAGATGAGAGGAAAATAAAATTCAGCCATGGTTTATTTGGTAGAAAAATAAGAGAAATCTTCCAAAAAATCAAGCCTGCAGCATAAGGGCTACTTTGTGAAGCATAAGGAGACAGAAGTAAAGCCTCTCAGGAAGACTGAATGAAAGCACAGTTTTCAAATATAAATACAAATGTATAATATCCCCCAAAAAAGTCATAGGAAAAGCAACCATCCTGCTAGACTAAATAACTCCCATTGAGTGGGAAGCATGTCCACTTCCCTCTTGAGGCCATGGCTCAGCTCCCACGCCCAGGTCCCCACTTGTTTGGCCGTGTGACGAGTGAGGACCTGGGTGCCTGCTTTTCTGAGAGCACCCAGGCACTGCAGGTGCTGGGGGATCTCTGTGTCAGGCATAGCAGCAACAAAGAGGTTGTGGGGCAGAGGGAATCCTCCTCAGCTGCCCCATCCCCGCCCTGGGGCTGGCGGGTGGGTGGGTGTGTGGTTTGTGTATGTCCATTGCCATTGCCGGGCCGTGGGTCAGTCACCAGTGGAAGGCATCCGTCCTAACAAAGGCAAGGTGGAGGGGTGAGATGGAGAGGGCTGCAGCGAGATCATCCACCCCACCTGGAGGCCATTCCTAGTGTGACCTGCCCTGCCCATCCCCAAACATTGCCTTATCCCAGCAGCTCCAGAAACAAATTTAATTTCAAGGCAAGCACAAACCAGGAGAGAGTTGTTCCCTAAGTGCCTCTGTGCTCCAGCCGTGGCTCTGGCAGGAGCTCTCCCAGGCTTTGCAGCAGGAGCTGAATGCCCACCCTCCCACAGAGAAGGATTTAGAATGGGGTGCAGCACCTCACTCTACTCACCCCTCTCACCTACCTCTTCAGGCCTGACTTAGACCCGCTGCCGCCTCTGCTTCTTGGGTCTGCCCCTGGGACGCTGGGTCTGCCCCTTCTTCTTGTTCTTGTCATTCTTGGCCTTCTTGTCCAGCTGCTGCATCAACTTCAGGATAGCACTGTCGGTGGGAGAGGCACAGATTTTCTTGTTCCTCTTGGTGATGAGCCTGGGGAGAAGCAGAATGATTTTCTGAGGGGGAGCAGAGGGAGGACAGGGAAGGGTCTGTCTGAAGCCAAACTGTTCCAAGTGGTGCTGGCCACCACAGGGTACTCACACAACAGCACGAAGGTAGCATCCCGACTCGGGTCCCTGGAGGCGGTAAGATGTCACCACGCCACTGGGGATTTCCTTCTTCAAAGGGCTGTGCTTCAGGCAGCAGTCCAAGGCTGAGCTCCCAATGCCTGTGTGCAAGGAGGGCAGTGGGATTTGGGATCGTCTGTGAGTAAGGACACCTTCAGCACAGAATGTTGCCAGCTGACAGCACAGGGCTTGTTTGGTGTCACGGGTCAGGGTGACCCTGGGCATCACATGGAAGCTCTGAACCCCAGTGCCCAGCTACAGGTCAGACCTGGCCCCAGGAATACAAGACACCACATCTGAGTGGTGGCAGGGAAACTGAGGCAGAGATTAACTCCTTGAAAAGGTACTGAACCTCGTTCTCCTCCTGCTCTTTTCAGCTTGGGGTGCTGCTGCCCCACCAGCCACATGCACACAGACCACTCCCAAGCCGAGCAAGCCCCTCCAGCCAGTGCCAGAGGCACAGACACACAGAGCCCGACGCACACCCCGCACGCCAGTGCACTGCAAACACCACCCTCACCGCCCGGCACCCTCGCACGCCCCGCTGAGCACCCCCACACCCTGCCCCACCCCAGCAGGAGCTGGCAGGAGGGCTCCTCGCCCCTCACCTTGAGCCTGGGTGATGAGGAGGGTGGCAGCCAGAAGAGGCAGCAGCAGCAGGAAGAGGCGGAGAGCCATGGTGCTGCCACGGGCGCCGAGCAGGACAAGGCTTGGGAGCAGGACAAGGCTTGGGAGTAGGACACACACTGCTGCCTCGTGCTGGGGCTGCTCCTATTTATCTGTGGATTCCTTGCTTTCGTTTTCAGACAGCCTGGCAGGCAGCCCACCATCCGGCAGAGGGCTGGGTGATGCAGAAGTAGAGGGTGGGGGATTCCTGTAAGCTGCAAGCCCCCCTTTACAGACACGTCCTGTCTTGTTCCCAGCTGCCCATCACAGCGTGGGGTGCCAGGTAGGGGCCATGATGGAGATAAAGCTCCCATCACAGCTAGATGAGTTTGTGGGCTCCAGTTTCCTACACAGTCTCACAACCTGCCACTACCTGCTCTCAGAGGGTCGGGTGTTTATTCCCATGAAAGGGATCCTGGAAGGTGGTCAAGCCTTCAAAGAAACCAAGGAGTCAACCTGTTTTGCTCCCCCATTTTATGATTTGCTTCCAAGCCAAACCACAAACACAAATAATACGTGAGAAGGGGCTCAGGGTGAGCCCACACCCCTTCCCCCTGAGCCCCCATCCATGTCTGGCTGCCTTGGGGATGACCCCAGCTGAACAGAGCTAAATACAGCTGTAGGGCTGGGATGTGTGAGAGCCAGACTGCAATGGAGCCAGGGAAAGCAGCACAGCCCATCATATTTTGGTGCTGATATCAAATTGTGGGGAGCTGGCGGGGAGTGGGGACCTTGACTAGCTGAAGGAATGTGATGACAAGGATGTGAAAACCCACAGCAGCATGACACGGCCCTGTGCAGCTGGACATAGCTGGACAGATGGGGACTACATAGAAGTGAACCCAGAGAGCTGAGCAGGACCCCATAGGAAATTCCTGTGGTGACAAAAGCCATCCAAAGAGATGGCCTTTGTTACCCGACCAAGCCCTGAGCTGGTGGCACCTGGTAGCCCTGAACTAGTGTGACACCAGTCCTGCTGTGGGGAAAGGACAGTCAGACATTTTTCAGGTAATCACCAGAGCATGATCTGGAAGAGACCAAGGATGATGGTTTCACAACTGCTTTGGGCCACCTCTTCCAGTGCTTGATACATACCCAAGTTGAAAACATTTCCCCCACCATTTAACTGGAATTTCCTGTGATGTGTCTGGTGTCACTGCCTCTCACCCTGCTCCAGAGCCCCTCTGAGATGGTGTCCCAGCATCACTCCAGCCCCCCTGGACAACCCCCAGCAGCAAGAAGTCCCCCATGCCATCCTTCTCCACGCACTGCTAACAGCCCCTCTTCGCTCACCCTGGTCTCCAGCTCCTTGGATAGCTGCAGTCCCAATGCTCATGCCAGCTGTGTCCTGGGAGCCCCAGTGGAATGGGCAGCTCTCATGGGGTCTAACCAATGACACTGGGGGTCAAACCCCTTCGAGGGCCCTGCTGCCTGGGAGCTGGGCTGTAACACCAGGACTTTCCACCAGTTTCTGATAAGGACCCTGATAAATAGTCATCAAGGACCATGAGTAGCCCAGGAGAAGACCAAAGTCCCAGCTGCTCAGAAAGCAGAGCTGTGTAAGGTGCTCACACTCTTGTTCCCCACAGCAGGGAGAAGGCAATGCTGGAGTCATGGCTCACCAACAACTGCCATGCAGCCTCTCTTGGTCCAGGAGAGCAGCACTCCTCTGGGACAGCCCAGGGCAGTGTGCCAGGGCTGCACTCCTGGGGCTTCCTCCATCCCTCATGCATGGAGATCCCATTCAGGGGGTACCCACATACACAGGTAGGGGCAGGTAAATCCCCACAACTTGTGCAGCACAGAGGCTGCTGTGGAGTGGGGCAGCAGAGCCTGAGGCAAGCAGCAGGTTGGGCAGTAACAGGTTGTCTGCAGGTGCATCTCCCCAGGATATTTGGCAGCATGGGGAAAGAGTTCCCAGAGGCATCCTGTGTGCTGTCACCCATCCCCCTAATCCCAAAGCACTGGTGGCATCAGGACAGGGCAGAAAAAGGAGAGCCATGCTGGTACTTAGTGTCTTTCCAGCCTTTACTTGTGCAGCCTCCCCAGACAGCAGTGCCTGAGTGCTCACAAAGGAGCCCACGGGAGCTCTGCAGTCCCAGCACAGAGCCCAGATTCCTTCCTTGCCCAGTCTATGTCCCACTAAGGCAGCAAGGTCCTGGAAAGTCCCTGGCTCTCTGAGTGTTTTGAAGACACCACAGCAGCAACCTCTGGCCTGAGGCCAGCCCCAAACACAGTCTGAGCTGCTGAGTAGAGTCAGGGCACGTGTTTCCCTTCCCAGAGGCATCTGTCTTTGGCAATTCCCTGCCACTGCGACTTGCACCTCTAACAAAGCATTTGGATGAGCAAACTCTCACTCTTTCCAGGGAAGGTGGTTGGAGAGGTCCCAGGAGGGAAAGGGATATTTGGCAATTGCAGATGAATCTGCATGCTTGAGCAGCAGGGCCCCTTGGGAATCAGTCTGGTCCATGCCTTGTCTCTCCTTCTGCCTCCCTTCCCTCCTTCCTCTTGATGTGCCTTACTCTGTCATCTTTCCCCCAGCCCAAGGAGAAAGAGGGAAGCTTCTGGCAATGAGAGATGAGTGAGCATCCCTGTTTGCAGGGATGACCGAATTTTGGGATATGGAGGAACTGACAGCGGAGGGGTGAAGACAAGGCATTTTAGGAGTCTCAAACACCAGCAGCCTCCAGCAGCTGGCCAGGCAAATTTCTTGCACGTAACCCACTCCTCATTTACCTGGGCTCCTGCAGCCACCACCTTTTTCCATAGCTCATAGGTGGAGGATGGAGGCAGACAGAGGGAGGGATACACAGCCAGGCAGGATGCCCTCTGAGGTGTCTCAGCTACAGAGAATCCCTCTCTGACCACAGGGTCTGTGTCTGACGCTGTTCAGAGCCATTGCAACAAGGCTTTGTACAATGATGCCTCCAGCCACCCCCATGCTCAGGCAGCCCAGCTCCAGCCCTTTGCATCCCTGTGATGGAGGAACATCAAGAGGGGAGGGTGTCCTAGGCAGGGACTATGATGTCCCCACACACAGAGTGCACAGAAACAGCGGGACTATAGCAAAGGTCACTTCACTGCCTTGCTCATGATCCCTTCCCAGGCAGTAAAACCACCACAGCTCTCTCACACCTCCATCCCAAATGCTTCCCAAGTTTGCACCCTGCAGAGCACCAGAGCTCCAGGGCCTGGAGTTCATCTGTGGATTACTTCCCTGGTTTCTAGCATCACAGTTTCCTAGCATCTCAACCCATATTGCCAGGAGATCCGTTCTCCTGAGCACTCAGCCCTCTGCTTATCCACACACGGGCTGACCATCAGCACTGGAGAAGCCTCCAGCTCTGTCCCACTTAACCAGACTGCAAGGTCTGCTTCCCAGGAAGCTCAGAGCTGAGAGCAGAGATTCCTCAAACTGAAGGCATCAAGAGGGGCCAACCAATGGGACTGGGAATTTCCAAATCCTTGTGGATGCTGCCTCCAAGTTACAGTCCCTGCTGACAGGAACAGGGTCGCACAGCTCAGTTCAACCCGCTGGCCAGCACATTCCTTCCTGCAGAGGCCCCGATTCCCAGGACCCAGCATAGAGGTAGTTTGCAAAGCCCAGCGTGGAAAACCCCCGTGTCTGGGAAGGGGAGCTGGCTGCCAGGCACAACGTATAGAAATGTCAAAGAGCGACACATTCCTTGGGATGCGGGAAATAATTGCTGGAAGCCGGCGGCACACGAGCCGGGCAGGCTGCCTGCTGGCTGCTGCACTGTCCCCGGCCTTCAGCGAGGCCAATGGGAAGAGCAGGATAAGCACAACATGCTGAGAAGGGCAAGGAAACAGCTCCTCGGGAATGCACGGGCGCTGAAGCCAGCTGGGCTGAGAGAGGGTCTTCAGCCTTGAAAAGTTTGCCCCACACACACTCTTCCTTTCGCCAGATGGAAACTTGACTTCCCAACCTGGTGTGGGTTAACCTTGAGTTGCTAGCATGACTGCAAAGTGGCTCAGTGGTTGAAGGCAGGATGCTGAAAATGTTCAGGGGCTAAGTGAACAGGATGAGAGGGACCTGAGCAGATCCTGCACCCTGGAACAGTGCTCTCTTCCTTCTGCAGGATGTGCAGAGCTGCACACAGTGCTTGCTCAGACCCAAAATCAAGAGAATGGGAAAGTTTTGTGTCCCCATGGAAAACTCATGGTCAGCATTGCTCAGTTCTCAGCTCCCCTGGCACATGGGATCCTTTGGACTGTGGCTGTTGTAAGTGTGTACCAGAAAATACAGGGGAGATGGCTCAGAGCCTGTCCCTCTGTGGCATGGTGGAGACCCCCAAGGGGTGGCCAAGAACTGTGTGGCAAAGGGGACGAGGCAGAGAGCGTGAGACACTTCAAGGAAGAACAAGGAAGTTTGCACAATCCTCCAAACACCATGTCCCTCTCAGCTAGTCCTCATCCCTCCCACCAACCACAGGTACAAACCTATCTCTTCCATCAACATGGGAAGTACATCAATACTCCATCCAGAAATCCCACGGGAAGCGTAAAACTCAGTGGAAACTACTGGCACCAACCCAGCCTTCAGTGAAAGTGGAGATGTGAGGAGCCACAACTCCTCTCATGGCAGAGCGAGCAGCAGCTCCCGAGGCAGGGCGCAGCGTGTGCCAGCCGCCATGGAGCTCTGGGCGGTTGGACTGGCACTGTCCGGGATGGATGCGTGCGCTCCGTGCGAAGGCATCGCTCTGGCGTGAGAATTCACAGAGACTTGAGAAGCTGCTGGGGAAAAAAAGCTGCCTGAGTGTTTTTGGAGAGGAAACTGCTCCTTCTCTCTTGGGGTGTCGAACTTTGACACCAGGCAGAGCCTCGCTGCAGACGCCCGGCAGCCCGCTCTGCCCCACGCTTCTGGCACGAGCTCACCCCCCTGTGAGCTTGAACCAGAGGAAATAGCAGCTGACACATTTAATGAGTTCATCAGTGGGGCTGGAGGAGGGCTGTGTGTGTGGAGACAGAAGAATTAAAGACAGCCAAAGGGAAATGGAGCAAAAGATCGAGAAGGCTCTGGAGATTCTGCAGAAGACATTACAGCAAGCCGTATACTAGGAACTAGATATGCTTCAGCCAAGACTGGAAAACTCCAGAGAAGGGCTCTGCTCCTTGTGGTGGCTCAGCCAGACACCCCAGCCAAGGAAGCAGCTGCCAAATGCCCAGGCAGCAGTAGAAAAGGCAAACAGCAGAGAGAAAGCAAAGAGAAAGGAGATGAAGTCCCGCAGCGGGAGGAGGTGTCAGGCACCAACACCAGGCAGAGACCCACCATGTTGCTTGCCCATTCCATGAGCCATGAGCATCAGGACTTGGCATCAAGGAGCACCAGTGCCAGGAGGGCACCTGAATAGTCACTGGCCAAGTTGTTCCCAGCAGCCTGCATGGAAAGGAAACAGCTGCTGGAAGAGAGGGAAGTGGACAGGGGGGCTCTGGGAGCTCAGCTATGCAGGAGACAATTCTCCTCCTGCGTGGATATAGTTAAAAGATAAGTTACATACTCCAAGCTTAATTATAACTGGCAGTGAACAGTTGATTCATAGCAGTAGGGCAGAACAACAGAGCCTTCAGAACTTGGCAACAGCTGGCTCCACCACGAGGCCAGCACTAGAAGACATGAGGACTGACTTGGGGGTCATTTTGTCACCAGCCAAACGCGATTTACACAGAGGGGACACCCTGCACCACCCAGGAGACCCGCAGGATGCAGAGCAACCTCCTCCCAAGCACACACAGGGCAGGGACTGATCCAGGCACACCAAGGATCTGGGGAGTCAAGACTGGGTATGTGACCTGGTCAACACCAAATGTTGTGACACCAGGTGTGTCCAGGAGGATGCAGAGGACACCTGACTAAACATGGGAAAACACATTGTTTGGAGCTGGGACACTGCTTGAGAGGCCACAGCCAGCATCTGTGGTTCAGCAGGTGGCTGCAGGCAGTGTGTGAGGGGCTGGGAACAGTGTGAGGGGCTGGAAATTCTCCTTGGGGATGGGGGTCAGGCAGGCATCTGCTTACAGCAAGGGAAGAGCTGCAGGCCCAGAAGCCATGACACCGCCTGGCAGCAGCTCCCTGCCAAAGCCCCACGGATCCTGCAATGGCAGCTCTGGAAAAGTCAGACAGACAGTTTGAGAGATTCTCTTTGACAGTATCTGGCTCAGGCATCAGGTCAAAGGGCAGACATACCATCATACCTACCAATGGGCTGCATCCCAGTGCCTTGGCAGCAGAACAAACCATGCTTGCTGCAGAGATCATGGCTACCAAACTGAGAATAAGTGCAGGCCTGTTCCACGTCCTCCAGAACTGTCTGACTGTGGTCACAGGCACAAAGGGGAAATTGCCCACCAAGAATACCACGAGGGCTGCAGCCCCAGTTTCCAACTGTGCAGGTCTCTGCTCAAAGGCTGAAGATCCCTGTGGTAGTTGCCAGCATTGTGAACCCAACATGGTCCCCCAAGGCTGTCTGGTTCGTTCACAAGGCAAGGTTATAAAGGCAATAAAGAGGTTTGTGAGACCAGTTGGTATGGTTGGCACTTACCAGTAAACAGGGAGAACAGCCTAAGGACAGGTTGTACAGAAAAATTGTGGATGCCCCATCCCTGGCAGTGTTCCAGGCCAGGTTGGATGGGGCTCTGAGCAACCTGGTCTAGTGGAAAATGTTCCTGCTCATGCCAAAGGAGTTGGAATGAGATGGTCCTAAGGATCTTTTCCAACCCAAATTATGCTGTGATTGTATAATTCTATGCTGCTCTCTCCGTTGCCTGCAGCTACCTCCCATGGAACAGCAGATCCCTTACACAAATACCACAGCCCCTGAAGCCCCTCAGGACATAGCTCTGGCAGATGTGGCCTATCCCATTCCCTTTGGGTTTCTCTCTTCACTCAGTAGGGAGATGAGGCCTGATCAAAATCTCGCCATGGGTTTTCAGGCACAAAAATTGTTCTGCCTGTTCCCATCTCTTCCTGCTCTTAGGTTCAAGGCTGAGTTGGGCAGAGCATGTCCCACCAACAACTGGGGACAACGGGGAATGGCTTCAAATGGAAAGAGAGTAGGTTTAGATAAGATACTGGCAAAAACAAAATCTTTACTGTGAGGGTGGTGAGGTACTGACACAGGTTGCCCAGAGAAGTTGTGAATGCCTCATCCCTGGAGATGTTCAAGGCCAGCCTGGATAGGGGTCTGAGTAGCCTGGTCTAGTGGAAGTGGAAGGTCCATGGCAGGGGGTTTGGAATGAGATTGTCTTTAAAGTCCCTTTCCAACCCAAGCCATTCTGTGATTCTGGGAACTCACAGCAGTGGCCTCACCCGTCCCTCACAGCCTTAAGTTAAAATAGGCTGATGGACTGTTGTGAGTTAACCCCAGTAAGCAGCTAAACATATGGCTCACTCACTCCCTGCCAAGTGGAGTGGAGGAGAGAATCAGAAGGGTAAAAGTCAGGAAACTCATGGCTTGAGATAAAAGAAGATTTAATAGGTAAAGCAAAAGCTGCATGCACAAGAAAAACAATATAAGGAATTAATTTAGTTCATCCCATCAGGAGGCAGGTGTTTACCACTTCCAGGAAAGTGTTCATCATGTTGATGAAGAAAATACTTCATCACGTGTGGTGGTTGTTTGGAAAGACAAATGCTGTAACTCAAAAAACCCACCCTTCTTCTTTCTTTTCCCCACATTTTGTTGCTGACCACAACACCATTGGTATGGGGTACACCTTTGATCTGTTGGGGTCAGCTGTCCCAGCTGTATCCACTCCCTACTCCTCACGCACTCCCAAATTATAAGAAAGGCATTGAGACTATGCAAACACTGTTCAGCAACAACAAAAACATCCCTGTGTTATCAACACTGTTTTTGATCACAAATGTAAAACACAGTGAGTTATTATGAAGAAAATTTACTCTTTCCTGGAGAAATCCAGTACTACCTTCATCCCTTATTTGATACTATTTAGGTTATGCTCACATCCCAGACCACCCAATACCTCCTCATTAACTTTCTCCTCTCCTCTTTCCCATCCTTTGATTTATAAACAGGCATCAGTCCTTAGTCTGTTGGCTGTCCCAGTAAAACATCTACAAAATTACCATTGAATTCACTTGGTTCATGACTTTGGGCTCCATCTCCCATGGTGGTCAGTGGGGCAGGAGAGGGACTGTGTTGGGTGGAGTTACTGGGCACCAAAACCAGCTCAGAGGGGTCACTGCTGCACTTGCACTGCTTGTTGTGAGGCTCGTCCTCCCCTGGCTCGGGGGGGTCCTGATACAGAAATTCTCACAACATGCAACTCAAATCCCAGGTTACCACAGTGCAAGGTGACAATTTCCACCCCTGGTCTCCCAGGGCGTAACACTGTGATGAACCCCTCCCCTTGCCCCTGCTCTGCCATAGATTTATCCATGGGCCACAATCCCTTTAGGGGAGAGCCCTCTGTGATGTGCAGATACTGATGGCCCCAGAGGCTTTGAGGTGTTCCAGCATGGCCTTATCCATAGTCATGGATGCTTCACTGAGTACCTGCTGCAACATGGACATACCCATGGCCACAGACACCTTGGGGTGCACCACATCCACACTCCAGGGACTCCATCTACAGGTCACAATCCCTTTTCTAGGAGCTCACACTGGAGCTACACCCCACCAGTGCAGCTGCACTGGCCATCAGCCAGCCCAGGCCCATTGGCATGGATGTTTTCAGAATGTTCCCAGGCACAGCACTGGTGACAAGCACAGAAAGGTGACAAGCTGACCAGCACTGCAGCAAACTGCTGAAACAAAAAGCAGCCACTAAGAATCACTAGGGTCCAGTGTGTGTATCTAATTCTATATCTATATCATCTATATCTATATCTATAGATAAATCCAGTATACATATGATACTCTAGTGTCAGGCAAGCAAGCCTCATGGTAAGAACAGGAGCTCTGCCCACTGACAGCTACATAACAATGCAGATATAAATTCAGTCTAACACTGAATCCAGTCAAATCTGTCATTATCTCAAACTCTTTGAGAGCCACACTGGGTGCCAAAAAGGCCTTTATCCCAGTAAAACTAGTATATCTACCACGTGTCACTTTAATACCTTTCCATTCCATGGTTAGTGCTTCACACTCCAACAATGCCCATGATGCTGTGGAAGCCTCAGGTAAGCACAAAATGCAAGAGCCAACCTTCTTCTGCCACTGAGGTCAAGATACAGCAGTCAAGGAGATTTAATTTGATAGACCTGAAAGATGGGAGCAATGGTTAGGTTCAGCCTGTCTGACCACAGGCCAGGAGCTATCACCAAGGTGATCGATCAAGTCCATTCCTCTTCTGTAAGCAGAGCCCAGAGAGCCCTGCTGTCCATCAGTATGTTCAGTATCAGTAATTTCAGTGGCAAAAATTATCTGTGCTTACAAAATGTGTGTCTGCCACAAGCACTGAGGAATCACAAAAAGGGCATTGGAGTTGATGTGCCCTTCTGCACACAAGCATTGGGGGGGGACTGCTGACGCCACACATCTTTGGAGTCAACCTTTCAGGAAAAAAATGGGATAAGGCATTGAAAAAAGGATGAGGAGGGACACATCTGAAGGATGGGATGTCGTCCAGAGGAACCTGGAAAAGCTCTGGAAGTGGACCCATGGGAACATCATGAAGATTAACAGGACCAAGTGCTGGTGCTGCACCTGGGCTGGGACAACCCCTGGTACCAGCCCAGGCTGGGCATGAGCAGAGCCAGAGCAGCCCTGCCCAGAAGGGCTCGGGGGTGCTGTGGGTGAGAGGCTGCACATGGCCCAGCCATGGCACTCACAGCCCAGAGAGCCAAACGTGTCCTGGGCTGCATCCAGAGCCCCGGGGGCAGCAGGGGAGGGAGGGGATTCTGCCCCTCTGCTCTGCTCTGCTGAGACCCACCTGGAGCACTGCATCCAGCTCTGGGCTCCCAGCACGGGAGGGACAGGGACCTGCTGGAGTGAGCCCAGAGGAGGGCACTGAAAATGATCAGAGGGATGGAGGATCTCTCCTATGAGGAAAGAGCTGGGCTTGTTCAGCCTGCAAAAGAGAGGGCTCCAAAGAATTGTGGCCTTCCAGTACCTGAAGGGAGCCTACAAGAAAGATGGAGAGAGACAATGTACAAGAGCATGTAGTGACAGAACAAGGGAGAATGGCTTCAAACTGAAAGAGAGTAGGTTTAGGTTAGATACTCAGAAGAGGGTGGTGAGGCCCTGGCACAGGTTGTCCAGAGAAGTTGTGGATGCCCCATCCCTGGCAGTGTTCAAGGCCAGGCTGGATGGGGCTGTGAGAAACTTGGTCTGGTGGAAGGTGTCCCTGCCCATGGGGGAGGGCATTTGGAGAGAGATGATCCTTAAGGTCCCTTCCAACCCAAACCATTCTATGATTCTGTGCTGCTGGCTCATATCCAAGCACGAACCTCCTTTTATGGCACCAGGGAAGCTTTAATAGATGTCTCTAATGGGGTAGGAGATTGGTGTGCTGCCTTCACAGGCACCCTAACACATAGTGTCCCACCAGATTTGTCCCATGACAATATTCATCAAGCCCATTTGCCATCTCAAAGCTGCAGGGCTAGGCCAGAGAGCTGTAAGCAGTTCTCCCTCACTCTGTTTGGCCATGGAAAACAGTTTGTTCCCCACAGTAACTGTGATGATGAGCTCTCTCATGGGAGTGTTTGTCATGGAAACAAACACTCCACAGAAGAAGAAACATCAGGTACAACTTCCATCTAGTATATCACAAGGAAATCCTACAATGGGCATCTAGGACTCACAGCTTTCCCAGGGAAGGACAGCTGGTGTCATTTGTGGAGACGGGAGAATATTCCCAAATCCCAGACAGCATGAGGCTCCTCAGGTGGTGCCATCAGGTCAGAGATCAGGATGAACCCAAATGTCATTGTACCTCTGTCCTCCCAAATCATGAGCAGCTTCTCACTCCAAGTACAAAGCTGCCCTGGAAAGAGGATCTTACCTGGAAAACAGTGAGGAAGCTGGCATCTCTTCTGAAGAAGAGCCCAAATCTTTCCTCTCTAAAGTGGACAGATGAAAGAGAAATCTGCTTTGGCCTATCTGGTACTTCCCACAGCCCAGAGCTGCTCTGTCCTGATGGACTGGTGTGTTCTGTCTCCATCCTTGTCATGTGTCTCCAGAGCCTTGGCAGGCAGACACTGTCAGGAGGTCACCCAGCTTCTGGCCCTACAGTTCTTCCCTTGCTGTAAACAGCCACTCGTATCATCCCCAGCCCCAAAGGGAATTTCCATCCCCTCACACTGCTCCTGGATCATCACACAGTGCCAGCAGCCACCCACCAAATGCCAGAGCTCAGCTTCTGGCTGGCTCAGTGTTCTCCCTGTGGGCTGGTGGGTGCCTCTCCCCGTGTGAGCAAAGAGCTCAGTGAGACACACAGGGCCCTTTCCCCTTGGCTGAGGGTGATGGAGGCAGCCTGGTGGTCTCAACACATCCAGGGCTGTTGTGGCATGTTCCCGAGGACAGAGGGACATTCCTGTGCATTCCAAGCTGGTCTGTCTCTGGTGCCCAGCTGATGGGTATCCCTGAACAAGCCCAAGGGGCCCCACCCTCTGCACTGAAGATCCAAATCCACATCTTAGGAACAGGGGTCCTGTTCCTGCCTTCCCTACGGGTCTTGCCCCGACACCTTGGTTGCAAAGCAGACCCTACAGGTTGCAGGAGTCTGGAGGAGCTCAAGGTTGCCAAGATGAGATTCAGACCAGATTATGCCCCACGTATCCCACCAGTAAGTGATTGTGGTTGTAATCAGGATGGGAATTTTGTACTCCTAGAAAGATCACCAGGGCCATGGCCCTAATTCCCATCTGCACAGGGCTCTGGTCCAGTGCTGAAGGTCTCTGTGAGGGTTGCCAGCATTACAAAACAGCCTCCCAGGAGGGAGAGCGGGAAGATGTACGAACGAGCAGCAGAGCACTGCCAGTGCAGTGTCGAAAGCGTTGGGGATGTTCCTGCTCTCCCTGAATTCACCCTGTGCTCCCACCTCTGGAAGCAGGACTGCTGAGGGCTCCACAAGCCCCGAGCCCATTCTCCTGCTGAGCTGCATGCCAGCTGCCCAGAGTAAGGACATTTGCACTAAAATCCAGGGAAACCAAACTTGTCTTCCCTCCTCACTGCGCATCCCTTCATGGTACAACAGCCAAAGCTTTGTGGCCAGAGATGGAAACTCAATCTTGCAGCGAAAATCCAGGGCAGAAGAGTCAAGGAGAAGAGATCAGAACATCTCCTGTTGCTTCTGGATGGGCGTGGACAGAGGGTATGGTTATCCATGATGCTGGCAGTGTTGTGGGGGTTTAGAGCTCCAGATAAGGAGCTTCAAACCACACACAAACACACCCACACACACCCCAGTTTGTCTCTTTCCTCCAGTATCATGAAGTAGCCCCACATTTTTTTGGCATTTTTTGCCAGCAGAATTTCCTTTGGAGCACTACCTGTGTTTCCCTTTCCAAACAGCTTGACCCCAGCAGCACACATCTGCCCTTGCTGGAGGGGTGGCAGCACTCAGGAGAAGGAAATGAGGATGCAATCCTCAGCACAGCCACACTCCCATCTGACAGTGTACCCTGAACACACCTGGTGTGAGAGACTCCCTCACTGCTGCTGCAGAGGTTGTGTGACCACCCCAGCTCCCTCACCCTGTGCCAGGACAGCACCAGCACATGTAAAGTTTGGTCAGATTTGGGCAGCAGGATTTGGAGCATGAATGCAAAGGTGCTTGAAAACACACAAGACACTTCACTCTCAAAAGAGGGAGCCTGGTACAGAGAGACATCCAACCACACACCTCTGCCTGTGTCCAGCTTCTCATGAAAGTAAACTCTGTTCAGGGGACCCTAACAGGACCCCAATGTGCCACCATCAGCCCCCTCACACTAACCCAATCTCCTCCCTGTCTCTCACTAAGTGCCTTTTCACCTTCCATCCCCATGATGTTAGCTTCTCACTGCCTGGGATAATAGATCTTCCTGGAAACTAATGAAATTTCCAATTGCCCACATATCACAAGGAACTAAAACATTAAGCATTTCTTAGGGATAATGAGCCTGAGTGGAGTGCACAGCTGAGATCGCACACAGCCTCCTTGGCAAGAGCTCTTCAAAGATAAGGGTAATGCTCCAAACATCCAAGCAGCTCTTGGAGGTCAAGTTGTTCTCCTTCCCACTTGATGTTATCTGCCTTGGGATCTGCTGGGTCACACAGAGACTTCCAGAAGAAACTCTGTCTTATTTAAAAAGTTTTGATTTCCAGAGACATCCTGCAGCTTGGGTGAGTGCTGGGGACTAAGTGCCTCACCAGACACATGCACCATCTTTCTAGTCACCCCTGTACCCCTGTCAAATACTGGCATAACATTTTCTTCTAAATCTTCTGGAAATTCCCACTGTCCTGAGACTTGGCTGGTGCCTGTCCTCATCTTGTTTTGCTGAAACAATCCTTTTATATATGCTAAAGAGAGTGATGTGGGACATTAAAAGAGCTTGTCTCAGGTGAGTACAGCCTGTCTCTGGCATTGTAGTCCAAAACCTCCCTTTAAGGACCTCCTTGAAACACTGTGCTGGGTTCACCTACCTCCACCACAGTCCCTGGACTGTGAGACACTCTAGAGTGCTGGCCTTAGGCTTGCCAAGAAGACTACAGCTGGTGAACTTGCAGCCCAGCCCCACCCCAAGCCCACTGGGGAATCAGCAGCATCCCTTGTGGGTCTCCATGAAGGCAGCAACACCTCCTGCCCCAAAGCCATAGCAGTGGTCTGTGATCTGCACTGTGCAGGGCTAAGACTCAGCAACCCACTGGTCTCCTCCAGCTTTAAATACCAACCCATTTAAGCAGAAGCCCAGACAAACAAGAAACAAGGGGAGATGTGGTACCCACATCTTCTTCCGTCCTCACTTCCCAGGCAGAGCTCTCTTGCCCCTCCCTCCATGGATGCCTGAGCATCAGCTGGGCAAACACACTACCTGCTTCCTTCTCCCACTTCAAGGATGCTCCCATAAAGAGCTGTCCTTCTAATCCCTTGGCACTAAACTCTACGCTGCAATTTCTGGGAAGCTTTGGATCTCACATATGTTTGTCCCAATTCCCCAGCTCGCCAGCTGCCCAGCTGTTCCTTTCCATTTGAGCTAATCACAGAGATTAAGGCAAAGACCCAGCCTGGAAGGTTTGCAAACAGTTCCAGCCTGTTTCTGAAAGCAGCTTTTGCAGTCACACTCAGGCACAAAAGCACATGGGCTAATAAACACTGTGGCATCTGTGAAGGGAATTCCCAGGAAGGGCTCGGGGATAACCCAGGAAAGTTAGCCACCAGCTTGGGAATACTGCAAACCATAGGGTGACCAGGACATACCCTTCAAAGGGGAAGAAAAGAGAGACAGCAAGGCTGGGGGAAAGATGCCCAGAGCTGTCAGGAAGGATTCATGTCCATAACACATCTCACCAGAAGCCTGGCCCCCAGTGTCCTGTGTCCCCCCAGGAGCTCTGCCTAGCTGTCCCCTCCATCCTCCCGAGCACATTAACACACTCACCCCTCAGGGAGGGGGCAGCCCACCATCATCCAAGGCTCAGTGGAGCTGAGCAGCCAGCTCAGGGCAAAGCTGAGCCTCCATCACAGTCCTTCCAGACAGATTCCCCTGTCCTTGTGCTGCCTCCTGCCTGGAGGCAGTAGATGCTGCCTGGATTTGTTCATTATTCAATCAACCACAGATTTTGCAGCTTTCAAACCCCTGTGGCCCAGAGACCCCAAATCAACACAACAGAGAAGCCATCCTGCATCTGCCCAGCTGTGTGCTGAGGCTTCTGCAGCCTCCCCCCGAGGCAAAGCCTCTGTCCCTGTCAAAGGAAACAGGCTGTCCTCTCTCTACTCACAAGTTGAGGTTCACTCTGGACCCCCAGACCATCTGTATGTTTGCCACTCCATAAAGCAAGCAGCTTGCAGCTGGCAATTGCTGTAATTGCACGGAGAAAGAAGGGAGTACAGCCATCTGGGGTTCCTGATGGACTGCAGTATAGGATGAACAGTAGAGAAACATGACCCCTGAGTCCTGAGGAACAGACACGAGGCTGAGCTGGGGGAGAAAGAGAAGATCAGTGCTCCTGTAAGAGGGGCTTGTGGTTGAAATGTGATGTTTTCCCCCAGCATGGTGCAGAAGCTCCCCCAGTATTGCTGGTTTTGGGGTGAGGGAGACATTTATTTGGGCAGTTTGCCTGTAAGACCATGACAGTGGGATAAAATGCACTGGCCTGATGCCCACGTGCTCTGGGGACACAGAGTGGCTGACGTGCTGACACCAGAGCAGGAGCAGAGCTCACAACCACTTCCTGCCAGTGCAGGGACCCGAACCAGCCTGCCAAGCTCCAGGCATGTTGAATGGGAAGGTCTGTCCTTCTCTCCTTCCTCTCCCTGCCACCAGCCCCCTCACTCTCCCCAAGGCCAGCACAACACAAGGCTGGGGGAATTTACATTTGGCCTTGATTGCAGCCATGCCAGGACCTCCCCTGCCTGCCCGTGGGTAGCTCTGAAGGCCAGCAACAGGCAGTGCTTGTGCTGATGCCACACACGAAGCTCAGGCTGAGCACAGCCGGATTTTGGCAGGGCACAAGGTGACCAGAGATCTCGATGACCCAGATGCAAGGACCCCAAGTGCCCCATCTGCGGTGTCTCAGATACAGAAGATCCCATCCCCTCGTCCAGCTGTTCACAGTGTGATGTCTTCCAGGCATGAGAACCCAAAGTTTTGCCGGTAATACAAACAGAACAGCTTGGACTCAAAACCTGGTCAGTTCAACCAGAAACATAGCTCAGATTTAGAGGGGAGATTTTGAGACAAACAGCTTAATTAATTAAAGGAACACAATCAGAGAGAAAAACATTAGAAGTACTTGCAATTGTTTTTTTCTCTTTTTCTTATTAACTATTTTTTTTTCCTTTTTTTTTAATAAGAATGTTCCTGAAAGCCATATGGATGAAAGTTGAAAAACATGCGTTTTCCAGTCAGAAAAGATTCCAGAGGAGTACTGAGGACCCCAAAATGGCTAGGGGACAATGTGAACCCACAGTACTGATGAATGCCCTCTCCCTGAGCCATGGCAAGGTAGATGACAGTTTCTTGCTAGTTGGGAGGACAAAATCATGCCAGAGAATCACAGGGATGTGATCAGATAGAGTAGCTTTTTGGGTTACTGACAGCCCATGGATGAGGGGTGAGCAAGAATAAAAGGAGACAGAGGAGAGCACACACATACAGCTTCCCAACTTTGTGACCTTTGTGACCCTTAGGAAGAGACAAACTGCAGTGGCCTTTCTGTTTATCCCTTTTCCCTGCTGGTTTCTCCATAGCTGCACCAGGAATCACCTGTAGCTTCATAAGACTCTCTTGCATTGGTTCCTCCTGCTTTATTCCTGCAGAGTGATGGTGCTGTCCTGAAGTGACGCTCAGGATGCAGTGGCACTACTGTAACACCCCTGCATGTGCTGGCAAATTGTCTGCACGCTCTGTCAGAGGCCTGTGAGCCAGGCCAGCTAATGCCAAGCTAAGTACATTGGGGCAAGCAGAGCCAGGGATCATCCTCAAGGGATGGGGGAATGCAGCCACTCCATCCAGGGAGGAGAGAGCTCTGCCTAAGGCTCTCCCTGCCAGCTGGCCGTGGTGCCTGGTGCCTTTGTTGTGCACATTCAATCATCTCATCCAGACACGGCAGTTCCTTCATTAATCACCAGTGAACACGGGTCCCACCAGCTGCTGAGACAGCCCAGACATCTTCCTTGCCCTGTGCACCCTACCA
Organism: Urocynchramus pylzowi; assembly: GCA_013397555.1. Classification (NCBI taxonomy): domain Eukaryota; kingdom Metazoa; phylum Chordata; class Aves; order Passeriformes; family Fringillidae; genus Urocynchramus; species Urocynchramus pylzowi. Next base: position 568,489 of record VZRH01001847.1, read on the forward strand.
TTCCTGATTTACAGCCTCCTTCCTCCGAGGCGTAGGCGTAACCTCATGCCCTGCTCCATTCCTGATGCAGACGTCAGCATCCCACTGCTTTTTCCCCTAGAAAGTAGTTCTGGCTGCCAGCACCCGAGCAAGTGAGCCCTCAGCCCTGCTCAGGACCCCTGGCCCCACATCACTCTCAGAGCCTTGTCCCACAGCCCTCTGCATGAGGCCAAAGCATTTGCAAACGCTTTCCAAGCAGCTCCATTAATTTCCCCTCTCCCATCTCCTTTGGAGCTGGCAGAAGAGCATGTTGGATGAGTCCAAATCCAGAAGGATATGATAGACGTTGGCTTTATTTCTTATCCAACTTTTCTGACTCCTTATGCTGTTTGGTCCTGCTTTTCTCCACCAGCTCCAAGAGTCTTGTGCTCCAAGCAGGTCCTTGCCAAGGCCAATTCTTCTCCAGTCCCAGACCAGGCACCAGGGACTGGTGGTAGAGCAGGCCTGAGGTAGAGCAGGTTGTTCTCCCACCAAGTATCCAGCTTTCCCCTACCCCTCCTTCAAGCTTGCTCTGCACAAGACCACTTTCAGCTGCTGATCTCCCCAGCCTCCTTCCTACACCCTCAAGGACTGACAAATCCACCCCAGGAGCTCGCAGACCAAACAAGGTCCCAAATCCAAACTTCCATACAAAACAAGAGCAGCAGTGAGATCAGAGAATAACAGAATCCCTTTGGCTAGATCAGGTTGCACAGGATACCCATCTGCATCTTGACATCATCTAAGGCTGGAGATCCTTCCAGCTCTCCAGGCCCCTCTTCAAGGATGTGACTGTGCCCACAATTCTCCACAGGGGAGAATTTTCCTTCACTACAAGTTAGATCACTCTCTCTCATGCCCCCCACTGTGCACCTCCGTTAAAAGCTTGCCTCCATCTTCTCAATAATCCACCCACAGTTGTTGGGGAGCTGCTCTCGGGTCTCCACCAAACCATCCCTTCTCACAGGTGGACAAGCCCAGCTCCCCAGCTTCTCCTTTAGGGCAGGAGCTCCAGCCCAAGCCATTTTAGTGGCTTCTGCTGAATTCACTCCATTTTATCAATGTTTCTCCTGTACTGGGGGGACTGAAACCTGAACATATTACCCAGATGGCAGAATGAGAGGTCAGCAAACAAGAGCAATCACTTCCCAAGATCAGCACAAAAGAGTTGAGCCCTTCTGCCTTTTAGCAGCTCATTGGTGTTGCCAAAACTATTGCTCTGGCAGCCTCGAAATGATGGTGAACTTTTGTGTGTTCAAAGAACCTGTGAGTGATGCCCAGCATGGCTGCAGCCCCATGCTTCAGTGTTGCCCAAAACTTCACAGGGCAAAACAGTGGAGGAGGTCTTTTGCAGGCAACAGATTCAGAAAAGAACTGGGTTTCCTGCCTCTTTGGATGTCTATGGGAATGAAGCAGCTGCAGGCTGCATTCTCCTCAATCTCAGAAACTCCAGCCTGAGGGAGCCATCAGATGAGCTTCTCACAGCCCCAGCTCTCTCTGGTGGCTGTGTAGATGCCCAATCCTTGCAATGTTTTAGCTTCTTGCTTGTCTCCTTGTGCCTGCAGATTTCATCTACAGTCATTTAATATTCATTTCCTATCATGTTGAACGTCATCAGGTCCAGAGCTGGTCCCAGAGGAATACCCTGGCAGGTGTCACTTCCTCACAGATGGCTACTGTTGCCTCCTGTCCCCAGCCACCTCCTGCTTCTCACCAGCTCAGGGCAACCTGACATCTCCAAACTCTCACAGGGACTCCCACCTCCACTGCATTTTCTAGGGTACCTGGAATGCCTTTCATAGCACTGGAAATGACCATAAATGGCTGTAAAAAGCTGTGGAATTGACAAAATAAGTTGGAAGTTATCCTGGAGACCCGTTTTGTGAGGCAGGTTGGCAAGAAGCAGCAACCAAGCACCGTTAGGATGTTTTCTTTGTAGGGGACAATTCTGCAGACTCGTGGTCAAACCTCCAAAGGGCTGCAAAATGAGAAGCCCCATTGAAATCCATGCACACCAAAAAGAGGTGCTGTCTCCCAGCAGCAAGACACAGGGTGTCCCCATGTCAAGGGAGAAGCAATCTCTCTCCACAAGCTTCTCATCACAAGGATGGAGGAGGCAGAAGTGGAGGGCTAGACAAAGGGGGTACCTTCCCATGGGATGTGTTCCCATTACCCTTTAAAACCTCATGTGGGAGTTGCACTGCCTTTGCTTTACTCTGCTCATGGTTTTCCCAGAAAGAGGAAGCAGCCAGTCTTCTTTCAAGATGCTTGTAGTAAGAGCAGTGTCATCTCTGTGGGCCTGACTCACATGAAGGATGTTCTGTGCTTCAGGGAACATGGATGCCTGAGCAGAGAGATACCCAGCAGAGGCCTGTCAGCCTCAGCACCTCCTGGGAGCACCAGGGAAATTCCAGTTGTAAAAGATATAAAGACTATTGCAGCTAACATCCCTCAACCCATTTTATAGGGCTCTTGGGTACAATTTATTCAGGCAGCTACTTTTGAAATATTTGCCCTCAGTGTGTGTCTTCTAGCATCCCCTATAGTGCCTGATAAACTGGAAAATATTTCACAGTCTTCCTTACTCCTTCCCAAACACTGAATACAGACATTGTTTTCCTTTCTTGCATAACAGCATTTTCTTTTTTTAATTGGGAAATAGATTTAAAATATGAGGATATGTTTTTGCAGTACCTCCTTATCATCATCATTGCTGTGGTCAGCCATGCACATTTCCCAGAAGCATTCACAGTTTTATACCTCTCAACTTCACATTTGCATTTGTTCAAGCCAACCAGCTCCTTTCTGGCAGGTGCTCCCCCTTTTTTACTGAGCACACCAACTAATCCATGCACCAGCACAGTCATGACACACAACCACAGTTCCAGTCTCTCCAGCCCAGTGTCACCGACACTGTCCAGGCCCAAGGGGCTGTGCAGCCAGGCAGAGATCCCAGGGGACAGGCAGACCCCAGCTTTGCAGGGGCTTCTCTCCCTGGGTCAGGTCCATGTTGCTCAGGCTCTCAGGGTAGTGAGGGTCAGCTGCACTCCATGGGAGTGGCCAGGCTGTGGGAAGGAGCAGGATGAATTTTGGAGCGGTAAGGGCAGAAGTGCCTGGTGCCCCAGGCTGAGGCAGCAGCCCCACTACAGCCAGAGGAAGCAGTGCCATGATGGCCACCAGGCACTGGGTGGGCAAGGGAGGCAGTGCAGGGCATGAGTCAGCTCGCAGGGATGCTGACCTGTGAGCTGCTCTGGCTCAGCCAGGCACTTCGGACACAGGGGCCAGTCACCACCTGCAGGAATTTGGGCAGCAGCCAGTGGAACCTCTCCACAAACCACTGCACTGCTCCAGAAAGGTTCACAGCTTCATCTCCAGCCTTCTTCCTGCTCTGTGCTTGCTGCTTGTCTCCTGGCTCAGCTCCACATTTGAGAGGACAGCAGGCATGGCAGCATCAGGCTGGCTCCTGTCCTCAGCTGCACATGAGCATGGTGTGGTGGGATTGGTCTGATGTTCATGTTCCTTGGAAAGGATCAAAGCTGGTCCTGCTGCAGGTTCTGCTTTGAGAGTGGCTGGGAGCACCAGAGACAAACCAGGAGACCCTAGGAAACTTCTCCATCCAGGAGAGGTATCTCACACACAGTGTTCCCCAGTGATAGACACAGCTCTTCAAGCTCCACTCCCTGGCTTGCAGCCCCAAATCTCTCAGTCCCAAAGGGCTTGGGAGCAGTCAGGACCTGCAGACAACTGGCTATGCCTGCAGAGCCCAGCCAGGATCCTTGTGTCACTGCCAGCAGGCTGGGAGGGAAAAGTCCAGGTCGTGGGCACTCACAGAAAGGCCATCAGCCTTCTTTGGCAGGATCAAAGCTCATCCTCTTGCCAGTTCTGCTACCACTCCTGCTGCCTTATTGGCCAGGCTGGAAAGGGCTGGAGGGCCCATGGACAAAATGAGAGTGCACAGGGACTCTTCCTAGTGCCAAGGCACAGATCCCATCTGGGCAAAGGAAGCTCTCACACACAATACCCCCCAGCCCTGGCTCCTGGCTGTCACACACAAAGCAGCATGGGCCCTCCCAGGCAGGGGTCTTGCCTCCCCACAACCTCCCAGAAACAGTAGCCCCCCCTCCACAAACTGTGGCAGGGAACCTGCCAGCCACAGCAGATGGCACCTCTTCCCTTGCTAATGAGCCGGCAGGATTCAATTCCTACCTCCCATTAACACTCATTAGAGAGTCACTTGGCCATTCTTCTGTGTCTATCACATCTCTGCGGCTTTAGCTTCAAGATGTTGATTTAGGGCCGCCTCTGGGGTGGCCACCACCCTCCCAGCCACCCAGAGAAAGTTGCTGCCTCGCTGTGCCCTAAACCCCACCTTAAGTGGGACTTAAGAGGAGGCAGGAACAGATCAGCACACTGACACCCATGGAACAGATGGATAGGTACAGTCTTAACCTGCAGACTAGGCCTGGCCTCAGGGTTTTCCTGTGGTGTGCCCACCCTCCCTGAAATCCCACAGCCCCACTGAGGGCACAGAGCCTCAGGAATATGCAGCCAGCCCTACCACAGCTTGTTAGGGGACAGAAGTAGGTTACTTTCTGCCACGCATAGAGATGATGTGATGCATATTCATCAGTTACAGTTGTGCGGAGATTACAACAGTTGCATAAATTGCAGGTTTAGGGATCATCAGCTGCACTCCATGACTTTTTCAGGGCTTCCTCCCTTGAAAAAGAGATGGAAATTGGAGTCATCTCATGAAAAATAAAGGTCAGAGCTATAAGTGATGTCTTAGAAAAACACCGTTTACTGTACAAGCTTTGCATCCCTCAGGTGAACAATTCAATGATCATAAGCCTCATCTTATATTTAAAACTATATTTATCAGCTATAATCACTGTCAATACATTTTTATTCTCAAAAATCAATTTACCGAACTATTCACAGATATGATGGAAACAAATTGAATTTGAAGCCCTGCCTCACAGGATCGATGCTAAGCAGGTCGCTGCATCTGTTTACAAAGGGAAAATATTCTTTCATGCAGCTGCCTTTGAGCATAGTAAAGCCCAGGGAGCTTAAAAGCTTTGAAAAGTGGAGCGGATTTGGGGATTGATGCTCTGCAATCACCCATGAAGGCAGGAGCTTGGGGCAAAGCTGTCCCAGGGCATTCACTACTGCCCTCAATTCCCTGTTGAAGGAGGCTTGCCACCTCCAGAGCCAGTTGTCACAAGCCTGCCCAAGCCACTGGCTTGAAAGTCTGCCCCAGCCACTTGTCACCAGCCCACCCACATCACCATCTCTCTAGTGTGTGCCTTCTTGCCAGCCTTGCCACGTGATGCTGGATCCCTCTGAAGTGTTGACAGCGTGGTAATGGCTTCACCCAGCAGCAAGACCACTCCCACTGCATCCCAGTGCAGAGACACCTGTGATAACCCCCAAAATTATTTCTCGACCACAGGGTATTAAGTTAACCCTGTGGGGCAAATATGCCAATCCACGACAGATGGGTCTCATCTGAAACACCGAATTTTCAACACAGTCGGAAAGAAAAAAGGACTGAGAAAACACTGACGTGAGCACTCCTCGTGCAACACACTCTGGGCAGTCAGCCCCTGGCAAGTACTGATTCCTCAAAGAGGAATCTGCTGCCTGCTTCCTCAAACAGCTCCAGAACTGTCAGCTGCACACAGCAATGGTCAGCCAAGCTGCTGACCACTCACTTTTTCACACTTTCAACTACAGCTGAAGCAGTTTTCTATGCTGAATGCAGCACAGCAGATGAAGTATTACTGTCTTTCAGTTGGAGAGTGACTGCACAGCAATTCAGAGCAACTGGAAGCATTTCAGTATTCCTATGTTTTGGGGTATCTGTTATCATAGAAAAAACCTCCCGGTTCTTCACAGCCAAATTTTTCATTAATCTTTCACCCAAAAGACAAGTTAATATCCTAGTGTAAAGATCCTTGTTTCCCCAAATGTGTCATTTGAACTATACAGGATTTAGGAAAGACTATGTATTTCCCAAGGGGATGCTCCAAGTGCCTTGGGATAACACTACAGTTCCTTTAGTGCTCCGGCAGTAACCCCTGTATCATCGTCTGTATTTTCACCTCCCGGTATCAATAGAGGAAGGTGGGGGAGAGCCGCTGTTAACAGCAATTCAAGAATAGCTTCTGACATCTGTGCATCCCCCCAAGGGCCAAGGAGCAGGGATAATAACTTCCCTCAATCTGCTGGACACTCTCCTCCTAATGTAGTCCAGGATGTGGTTTCCCTTTTCCACGACAAGAGTGCTCTCTTGGCTCTTGTTCAGCCCAGTGTCCACGATAACACACAGGTCCTTCCCACCACCGCTGCTGCTCCGTGCTCTGCTCCCTGCCTGGGCTCACTGCACCTCAGGGCTGCACTTTGCATCCCCCTTGATGAATTTCAGGGTCTTGGTGTTCACATTTATCTAACCCCTTTGCACTGAGGCTGTGTCAACTGCCAGCCCCCCTTGTCTAGTGACACCTGAGGCTTGGCTGAAGGTTCATCCCTTGTGGGCACCCCCGTTGCTGATGGAAAGCCCTGTGTCACCCTCCAGGTGCTTCAGTCATTACTGGCCAACCACTAGCCTATGAGCTGTTGGTGGTGACCCTTGGAGTCCAGCACAGCTTTCCCTTGGGAAATTCCTGCTTGCCCTTTGCACGCTGAGACATGGTTTCTGAGATGCTGCCCCACGATGGATCTTACAACAATTCCCACTTCCTGTACTGATCCTCACCAAGTCACATCTCTCTCCCCCCCAGAGAGCACTGAGCCCTTTGACTCCTGCATGGATAAACCCCACCCCTTCCAGCCCTCCCCTGAACCCATATTGCAACAGAAATCACAGAAAGTGGGGGTCAGAGACCACAGGATGTCTCTGTGCACCCTCTGCTTTGGCTGAGCCCAGGCAGTATGTCCCAGGCAGACAGCAACACCCTAAAATCTCCTTCAGGATGATCCATCTCCAGAACAGAATAAAGATTTGGGTGATCCAGCTGCGACGTTTCCGCACAGGCTGGAGCTTTGCATCCCAAAAGCAGCCTCAGCTAGTTTTACACAAAGACGTTAACGAAATTCAGGATATCTTGGTTTTGAAAGCACTGCATAATTGCAAGCTGTTATTGTCTGAAACCGCATTTGCAAGATGCAGTCTCAACAGCCAGGCAGCTTGGGGAAAAGAAGCGCTTGTTCAGTGTGGGAGAAGCTCCTGCAGAGGATACAATACCCTTGCCAAGCATTCACAGGCCTTCAGCTGCCCAAGCACCACAATTTTCAAGCAGAAACTCGTGGACAACATCCTACTCAAATTACCCCCAGCTCTTGCCCTAAGCTCAGCGGTTTTTCTGTCCCATTCCTCTGTATGCCCTACAGAAGCCTTCATCACACCATCAGCATCAGGTAGCAAAGCCAGTGGTTTTTTTGCAAAGGGGCAGGACCACAAGGCCCCCACTCTGAATCACAACACCCAGAAAGCTCTGGCAAAGCCTTCATCCACACATTTCAAACCCACCCATAGCACTGCTGCAGACTGAGCCTTTCCATGCCAACACTTGTGACTCCTTCTTGACTCCTTTCCCTCATCTGCCTTGAAAAGCAGAGACAAGACTGGGAAAAGCTGGGTTTGATCAGGCATTGGCAAAGCCACAGGGGTGTCAGCTGTCAGCCCCCCTTGTCTAGTGGCAAGAGGGGTGAGCATTGCTTCAGGCATAGGATTCGGTGAGGGACTAGAGCACCCCAGGAAGAGTATGGCTGGACTTTGTCTTTAGCTTTGTTGTCACATTTCATCCAAAAAGCTCAGCTACTTTGGGCAAGATTCTGCATATACTCAAGCTTTGATCAATGGCTCAGCAAAGATTCAAGTGACAAGTTCAGTCTTTCCCTGCAGGACATCCCTCAGTCAGGAGAGATGACCAGATGCACTCCCCATCACTGTCCTGTCAGAAATAGAAAATCCATGTATATCCCTTCCCTTGGTCTTATCTTCACTCATCCCAACTTTGGAGGACTTGTTAGGTCATACAAAACTTAGACTGTGCCTTCTTGGCATCACTTGGACTTGGGAGACAGATTTTGCAGTGCATCCATTTTTTGGGATGCATGGGACAGTCCTGTTTGAAATCTGGCCGCAGACAGATGATCCAGTATTTGTGGCCAAAGAGCCAGGAGCATCCATAGACTGACTTCAGTTTGGGCCATTCCTCCTATGGAATGGAGGTGAATGTGGGTGAATGTGGGCAGGACTTTCTGGAGTGTCCCAGGTCCTCCAGGATGCCTGAGGGATGAGGATAGCTCAGAGTCAGACAACATCCCTGCCAAATGATGCAGTGGATGCTGCAGGTCTGCTCGTGCTCAACAGCACATCAGGTCATGGGGGAGAGACCCTCTGCTAAACACAGACAGCTGAAAACTCACACAGTGGCCACCATCCCCTGGCCCTGGCCACCAATAACCATAGAGGAGAGTGGCTGGGCTGGTGACCAGGCACAGCTTTGCATGGCCTGGCAGCATCAGTGTTAATTGGGCTGTGCCCTGGCCTGCCGAGAGTGCACGTTTGCCTGCAGAGCTGTGTTTCCAGAACACTCCTTGCAATTACATGCCCTGCCACAGTTATTAATATTTATTAGCCTCAATTATTCATGGCCTCTTTAGGATCCTGTTGTTTAAGTCCAGCTTGAGATCTCCAGGCTAGCAATCACAAAAGTTGCTTTCCAGAGGAATTACAGTAAATCAAATCGTTGGAAATGTTGCAAGCAGATGTAAAACTCACAAGCAGAGCTGCCCAGAAAAGAGCCTCATGTCCAGCACTCAGAGGCCATATGTACTACATATGAGCTTCCTGGGGTGGGATGCAGGGTCGTGGGACACCACATTCCTTCTCCCTGCCACCTGCACAGCGGTCACACTGACCATCTCCTTCTGAATCTCCAGGGGAGAACAGCCCAAGAATAATGGCTTGGAGGTTTTTCCCTGCCAAAAGGACACATGGTGAGGATGGAGAACAAAGCATGATGTTTGTGACAAAGCAGGCAGCAGCTAGGAGGCTGCAGCCTGTCCTGGTGGCTGTGGCACAGCTGTGACCAGGGAAGTCCTTGTCCCAGCTCCTGACTGATGTTTGGTCCATAGTGAGGAAACCACGGGCAGGGTGCAGGATCCAGGAGGGATACACCAGGGCATCCTGCCCAGCAAGCACAACCCAAGGCACAGGGTATCCCACTGAGACCTCCCAGATGGCTCCATCCATGGAGCTAGCAGTACCCACACAGCCCCAAGAGAGAGGATTTGCCCTCCTGCCCTGTTGATGTCCAGATTTGCACTGTGGCCAGGTCTGGGTGAGCCCCAGAGCCAGCACTGAGCACACCAGCCCCTGAGGGTGTATGGGAGGAGGCAGGGGGTCTGCCCACAGCATCTCCAGCAGATGAGAGCTTCCAGGGCTGCACTCTGTCAGCAGAAAGCCATCTGGGCCACTCAGAGGTGCTCAGCAAGGCTGATAAGCTGACTGTGATGGCCGAGCTGTCTCAGGCTCCTTGCAAAGCCCGAGGCAGTGTGGGCAAACCCAGAGCTTGCCCTGCAAAGCCTGGGCTACACTCCTGCTGCTGACCTCTGCATCTGCTCCCAGCCTGAGGCTCACAGCAGCCTTCCCACAGACCGTGGCCACTTCAGTGGCTCTTGTCATCATAGAAATAACATGTGGGACAGGGAACTTGCAGGGGATCCATAGGCCATGGGAAGGAGCTGTGCTGTGGGCAGGGTCCCCAAGGCCATTGGGCATGGCACAAGTATGACAAGTATGAGACAGTTTCTGGTGGTGCTGGCTGTTGGGGCATGTGAAGATTGCACAGATACCTGGGAGAGGAAGGAGAGAACTCATTCCAAAGAAACAGACTTCTTCCAGCTCCCTCCCTCCACAAGCACTGGTCTCCACTGAGCTGGGGCCTCTGAGGAGCAAAGCATGGCAGGGAGGAGGTGTGTGGCCAGGAGGGAGCAGAGTGCATGGGGTCTTCTCCAGAGACCAATAAGCTCCTGAGGAGCAGCCTTGCCCACAGTGATTCACAGCTGAGCCACATCGCCAGCGTGAAGGGATGGAGTGACTTGCTCAGCTCAGAGGAGGAGGAACACGGGGGCTTCAAGGGAAGCAGCCCTACATGCTGAAGCCTTAGCAATGAAAAGGAAAAAGGGGCTGTCTGCCTCCTCTCCACAGCCAGGCCATGGCCCACATGACACTCAGGTGGGTGTCAGAGCCCAGCCAGGGGATGCTGGGGGGGAGAGGAACAGGACAGAGGCAATCAGACGCCAGAGCAAGGCCCATCCCAAGGGACAGGATGCCAAGAAGGCCACATGTCACCCTCAAAAGCTTGGTTTCCTTATATGTCATCCTTTCTCTGACCTGCCCTGCCTCTTTACCATCTTCCCTGTGTACCTGCAGCAGCTGATGTCTCCTGTTCATGCCATGCCTCTCCTTTGCCCAAAATCTGCAAGTAACTAAAATTTGCTCTGCTCTGGGCTCTAGCATGGCTCAGAGTATAAAATTTTGATCTGTTAAATGGGTTTTCAGAGGAAGCTGGATGAACTAGAGAAGGAACACACATCCACCTCCATTTCCCCTCCTGGGGCAGCTCCCTTGCCTGCATCATGCAGGCCACTGCTGAAACACTGCAGCAGGGCTGGCAGGCAAAGAAGGGCTTATGAAAGTGCTAGCATGAAAAAGCAGCCCAGAGCCTGCTTTGCAGGGCTGGAGAAGCTGAAAGGGCTCATCCAGCTCAGAGACAGGTCAAACAGGGCAAAGATGTGGATTTGGAAGAAGAGAGGAGGGACAGGGTCACAGCCAGAGAGCAGGGTAGACATCAACCCAGCTCCAGAAAGCAGGGCAGGCACATGCCAGCTGGGGCCAGTGCTCCTGGGAGTGTGGGTCCTGCTCTTTACCCTGGGATGACACCACGCTGGGGACAAAGAGGGGACAGACCCTCTGAGGTGTAAGATCTGCCCCACATCACAGCCTGAGCCACCTTTTTAACCTCCTCCACCGAGCCATCCCACCAGCTGCCTGCACCACCAGCCCAGCCAACTTTGGGTCCCCAGAACCAGCACCCCCCACCATCCCTTATGCTGCTCAGGGTCCTGAGCAGCCTCATCTCACAGCCCTCCCCTCACCTTGCTGAAGGAATCAATATGATCCCATCCCCAGTAGTGCCCCAGACAGTCTCCAGCAGGCAGGGGCATTTTTTTGTTCCCCAAAAAGCCTCTGAGTCCCAGCAAGAGCTGTTTTAATCAGAGCTTTCTGCCCTGCAGGACTCAGCGTGGGGTAGTGAAAGAGGCACAGGCACAGCCCTTTTACTCTCTCCCCTCCCTTCAACCCCCTGTTTGGCTTCCTCTTCTCTTTTAATTCACACCCCCCACTCCCCCCTCCACATTTCAAGCCTGCTTGGTAAATGTTTGAAAGTGAAGCTGATGTGGTTGGTATGGCAACACCAGGCTGGGGCCCTTGCCTGAAACCCCAAACACACAATTAGCTGATTAAGAGGAGAGGCAGTGGCGTGCTGGGGCTCTGATGCTCTGCAGGGCTGTTCCAAATTACCCCATCAGGGGTGCTTGGAGGTTCCCAAGAGGGAAGACAGGGAGCGTGCACAGCCCCTCACATGGGTAAAGGTTTTCCAGGCTTGGAGAGGGAGCTTTTTCAGGAAGACAGTCTGTAGCATGCTGCAGTATGGGAACAGGGCTGATAGCGATGCCAAAAGCAATGTGGAGCCTGCTGGACCACTTGCAAGCACCATGTCCCTGTCCAGATTGCAGCAGCCAGAAGTCTGGGATCACTGCAGGTCACACCAGGTCCCATCTGCGTGTTAGAACAGGACCCAGCTGTGCCCCAGGGGCATTCAATGGCCAGATCCAGCACTCACAGCTCTCATCTGAGAGGAGAAGATAGGAAAGGAGCTGTGTGAGAGGAGAGGGAAAAGAGAGGGAAAGCCACTCTCCTCTGGAGCCAGATGGGCTCTGCCTCCAGCCCTGAGGGCTGCCTGCTCATCCTCAGTTCCCTAAACATATCATGGTGCCCTTGCCAGCAGGGCAGAGGTATTTAGATTGACTCCTCTCCTCTCCTCTCCTCTCCTCTCCTCTCCTCTCCTAGATCG
>VZRH01001847.1:580689-610838 GCA_013397555.1 Urocynchramus pylzowi
TCTCCTCTCCTCTCCTCTCCTCTCCTCTCCTCTCCCACACTTTCATTGCTCACGGAGTGGCTCAGGAAGGCAGCAATCATCCCAGTGACAGCCCTGGTTAATGAAGTCGGCCTTCATTAGGCGTTTCCGTTCCACTTGAAAAGCTCCTCTGTGAGGATGCTCCGCCGGCCTGTGCAGAGATGGAGGATGTGGGGACGGCTGACGCTGCAGGGTGACAGCCGGGAAGGGCTGGCATTCCCGGGGGCTGAGTGCATGTCCTGCAAGGTTCTGCGGGGTTACAAACCCACACCCTGCACGCATCCACAGCCCAAACCCAGCACTCCAAACCAACACAGCCTCGATCCTTCTCCCCATTCCCAGGGGTCATCCTGTTCTCCAGAGCCCATCAGGGTCCTGGGGGACAAGTCCCTGCACCAGTCTCCACTATTTGGCTACACCCACGTCTCTGCTTAGGAAAGGAGGGTCTCTGCTTAGGAAAGGAGGGTCCCTGGAGAGCTGTGGGCTCAGACTCAAATTTTCTGGGATTTACAGGTGGAGCAGAGGGGATAAGCTGGGAGGGATGCCCACTGTCTGGGAGCTAGCTGGAGTGGTCCTGTCAAGAGGGTCATTTAGCTAAAGCCTGCAAGAGTACTCCTAGATTAGAGAGCTCTAAATTGCTCAGCTATTATCTGTCCAGCAGGAGCACCCTCATCTCATCAGGACCACGCTTGGCAAGCCTCCAGCCGCAGGAAAAGGATTGAAAGACCCATGACTCCCTGCCCCAGCTGCTCTGCAGGGACCTGCCACTCCAAGGAAGGGCATCCCAGGATAAGCACAAGCTTGGGGAACACCTTCCTGCAGATACAAGTCCTGGAGTATGTCCTCTGGGCAAGATGGGCTGCTGCCTTCCTCCCACCTCCTTCATGTCCCTGCTTCCCTCACCCCTGAACCTTCCCCCCAGCTCTTCACAGGTCATTTTGGCACTCAGACATGATCAGACCACATCCTTTCTCTCTACTCCCTCCCCAGGTCCGAACAGTTGTCTCCATCAGCTTTTCTCCCTTACTGTGGGGATGAAGGCAGCTTATGGAGGAGCAACGTGGACAAATGACTGCACAAGGGAACAGGGTACTGAGCACCCCACACTGTTTCCAAGGCTCCTCAGAGCCCTGTCCTGTAGGATAAGGGAACGGCCAAAATGTGACTTTAGGACTGTAGCATGGAGCAGAGAGTAGCATGCAGCTCTGGAAGTGGACAAGTGAAAGGACAGATGGGCTGGATCTAGGCTGGTGAGGCCACACCTTGAGTGCTGTGTCCAGTTCTGGCCCCTCCTTTGGGAAGGACGTTGAGAGGCTTGAGCACATCCAGAGCAGACAACAAGGCTGGAGAGGGGCTGGGAACACAAACCCTGTGAGGAACCACTGAGGGAGCTGGGGGGGTTTAGCCTGGAGAAAAGGAGACTCAGGGGTGACCTCATCACTCTGTACAGCTCCCTGAAAGGAGGTTGCAGTCAGCTGGGGGTTGTCTCTTCCTCCAGGCAGCACTGACAGAACCAGAGGACACAGTCTCAAGCTGCATCAAGGGAAATATAGGTTAGATATTAGGGAAAAAAAATTTATGCAAAGAGTGATAAAGAACTGGAATGGTCTGCCCAGGGAGGTGGTGGAGTCACCATCCCTGGATGTGTTTAAAAAAGACTGGATGTGGCACTCACTGCTGTGGCTTAGTTGAGGTGTTAGGGAATGGCTTGGACTCGATGATCTTGAAGGTCTCTTCCAACCTCAAAATTCCGTGATTCTGTGATTCTGTGATTCTGTGGATCTTCTCTTTCCAGCAGCTGGAGAAGCTGGTAGGATGTATTGCCTGCTCAGAGACGCATGTCCAGCAGATCTGGGGCTGCTATGTCTCAGCCCAGCAGATGTGGAGATGGGGCAGAGAGGTAGGAATGGCAGCAGACACAGATGAGGGTGAGAAAGAAACAGCACTCAACTCTGTACCAGGTCAGGGCCCTGGAAGGAGCTAAAAACACCCTGAGAAGCACAATGTGCTCATGCTCCAGGAGAGGTTGTTGGATCAGGCTGGGTGGGACCTCAGACCAAATCTGCAGCTGGACAAAGGAGGGGTTCCTCCTACCCACACAAAGTGGTGCCTGGCCATGCCAGGAATTCTGGAATTCTGGAATTCTGCTGTGAATCCCGACAGACCTCAACTACAAACTCCCTGTTCCTGTGTGACTGACAATAGACAGGTTCTACTCCAGGTTTTTGTACTGGGGGATTTCTGAGTACCACAAAAGCTGTTGGGATTGGGAGGAGGCGCAGCAAAACCAGCCCTTGCACCCTGCCCTGTGAACAGGGCTGCTCAGTAATGATGTCCAGCAAGAGCTCTGCGTTCTGGGATGGGAGGGAAAAGCTCAGAGCACAAAAGCTCGGTGCCACAGCCGTGAGGCACACAGCCAGCATCCACGGCGTCTTAACCTACTTTGGGTTTGCTACTGCGTGGCTGCTGATGGGGGCCAAAGGAGGGGCTGCACCCTTGTTGGGCACCATCTGGCAGCTGCTGCTTAGGGCACTCTGGCTACTGAGGGAGGGGGAAAGCCAGGATGATCCCTGTCCCCATCACCATCCCAAAAATCAAAGCAGGATGAATGCAGGGAGCAGGAGCCATGGAGTAGACACCACCCCATCACCAATTTGCAGTGGCAGTGGCACTGCAGCTTTCACACACACCACACACACACACACACATCTGGTGGGGGGGGGGGACATTGGTGGGGACAGGACTGGGAGAGGAAATGTATCAGAGCAGCCCAGTATTCTCCAGGATCCAGCTCCCCAAGGGAAGGAGGTTTAAAGTTTCAGGGTAGGTGGCACAGGGCTACAGCTCCCCTCCACCCTCAGGTTTGAGCTGCAGGGAGCTGGAGGCTGTGGGGATCGATGGCTGAGCTGTCAGGGTGTGGCACCACCCCAGGACAGCTGCGTCAATGTATGGAGTGAAAGGCAGTGTCAGTGATCTGGCCTTGATGTGGGAACACGATGGACAGCCATCAGCCTCTCACACAGCCTCTGACTGATGACAAGGAGTGTGATGGACAGCCATCAATGAGCCCGTGTGAATGTCCAGGGGCAGGGATGGACAACTGTCAGTGGACATGAGGGACAGCCATCAGCAGGTGGCCCTGAGAGCTGCTGTCTGCAGCCAGCACCAGGAGGTTTCCTGTTTGGTTGCCAGTGGAGGGCAGGATCATGTCTGCAACTGGGACCAGCTCCATGGGTAATATCCTGAGCTCCTTTCCCTACATGGACCCCTCACATATGGGGGGCATGGGCAGTGCAGGGAGCCAGGCAGGGTCTGCCTTGCTCACAGGTTTGTTCTTGCACCGTTTATTCCAGGTGATGGGAGATGCTCTACCATTCTCTGCCTGCAGTCTGACACGGCAGCCCTTCAGGCAGCCGTTTTTATCCAATTTCATGCTGATTTTGGTATCATTCTTCCCTCCTGAAACAGCTGCCATGAGGGGAGTCGATGCCTCTCCGAACCCTCCCTGCCGCGCATCAACACTATTATCTCCATCAGCCAAACTTGCAATCTCCTGAAAAAAGATATCTCGCTATTTTGACAAGTTCTCTTTTCCATCACCCCCCGCCGACTGGCAGGAACGCCGGCTGGCGCAGGCGCGCCGAGGCTGCCGTTCCTGCCAAAACTTCGGCACCATCTCCCTCCCCACGGCAGGGCAGACCCGCGGCCCGTGTCCCCCCNCGGTGCCGGTGCCGGTGCCGGTGCCGGTGCCGGTACCGGTGCCGGGCCGCGCTCGGCGGCAGCCGCAGATGGTGAGCCCACACGCCGCGGCGCCGCGGCAGCCAGTGACCTACACGCGGGCGTCATGCGAGATTTTGGAGCGGGGAGAGGAGCTGACGAAAATGCACATTCCCTCTGCAGCTCAGCTCTCACCTCCGCCCCTGCAGCCCTCCTCCAGCAGGCCGGCGCTGCCGGCTCCCTGTCGGGAGCTTCCCCAGCCTGTTGCCGGTTGTGCCGCTCCAGCGAGCAGCCGACCACGCTGTGGCTTTTCGGAGAGGACAGGGGACTGTGTCCTCCTCCTCCCGAAAGGGTGCGAGACGATCCTTAATCTGGCACAGGATGTCCTCGCAGAAGCGGATCTGTATCTCTCCCCTCGGGGCACAGCGCACCTGCCTGCAGCAGGATCCCCAAGGCCTTTGGCAGCTAGAGCAGGAGCGGGGCTGGAGCTCCTCCTTGCCTCTGCTTTTCCAGGAACCACTGCGCTCGGCCCCGGGACTGCCCTCCCCGCAGAGGCACTAAAAGCTTTTACAGCCTGCCCGCACGCTCCTCTCCAGTCCCCTGGGGCCAAGGTTCGCCTGTGAAGATGTTTCCCGCTGGCCTCCCTTACAGCTGGCATCCAGTTTCTCCACCCCACGGCCATCCCAACACCTTTCCACCGTGCTCCCCAGGCCAAATAATGCAAAATGTGATTCACCCTAAAGGGAAGCATTCCTGAGGAAGGATGAAGCACAGAGAGGCACCCTGGGCCAGGGCAGGGCACCCAGAGGCTGCATTAAGGCTCCTGCAGCTGATGCAGTGAAGCAAGACAGGACCTGACAGCCACAAGCAGAAAACAGTTAAATCCTGTCTCCAGCCTGGCTCTCTGCACCCCCAGCCATGGGAAAGAGAGCCACAGACCTGCTCAGACCCCAGCACAGCACCCAGATGCTGCCTTTCCCAGCCTCTGGATCTGTTTGCAGGTGTCATGAGCTGAAGATGGCCTCAGCTTACTCCCAGGTGAGCCATGGGAAGGGTCTGTAATGACAATATGGGTATTGTGGGAAGAGTGTCAGTACCCATAAGTCTATGGAGGGTTGGAATAGGGTGTGGATTAGCATCCAAGGTCAAAAACCATCCTGGCACAAGCATGTGGAACCTGGTCCCCTCAGGGCTGCCCTGTCCCAGTGACCTGCTCCTGGGGATGCAGAGCACTCCAGGGATATTGGATGCTGCATCCACCACAGGTTTTTTTCAGAGTGTAGAAGACCTCAGGGATGGTGCTGCCCATCTTCCAGAAGCCAGGAAGCTTCAGTCATCAAATGGTTCTTAATCCCAGGTCTCCCACTCCTTGCTCCCCATGCTCTCTGTATGGAAAAGGTGACATCCCTACCTCTCCACTGCTGCTCACTGCTGTCCACACATCCACTGTTCTGTGGAGCTGGCCGACCTGGAGCCTGATAGGACCTGCCCAGTGGAGGGCACAGGGGCTGGCAGGGCTAGGACACCAGGCTGGGATGATGTCCAGGGATGAGGGGTTCCCCCCAGGCAGTATCCTGGGAACAGGAACAGTGCAGTGGGGCTGAGCAGAGCTTCCCTGTGTCCTAGTCAGAACAGCACCTGCTGTGTCCAGCCTGGCCAAGGAGCAGAGCAGCCCTGCAGCAACCCCCCTGCCCAGGCCCCTCTGCTCTCACCATGAGCATCTATCCCAAGCCTGGATGGAAGCTGCTCCTAGGAGGGCTCAGAGTCTGTATCACCCTAAACCATCCCCACATAGACCTGTCTGTTCCTGGAAGGGAAAGAACAGCCCCTCACCAGTGGCATCCCCTTCCAGTAAGGTGAAGGAGGCTGAGTGACCATCTCCACCAAGCTGATGTGGGGCAGCTGGGGATGCATGTGGACCAGATACTCTGCCTCAGCAGTGCTGCATTAGAGCTGTGCCTTTTTCTCCTCACCAGCATCCTCTCTCCTGCCCCATCACCTCCTCCAAACCCCCTGTGGGCCCCCAGCCCTGCTGCAGCCCTGTGGTGTCCAGCCAGGTGACATATCAAGTCCTGGGGACTAGAAGAACAAAAACCCCGGGTTTTGCATTGAACTGGGCACACAGGGCTGTTTATAGCCAGCAGCCACCATGCCCTGCTGCACCGTAGTGTGGGAAAGACAGCCTGCCTGCAACACTGACCAGCAGATATTGGGTTAAAGCAGGTGCAGGTAGCCCGTGACTGAGGCACTGGTCTGGGGAAGACCCCGCAGCGGGGGCAGATGAGACCTTTGCTCATCCTTGGATGCAGTCCCACCTCTGTAATCCTTGAGGTTTTTTCTGAGAAAGGCGGTTCAACCCAGGGGGCCAAAGGAGATGCGGGGAAAGCTTTTATTGGTATCTTCCAGCACACGTCAGCCCGGTTAAAAAAAATCTTCGTTTCTCGGAGAGCTTTTTAACACGGCTCGGGCAGCAATTGGTACAGGGACAGCAAACCAGGCTGCATCTGCTCAGCCCCAGCCACAAGCTCCCTGCTTCCTCTGAGAGAGAGAGAGAGAGAGAGAGAGTGTGTGTGTGTGTGTGTGTGTGTGTGTGCGCGCGCTAGACACAGGCATCCGCTCCCAGCATCTCGCTGCCTCCTGCATCCTCCGGCAGCAAGTGCAGGGCTCTGGCTTCCCGGGTACCACCCTCGCCGCTCCATCCCCTGACAGGGATCCGCACGCGGGGCACGGCATGCGGTGAGCACCCGCGGGCGGCGGAGAGGGGCTCGTGGCCAGCGGCGGCGGCGATGGACATCGTGTGGACTGCTGTCTAGGGCTCGTGTTCCCAGACCGACCCCGATCCTGGTGAGTGGGGGTTTTTTTGCCGTTGTAGGCGCTTTGCTGGGTGCGCAGCATGGGCTGTCCACACATTGTGTCGCCCTTCGGTGGGTTCCCCCACTGCCCCCGGGATCCTGGGGCCAAGGACTGAAGCTCCTGGGATAGGATGCCTGGGAGTGGGGATGAGGATGGGGTGAGAGGGTCCTGCCCAGGCATCGGGGTCCTCATGTGGGTACTGGGGAGAGGGGCTGGGGAGGGAGAAGAGAAGGAGAAGTGCAGAGCTGGGCAGAAGCCGTGTCTGCTGCAGAGGAAGGGACTCTGCTGTCACGGCATTTTCATCCCCCTCTGGGAGATGAAAGAGTGCGACACACCTATAAAATCTGTCATAGCGCGGCAGGATGGGCAACCTGATCCGGCAGGGAGAACAGCCACTGGCTTGGTGTCCCCAGGGCTGGGACACAGCACCCCCCGCCCGATACCCCACTGGACTCCCACAGCCCTGCAGAGGGTGGGAGGGGACCATCAGCCATGGACCTCTCTGCCCCATGGCAAATAGATCACCTCGCAGCAGCAGTCCCAGCAGTGCCACAGTTCTGGCATGTGCTGTCTCTCCAGGAGAGGGGACAAGAGGATGCTACCAGACCCCCATGGCCATCTGCAGCCAGCTCAAGGAGGTGGAATGCGATGTCCCCTAAGCAGAACCTGCTGCCTTCACAGTCTGGTCCCCCTCACCCAGACAGGCAGCAACTGGCAGGGTGTGCAGAGCTGTGCAAGAGCCATGGTAGAGCCATGGCAGCTCCTCCCAGCCCTGCTTCATGCCCTTCAGACTGAGACCTGGGAGCAGGCTGCCATGGGCTCTGAGGTCCCAGGGTTCTCCTCCCTGTTGGTACCCCAACCCGCTGCCCCCAGGTTCCCTAACGCTGCTCAAAGTAAGGCACAGCTCTGCAGGGCAAAAGACCCAGCAGCCTGGTGAGGGCAGGGAGGAGGCCTGGCCCCCTGGCAGCCTGTGGGGAGCAAGCACATCCTTCCCCTCCGACCAAGGAGCCTCCTTGTGGCATATGAGAGGGTTCTGCTCCATGCACACCCCTGATGCATCCCCCTGAGAGTGGGTGCCGTGGACCCTGCTCCTGGGTGCACCAGCCCAAGCATGCGCTGACCTTTCATTTGCTGGGAGGGCCTTTCACCGAGAACACACTGTGGGGCAGGTAACAGTCAGTCCTACAGACCCTGTGGCTCCACACCCCCATCTCCCCAGGCCACCACTGCACACCACAACAGCTCACCCTGCACCCACAGCCCCCAGGAATCACCCACCTCACTCCCACAGCTGCTGCAACATCCCTGCACCCAAAGCCACCACCCACCCCATGCCCACAGCCTCTGCAACACCCTCTGCGGGCCGTAACACCCGCCCCGCACTGCCAGCCACGCCGTAGCACATTCACCCCGAAACACATCCACCCCTCGCACCTCATCCACCCTGTAACACACCCAGTCCTAACAAACACACCCAGTCCTAACAAACACACCCCCCTGTGCTGCTCCCCGACCCACCCGTCCTGCGCTCCCAGCCACCACACCGCCCCAGCTGTGCCCACCTGTGTGTCACCTGCTGCCACCACCCACTCCTAACCTGGCACCCCCTAACCCCAGCACAAGCCACGTGTGCTCTGCCATGGGAGAGAGATTTTGCAGCCATGCAGGGACCACTGGCTCTCTTTGCATCTGGATGCTCTGCCCTGTTTCCTTCTCCCGGGGTGCCTCCATGCTAGCCACCAGCTCTCTCCCCATTCGCACCTAACACAGGCTTAATTCTCACTCCAGCTGCACCAGCCTTGCTTCCATGCCTCAGTTTCCCCCATGTAGAGAGGAGCATGAAGCTGGGAAAGATGTGTCCATGGGTATTAAGAGGATGAAGTCTTTCTGATTCAGTGTTTTGCTGCAGGAATGAAGCAGTGAGGAGCAAATCCAAAAGAGAAGAGTGAGGGGAACGGGTGTTGCCCAAGGATCAGGGCAGGGGTGCAGGGGGCTGGGAGCAAGGGAAGGGAAGGTGTTGGGAAGTTTCCCACCACCCACTGTGACAGCCCCCGGTGCTGGCAGGGCTCCGTGGAGCCGGGTGTTTGCAGGCAGCTCCTGCCTGTGCCCAGATTTAGCTCCTCTGTGGGGGCGACCTAAAAATAGCCCCACGGTGCAGCCTGGCAGCAAGGTCGAGGCCCCCGCACCTCTGAGGTCACCATGAGACAGGTGGTGGTTCTGTTTGCCTCGGGGGGTGGACACAAATAGCACTGGAGACACCTTCCCCCAAGGACATGTGGGGACGCAGGAGCTGCTCAGGTTTCTGGGCTGCTATGAGGCAAGACTGCCCCTGGTCCTCCCTCCCCAGGAGAAGGAGGACTCCCGAAGTCTGGCAGGACCGCAAGTCATCCCAGATTCTATGTGAGGGTGAAGTCCCACCCCACAAAGCCAGGTCAGGCAGGGCATGGGGCACAGGCAAAAAGGGGTCTGGACAGTGCAGAGCAAGTTTGGGGTATCTGGGCAGCAATGGGGCCTGTGGAAAGGCAGTCAAGTCTGGAGACCGAGTTCAGGGTGAAGCCATTCAGCCCTGGATGTGCAGGCAGGGTCCAGCTGTGCAGCACTAGCAGGGGCAGGGGGCCCAGCAAAGCTGAGAATAGACACAACTCGTGATAGAGGTGACACTCTCTAGGCTCCAGGCACACAGTAGACGGTGGCAGAAGGTACTCAGGGTAGGCTTGGGAGAGGACAGGAAACAGGGAGGTGGGCTGGGATCTTGCAGCAGCAGTGCAGTGCAGATGGGTGACTATGAACACACAGGAGAACCAGATTTAGGAGGGGGAATACAGCAAGTCCACACAGCAGCCACCCTTCTATTGCCCAGGCTGCAGGATGGCTGGGGTTGGGGCACCCAGAGCTCAGCAGCATTGTGGGGAGAAACTGCCAGCATGCTGGGATGAGGAACACGAGTGTGGGTACCAGGGAGACCGGCGTGCTGTGGGCCACACACCTCTTTTCACTCTTCTCTGTGAGCCTAGCCCCTCTGGACCCTCTTCTCCCCACTTCTACCTAAACCTTGGGCAGGAGTAGGCCTGGATCTGGCCAACGCTCGGTGGTGTAGAGACCTACAAAGGCAGTTCTTGGGGGGATTTCCCTGTGACTTCTCCGACTCTCTCGCTCGCAGGCAGAGCTGCAATGCTGCCCAGCAGCAGAGCTGATCCTGACCACGGCAGACGTGATCCTGAGCCAGCCAGGCAGAGGGTGGTGGCACGGCGAGGAGGTAGAAACACCCAGGTGTTTTCCTTCCCACTGGCACAGCCGCAGAGATGCTGCTGCTGTGGCTCGGACACGTGCCTCCAGCTCTGCCCTGCTCCCACCTTTGCAAAGCCCCGGTGGGAGCTGAAGAAGGCCGGGCAGCAGCTCCGAGCCAGGCCCTGCGGCCAACAGGTGCAAATACCCCGGCCCCCACCCCCCGCCCGCTGCCGGGACCCCCACGCGCAGGACGGGGCCCACACGTGTTGCGTACCCGGCTCAGCGCGTGGGAATCTGCAGGCAGATGGTCCCGCGGTGGTGGGGAGAGGCTGGGAAATCACATGCGTGTGCACGCAGTGGTGTTTGCCGCCTGCCAGCATGCTCTGCTCCGCTCCGCTCGGCCCTGCTGCTGCAGGGTACCTGTAATTACCCTGACCAGGCTCCCTGCCACAGCAGTGCCCGCGGTGTCGAGTCCTCCCGCAGGCAGTGAGATCCCGGCGGTGTGCACGCGTGCTGCTAATTATCCCGCTACCTGGGGACTTCCCTGCCGAGGCTGGCGGGGCGGGAGATTGCTGCTCCAATCTCCCTGCTTTGCCTCCCGGTCCCTGGGCACCAGCTGGAAGTGCCTCTTTGCTGCAGCATAGAATTAGAGAATAATTAAGGCTGGAAAAGACCTCTAAGATCATCGACTTCAACCATTAACCCAACACTGCCAAGGCCACCACTAAACCACATCCCTGAGTGCCATGTCTACATGGTTTTTAAACGCTTCCAGAGATGGTGATTCCACCACTGCCCAGGGCAGCATCTTCCATAGTGAAACTCCAGCATGGCACAAGGGAAGCCCTCGGACCCATGTGGCGTGGTGCTGTGCCCCACAATGCTGGAGGCCAAATTCTGCTTCTCCCCAGCTTCAGCTCACACCCAGTGAGACAGAGTCCAACTTGTTATTGCTGCTGCTGTTGGCCTCCCCACTTTATCCTAAGGTGATCTTCCCCTGGCATTGAAACCAAACATCCTCTTGGGATCCGTGTGTCCCTGTCCCATACCTTGCTCCCCTATTCCCTCTTGCACCCTCACAGTCCTCCTACGGCTGGCCCAGCCTCCCCACATGGCTCCTTGGATGCCCACTGATCACAGCAGCAGCTCACACACAAACATGTGAGTGCAAGAAGAGGCAGCTGAGTGAAGAGGAATTTAAGGAAGGTGAGGGGTCAGCACCAGACCTGCTATGACCTAGTCCTGGGCAGAGCTGCAGGGAGGACATCTTTCACCCTTGACTGGCCACAGAGATTGTCTTCAAGGCTGAGAGGAGATGCACGCAAGGAGAAGGGTTACAGCTGGTCCTAGTCCCTCTGGGTTTTACTGATCTGGCATGGAAAAGGCCTGGATGTGTTTCTTGTTAAGCTGGAGTCTATAGAGCAAGGGTGGGGAGGCACCTCCAATCCATCTCCCTGCCTTCTGTCCCACTCCCCCACCCACTCAGACCCTCCATGGCCAGGAATCCATCTCCCTACAGCCACCACCATGATCCCAGTGTCAGTTTGTCACAAAGACCCCACTTCTCCCTGCCCTGAGCTGCTCTTCATGCAGCTGGGGGAAAACCATCGGGACACCCTTTTGGGGGTCGGGGACATAGCACCTTCCTTCCCACCGCAGAGCCATGGGGGTGCTGATGTCCAGGAGGCAGACGGTGGAGAGGGTGCAGAAGGTCAGCTTGGCCGTGTCAGCCTTCAAGGATGGGCTGCGGGAACAGCCATCGACACGGCGCCGGGCGGAGGCGGGGACTGCACGCCAGGGGACCCTGGAGCAGGAGGTGCAAGAGGGAGAGGAGGAAGCCTTGGCAGGACCTTCCCAGCCGGAGGAGAGCAGTGCCAGCAAGGCGGCCTGGGAGCGGCTGCGGGATGGCCGGGGTGTGGAGCCGGAGGAGTTCGACCGGGCCAACAGGTTCACACCACCAGCCTTCATCCGGCCCAAGAGGGAGCTCCATGATGATGAGCCCCCGGACATCAGCCTGGAGCAGAGGGAGCAGGTGAGCTGATGATGGAGCCACAGAGACAGTGTGGGAGGGATGGGGACAGGGCTGGAGGTGCACAAGCACCTGAGTGTCTGCCAAGCAGTGACAGTCCGCCAAGCCCTGCGGAGGTGGCTCAGTGGGGTAGGGTGCCAGTGGCCAGGTTGGGCAGGTGGAGGTGCCACGCTGGGAGGGGGGTGCAGCTGTTCAGATGTGCCCTGGAGGCAGCCTGGGGTGTCTTGAAAAGCAGAATTCACTGCTGGGCACAGGCAGTTCTGTGTCTGGGGAAGAGAAGACAAATTGGTCTATATGTTCGTCCACCTGTAGTCAACCAGCTTGCCACTGAAGCCATCCCTCCATACCTGCAGCCCTACATCCCTGCCCATCTACAACCCAACAGCTTATCCACCCATGCCATCACTCCTACAACCCACCCATCCACACCCACAACCGTACCCATACAGCCACCCACCCAACAAGCCTACACCTCCGCCCACCTACAGCCTTATACAGCACCGTAAAGACATGGAATATCCTGAGCTGGAAGGGACCCACAAGGATCATTGAAGTCCAGCTCCTGACCATGCACAGGACACCCCACAAATCACACCATGTGCCTGAGAGTATTATCCAGGCTTGGTGCTGTGACCGCTGCCCTGGGGAGCCTGTTCCAGTGTCCAATCACACCCCGAGCCTAAATTACCCAGGCTACCTAGATAATATACCCAGGTTAGTATCTCTTTAAAAGTGGAAATGGAAACGTGTGGAAAACCTTACAGCTTATCCATCAACACTTACAACCCTAAAGACCAGCCAATGTGCAACCCTACAGTCCAGCCACATGTAACCCACTGCAGAGAACTTACGACTCCACAGCCCTACCAACCCTATAGTCAGATCCATCCACCCACCATTCATCCCCACAAACATACCCACCCTCCTCTAACTTGACCAGCCACATCCATTACAACGACCTCTTCCCTATGCCAGCCCCATACATTCCCATCTTCCAGTCCTCTCTGCCCCTCAGCATCCACCCCCCACCTGCAAAGCACAGCCCCTGATTGAGAAGCCAAGCCCCTGCCCATGCCTTCCCAGATCCTGAATGACGAGATGTGTGAGATCTGTGAGGTGTGGACAGCCGAGAGCCTCTTCCCCTGCCGCATCTGCCACCGGGTGTACCACGACGGCTGCCTGCGCCGCATGGGGTACCTGCAGAAGGACAGCGCCGTGGAGGTGACGGAGACGGCGCACACCGAGACGGGCTGGAGCTGCTACTACTGCGTGAGTGCCTGGACTGGGGGGCACAGGGCTGCTGCTGGGTGGTGGGTGCTCCCCAGGGAACTGTGCCCCACGTGGACATGAGCAGGGTCCCACCTCACAGCCTGCTCTGGGGCAATGGGGGATGTGCTGCTCTCCAGCTCCCATCACACACCTTGGCCTGATGGGGTCACCAGATGCAGGGGACAGTGGCCCTTTGCCACCTCCCCACCCCTGCAGCCAGCTCCCCAGGACCTTGGTGCAGGATGTGACACTGTGGGCACATGAGATGCTGTAGCAGAGCTGGAATGGCCAAAGCCCAGGGGCATGGAGCCATCCCACTGCAGCACCCTTGGGCACACAGCACTGGGTGTCCTCACCCACTCACCTTCCCGGTATCCCGGTGCTGCCATACAGGGGTGTGCTCCCTCACCCCATGTCTTTGCCTCATGGCTCCTCTCTGCCCCCCACCCCAGGACAACCTCAATCTGTTGCTGACAGAGGAGGAGATGTACAGCCTGATGGAGACCCTGAGGAACTGCAAGATCATTCCAGGTGTGTACCCTCCATACGGCGGGTCCCAGAGGGCTGTGGGAAGCAACTGGGGAGGTGGGTCCCTCCTCCTTCCTGGGCACGGTACAGCCAATCTGTCCCCTGCAGAGAGCTGCCTGACCCTGGATGACTTCCTGCACTACAAACACCAAGTGCACAAGCAGCAGTTCGAGCGGACCATGCCCGAGGCACAGGAGGACCAGGCAGCCCTGCAGTTCAACGCCCTGGACCCCGACAAGAAGGGGCACATTGAGTGGCAGGACTTCCTCTCCCATGAGTCCATCCAGCTGCTGCAGAAAATACGGCCACAGGTATGGTTGTGGCATCCAGGGCTTGCTCCCATGGCTGTCACACGTGGTTACAGCACCCAGGGTTGGCCACCATGGCCAGCAGCTGTGGCAGTGGCACCTGGGTCCAGCACCCACAGCCACAGCATCCATGACTAGCAGCCATGGTCATGGCACCCCTGGCTGTGGCACCTGGGGCTGCACTTATGGCCATGGCACTCAGGGTGGAAACCCCTTTGGGAATACAAGGAGGGAGGTTCCCACAGGATGAGCGCTCCACCTTCAGTTCTCTGACCCCCTAGAATGCCCTTCTGCGGCTGCTGACACCCAAGGAGCGGGAGCGGGCACGGACAGCCTTCCTGGCCCTGGACCAGGACCACGACGGCTTCATCGGGGAGGGTGAGTGCCGCCAGGCCCGGCACACCTGGTTCCGCAAGCACCAAAAGGAGATGCTGTCCTGCAATGTCAGGTGAGGGGATGCCCACCCTGGTGTAGGGGTGATATCCCAGCCAGGACTCCCAGTACGGTCCCAGCACCTACCAAAGGGGCTCAGCACACAAACACTTCCTGCCACCTCCCCCTCCATGGCCCCTCAGCCCCGTGCACCCCCTTCCTGCACCACCACCATTCGGGGTGCGAGGAGCCGGGATACAGAGCATCTTCCTTCCTGCCACAGCATCAGCCATGTGGGGCCCATATCAGAGGGCAGCCCCGCCAGCAGCAGGAACGGCAAGAGCCCGGAGAAGATCCTGCCAGCCACAAAGCAGGAGGAGACCAGGTGAGGCAGGGATGGGTAGGGGGACGGTGGACACCCCCATTTTGGTGTTGCCGGGGTGTCCAATGAGCCCACATCTGCCGGCAGGAGCGTCGACTGGCCCGGATTCCTGCGGGAGAACGTCGCCTACATCCTGGCGGCGCGCCCCAACAGCGCCGCCCTGCACCTGCAGCCCCTCGCCTAGACCCGGCCGCGCCCCGAGGGCGCGGTGCCACGCCCGCCATGGTGACCTGCCCCGCCCTCCCCCGCGGGCTCAGCCAGGTGCCGATTGGCTGGCGGGGAAGCGGCCATGCTGCCCTATGCCCCGCCTTCCCCTTGGATTGGCTGTGAAGAGGATGGGCTCCGGGCTCTGATTGGCTGAGGGAGCGGGAGCGGCTCTTGGGTCTCTGATTGGTGGGGGGAAGCAGGGCGGGGCAGGGCGGGGCAGGGCGTGTCCCCACTGTTCCCTGCGCCTTGCAGGGACCACGGTGGGCAGGGGTCCCATGCCCGGGGTCACCATGGGGCACAAGGGGCAGGGAACATGCTGCCCCCATGATCCCCGTCCCCACAGCACCCAGGGACCTGCAGACAGAGCAGGGGCTGCCCTGGGTACTTGTGGGGTGACAGCAGAACCCAGAGCACCCGCGTGTCCCCAGCCTCCCACGGCGTCGTGGGGCAGCTCAGCTGAGCCTCTGCGTGCCACAGGCAGCACCCATGGGTCTGCGGCAAGCAGAGTCTCAGCTCATCAGCATGGTGGATCATCCGGGGATGTGGCTGACTCCCTTTGGGGTCTTTCACATCCCTGCACTAGTCCAACAGGGGTTGGAGCCCAGTAGGTCCATTCTTGCATGCACAGCTCGTGGCTGGAAGAGACCGTTTCCTGGCATGGCTCAACCCTTCCCTGCTGGCAACTAACTATTTAATGCCAACAGCGATGGTGTAGGAAGCAGCACTGGTAACAGAAAGCATCAGAGGGATAGGAGGGCGAGGTCAGATGTAGGGGGACCCCCCTATACCTCTGATCTTGCCAGCAGCACTCCCCTGCATCTCTCATCCCCTCCCGTACCCCTGGTTCCAAGGGATGCTCTTCATTTGCTTGCCATTCCAGTCCCACACCAATCCTGTTCAGTCTCACTCTCTACCCACCACATCAAGTGGGCAGCCTTGCCTCCCTGGGAGCATTAGTGCTAGTGGTAGGGAAGAGGAGGCAGAGCCCAGAGCAGGCCCCCCCCCAGATGTCAGCTGCAGGGATGAGGCACTCACTGGGCCTGTTGGCAGCCCTAAGGTAGATAGATGCACTCAGCCCCCAGATGAAGGAGCAGGAAGCCCGGAAAACCTTGCCCCAGACATGCCAGGGGTTGGGATGCCCAGGTCCCATGGCAGTCCCTGCAGCTGCTCCTGCCCCTCTAATCCCTTTCCTGCAGTGCCCTCAGCCTCTCCCTGCCTGGTATGCCAAGGCTCAGCCAGGAGGCCCCAGGATGTACACAGGCCAGGGGTGCACTTGCAGCAACCTGGTCACTCCCTCACCTCCATCCCCGATGCCCTGTGGGCATCATCCCAGTCAGCCCCCTTCCCCCAGCCAGGGCACAGTTCCCCTCTCCAGGGTCTCCCCCACCGCAAGACCAGGAGGCGCACCAGTGCCACGACATCTTCCTCTACCACCCTGGCATGCCAGGCCAATGGGGATATTTTGGATGCCAGGTCCGAGATGTGGCCAGAGCGCCAATGGGGATATTTCGGATGCCAGGTCCGAGATGTGGCCAGAGCCATGGCGAGGAGGCGGCCGTGGGTGCGTGGGTTGCAACTCCCTATCTGTACTGAGATACATTCATTAAACAGCTGTGTCCAGCTAGCCTCTGTCTGGTGTGCTTACAGGGCTTCTGGCTTCTCTGCAGGCATTTCTGGGGACCCACAGCTTCCTATTGTTTAAAATCCCACCCCAGGCTCAGGTCACTGTCCCATCAGGCAAGCTTGGCCTCCTGATGTCCCCAGAGTGTCCCACAGCAGGGACAGGGGGCAGCCAGCATGTACAGCCAAGACCCAGCAAACTCAGGGTGCTGCATGTCTCCCCAGGGAAGCACGCAGTAAGGAGAGTGCCTGCCTGATTGTGGAACCACCCCAAACACTGCAGTGAAAGGGACACCCCTCCACTGGGGTGAGTGTGCTCCCCACCTTCAGAGGCACTGAATTATGAGAACAGAGCACTGAGCACTGGAGACAGCTGGATGCTGGCAACAGGCAGCAAAATATTCTGCAGCAAAATAACCCCTTAGAGACACCAAGGTTCCCCAGGAGAGTGGTCCCCATGGCTGGAATGCTCCAGCTAGTCACATCCACAGAGCTCCCAGGAAAAGCTGCAGCTATTGCTGGCAGCACATGGCCTCTGGGGACCAGGCAGCCGCTAAAGGGGCTCACCAGCCTGCAGGGGACTTTCCTTGCAGTGCCCATGCTGCAGCTGGGAGGGTTATGGGGTTTGAGAAGAGGATCTGTGAGGGAATTAGGAGGGGGGATGCTGCCCTGACAGCATCAGTTCAGTCTGTGGGGCCACAGAGCTTGCTGCTAAAAGTTTGACTCACTCCCACGGTCACAGTGGGATACCATTGCATACAAACCACAGCAGGGGCGTCCAGCTCACCCACAGAGAAAACCCAGCAAGCATTTCAGGCTCTGAGAGCCAGATAAGCCTTAAAATTATCTGTGTCACCTGGGAGACAGACTCATCACCTTGGGGAAGAGAATGGACATCTGCAGGAAGGGGGAGCTGAAGGTGGTTTTGTGCCTGGTGGTGGGATGTCAGGGATTGGTGATGATGCAGGCTCTGCCAGGGGAGGGAAGCCCAGGGAAGCCCTCGCATGGCGAGAGGGTGTTAAATCACTGTGTTATTGCTCCGTCTGCTGGAGACAAAGAGCAACCAAGCACAGAGCACAGGCTTGAGAACCCTGGGAGTAGGGCACCCACTGCCAGCGCCCCAAAGCTCTTCACCTGGGGCACAAGACACAACAGCTCTCCCAGCCCCAGCCTACCCTGTTGCTCCCTGCAGCAGGCTGGCATTCCTGCCAGGACACACAGCTGGCTGGTGTCCCCAGGAAGCTGGACAACAAGGGCCACAGGTGGCTGTGGTGGCCTGCGTCCTGCAGGGCTGTGCTGTCACCACTGCAGCACCAACTTCACAGCTCTGTCACAGCTACAGATCCCCCGTGAGTGACCAGCACGCAGCAGAGTGTGCCCCAGCCACGTTTCCACAGAGGCAGCATCGAGGTCTGGGCAGAAGCAGGAGGATGTGGTGGGGGAATGGGCAAGGTGTTGCTGTGGTTCCTCTTTGATGTCACCTGGTCCTTCAACACTGCTGACCTCTGAGACACTGTCCCAAGAAAGCCTCTGCTGCCTACAGACAGCGCTCCCTAACGCTGGGGCAAGCCTGTCCCCAAACACTGGAGGATACCTTCTGCTGCATTTGGTACCAAACCACCCAAACACCCGAAAACCGGCACAAAGCTCTCTCTGAACCCTTGTGCAATCTGCTCACCTCATGCTGGTGCAAACCTCTCTCCAGATCTCTCTGAATGCTGGTGCAAACTGAGTGCTGTTGCAAACCTTTCTCTTAACAGCAGTGCAAACATCCCCACGGTGATCCCAGGCCTTAAACCAAAGGATCAGGATGTTCATGTGGGATTCAAGGCTGGGGCAAGAACCAGCTGTCCAGCCCGACCCTCCCAAGCCCTGCTGAAGTTACAGTGTGCAGCTCACATGCCTGTGGTCCCACATCTGTCACCCACCACCAAGTGCCATGCAGTGCATGCTGTGCTCCCCACTGGGGGTTCCCAGCCCCAGGGCTCCAGTCCAGCATCATTCTGCCTGGAGCCAGAGTCCTGGAACATTCTGCCTGGAACAGAGTCCCAAGGTCCTGCGAGGCAGCTCCGTCTCCTGTGTTTCACAGCAGGCAGTGGCTAAAGTATTGTCCACCCTTTAGCCCAGTGGTCCTGCTATCTGGGACTGGCAGATCCTGCCTGGCTCAGGAGCAGCCCAGAGGTGATGGGGTGCCCATGGGAGCCCCAGGAGATGGGGATAGTAGTGCCTCACTCTGTATTGAGGTTACCTCCTCTGCCAGGGCTATTGGACAGGGCTGCCACCCCCTCAAAAAAAAAAAAAAAAAAAAAAAAAAAAAAAAAAAAAAAAACTCTGTTAGTGGGGAGGACTTGGTTTTGCACCCCAGGGTGCAGGATAGCACCCTCCTCCGAGCCTGGACACCTCTGCACATCCCTGGAGCTCCCCTGGATTTGACCAGGTGCCCTCAGGTCTGGTGTGTCCCAGAGGGGAAGTGACCATGATGAGCCCTAAAACAAAGCCAGACAATCTTCAGGAGAGCTGTGCTGACACAGAAAGGAGAAAGATGACCAGAAGGACCCACTGGACAGTGTCACTATGAGCCCTGGCACTGACTATCACTGGGGCAAGACGTCAGAGCCCCATCCCATCACTGGACCAGTCAGAGACCACTGGCAAGAAAAGGGGATTCTCTGGGCACCATGTGACAGTGACAGCGAAGCCACAGCCCATGGAGGCAGTGACACCGTAGTGGCCCCAAATATCCTTGCCCTCCCAGGCCAGAGCAGGAGTGACCATGCAGAACAGGGGTAAATGATGTCCCTATTTGGCAACATCACTGCAGATACAAGCAGGAAAACGAGGTGGGCAAGCTGAGAGGATTTGGGAGAACAGAGTTGCGATGATGAGATTGCCTACCCAAAAGTGAACCCCCCACACCAAATCAGGGTCCCTAGGGACACCGGAGCCCTCTGGGGACAGCTGAGGGAGGACTGGGGGTGAGCGGGCTGCGAAGAGGTTCAAGGGGCCCTAAGAAGTGTGCGTGTCCCCCGCAACAGAGTGGTGACCACGGGGTGTCGCCTCTGCTCCACGCCGGGAGCCGGCGGTGCCACTTGGGAACTCGCAGAAAGCATGGAGGGAGCAGGGATGCAGGGATGGAGGGAGGGGGGACGCAGGAACTCGTTTCAATACCCCGAAATGATTGTGTAGGCTGTTCTGTGACCCCCCCTCCCCTCCTGCGCCAAACCCAGCTCTGGCTCCTACCTCTGCCTCATAGCACCTTCCTCCTCCCTGGTTATGTGCCCGTGGCTGGTGAATGGAGGACCACACCTGCTGCCCGGGGAGCTGGGACTGAGCCCGGGCAGCCCCAGGCTCTTGCAGGGATGGTCTCCATTCTCCGCAGTCCCCTGGAGGTGGGAGACCCTGGGCCTTGGAGAAGAGGGATTGACTCAGGGCTCCCTCGGGTCTAACATCCCTTCCCCATGAGCTGCACGGGCAGGCAGAGCCCCGTGTCTTTCCTTGTCCCCTGGCGGAGCACCACCTCATCCCTACAGAGCCACTATACCCCCAGATAACCGCAGGGTCTGACCACGCCCGGCACTGCCACCTGGCTGGGAAGGCTGTTCAAGTGACGGAAATGAAGCCTAGCACGAGGTGTGGCGGCACGGGGAGGGACAGCGATGCCCACCAGCACCCGCTGGGACCAGTCACAAGCTGCTCGGATCCTCAGGGCAGTCTGGAGGGAGCCGTAGGGCACCTGAGTGGGAAATGACATCCCCTCCTCAGCACCTACCCAGCCCACTGCCAGCTGTTGGATGAGCTGCCCCAACAGGACACAGCCCCACAGGCACTCCAAGATGGGGAGGGTGTGCTCCTCTCCGAGGAAATGCACATGAACTCTGCCGCCCAGAGGAGCCCACACAGGCCCTGTGTGTGGTTTCCAAGCTGCACACTGTGCCACCAGCTCCCACCACCCCCACACTGCTGGCTTGGTGGCCCTGGCAGAGTGCAGGGCTGCCAGACACTCCCTCCTGTTCCCAGCACACTCTCTCCCACTCTCTCCTGCGCGGGGGGACACGGGGTGTCTGCCTGGTGCAAAGGGTGCAGGGGAGGCCTGGCAGGGGGGGCACAGCGCAGTGCCGGGCATGCCAAGCATCTCGTTCCCACAGCAGCGTTGCTGTGACTCATCCTGGCAACCCACACAGCACTCAGGCAGGGTGTCCAGGTCCTCTCCTGCCTCGGAGCAAGGCCATGCCGGAGCAATGCACTAACAGCACTGGTTGCCTGCCTCCTCATCTCCCCGATCCTGCTGCCCTGGCGTTACAGTGGGACTGGGAGCTGGCCCAGCCCCGGGCTTCCATGTTCCTCTCTGCACCCCATAGTGCCCTAAGCAGCTGCTACCAAGCACCAGGGCTGGTGTGGCAGGGGCCATTGGCTGCCAAACTAAGCAGAGAGTGAAATTATTTGGGGTACAGTGAAGGGCAGGACCTGCCTTCCCACAGTACTGCAGCTGACGCTGGAGCAGCTGCTGATGGCCCCTCTGGATAGCACAGTGGGCAGTGCCATGCGTGTCCCTGTGTGCCCCAGCATTCCTCCTCATGCCATATGTGTGCTGTGCACCCCAGCATCCCCTCTTCATTTAGGATGTGCCCCTGGACCCATAAGACAGCACACATAGTGCTCTCAAGCTTACCCTCAAGTCATGGGACACTGATAAGAAAGCATCTAATGTGGGAGCTCAATGGGGCCAAGACATACCCTGCTGGCCAGGGAAAGTCAGCCAGAGTACCTGGAAAGCAGGGATTTGGATCTGAGCCACTCCAGAAAACGAGCACTGTGCTTGGCACTGACAGAGGCACCCAGCCCTCAGACGACTGGGGACACAGCGTTCCATCTGGGGTATCTGCCAGCCCACGCAGCACCAATGGGGCCATTCACTCCCCAGGAGTGGGGCCTGGGGCTCTGGCAGCAAGGATGGGAGTAATAAAGGGGGGAGGCACCTCGTGTTCAGCATGGAGAACCCCGTGACCCAGTAGGAAAATGATCTGGGGGCTGGAGTGACTGATCCGCGAGGAGCCGCACAAAACTATATCTGTCTTGCTTGGCTGAGTGATGACTAAGGGAAGGACAGGAGAGCAGTCTGCACACCGCCAGGCAGAGGAGGAATTATTTAGGCTGGAGCATGGGGGTGGAGGGATGGGGGCTGGGAGATGGGTGGAGGGAAGGTGGAAGCTAGGTGGGATGCTCTGGCAGTGCTCCCCCTCACTGCCTGAGGGACACCAAGTACTGGAGAGAAACAGCACAAGAGCTGGGAAACTGGGAGCTCCTGGCTCACTTTTGTGGAGAAAATACTTTCAGCCAAGGGAGTGTCCTGCCCTGGCTATAGCCCTGCAGCCAAGCTTGGAGACCAACCATCAGCACTGCAGGACAGACAGCATCTCCCACACGCGGGACAACACCCAGCAGCTGCCTGCACAGGGTGGGTCCAGAGGGTGGAGAAATGGTCCCACTACACAGCATCTGTTCTGAGCCCCAGCCCACAGCTGTGCTCTCATGTAACCACCTGGCACACAACAAAAATCAAAGGAAGGAGAAGGGGATGCAAAGAAAAAGGGGCTCATCATCCTCTGGGACCAATCCTTTCTCCCAGGAAGGAAGGGACCTCACCAAATAAGCTATTCCCAAAGCAAAAAGGTACCAAATCTATTTTGTGGGGTAGTGCTTTAGGAGCTGGCATCAGGATCAAGAACAAGTGAAGTACTCAGAGCCACAACTCAAGCTGATACTTTGACTGGGCTACCATGCCTCATTCACTTGAGGGTTGCCACCCTGCTACCCACTTGGCAAAGATTTTTGCAGCATAACTGTGGTGCAAACATCCCAGCCTAGCTGGCACGTGAAGCTGTTGGAGCCTGCAGGCTGCTCCATGCATGGGGAGCACACCCAAGTCACCTTTGTGCCCTCCAGACCATCCAGCCCAGGAGGATGTTTGCTAGGGAGCATCATTTCTAGGCCATAAAGTCCCTGGCACTTGCAGACAGGAGTCCCATCAGTTGATCATAATAGGCTACAAGAGCAGGACCATACCCCAGGATGGTGCAGGAAATTAAATTAAGGAAGGGGCTATAACCCAGCATGATTTCATGTCCATATATTGGCTTGTCAAATATTCCTAGCTTCTTTATTTGAAGTCTTTATAAATTCGGAGTATAAAATACCATCATGGACATAACCAGGCTGCTGTCCAGTCATGCTGTCATGCCAGGGGAACACTGGACAATGCCAGGCTGGAGCACTGGACAATGTTGTGGGAGCACCAGGCAACACAGGGGAGAACCAGGGAATGTGTCAGGGGAGCAGAGAGCAATGCCAGGTGTGCAGAGAGCAGTGCCAGGGGAGCCCCAGGCAACGCCAGGTGAGCATCACAAGGCCAGTGGCTGACCAGGACCCAGCCCTAGGGACCTCCACCCATCACTCCAACTCCCACAGGCAGCAACAACTCTGTCACTGCCCAGCACTCTCTGAGGTGGTCTATGTCCCTAGGCGGGCAGCAAGGTGGGATTCAGAAGCCACAGCATCACCCTGGTTTCATCTCCCCTCTTCTCATCTTCAAAGCAACCTGATGTCCTCTTCCAACACCCTCGGCGTAGCCTGGCAACGGCAGTACCAGCATAGAAACAGCTGTACTGGCATGGAAATGGTAGTACTGGCATGGCAACGCTGTGGCAGAGAGATAAAAATGTCAGGCAGATCCCCTTTTCTGCTTCCCAGAGCAACAAAGCTGCCCCATCTCCCTTGGATACCTCAAAGGGGTTCTGGGCACCAGACGTGAGGAACCCTGCCAGCCTCATCTCCCTCCCCCATCTCCCCTCCCAGTTGCCCAGCTTTGTATGAGATGAGTTGCTGGGTCTCAGCCGAGGTCTCACAGTCCTGGCACACCGGGAGCCACGGCAGCAGCAGGCAGACGCCCTTCGTGGGTCCCTACGGGGTAGAAGCATGCCCCCTCCCNNNCCCTTCTCACTTCCCCAGCAAACACCTGGTTTGAGGGGCAAAATCTGTACGACCTGAGAAGAGGGCTCCCGGGTTTATTTGGCTGCCAACGGCATTTCCCTGCAGCCAGTCCCTCTGTCGTTCAGGGATATCCCTGCGGTGGGGAGGAAAGGCACATGGGACATTAGGACTGCCCTCCTCATCCCATTTGGATGAGGGGAAGTCTCCGCGGCGGCAGGCAGGGAGGGCAGCCCAAGCATCCCACTCTGCCGGGTAAGGAGATCCGGTGGGGCATCGGAAGTTACACAACCCTGCGCTATGCAGACAAGGCAGCGAGAGCTGCGGGGGCGCACGGCAGCCCCCGCAGTGAATTCCCTGACGTGGCAAACATCTCCCGAAGCCCCCTCCATGCCCACCTGCACACGCAGGCAGGAACCCACGCACATACGCAGGCAGGAGCCCACACGCCGGCACACGCCTGCCTCTAAAGGAAAAGCCTCGCCAGAGCCAGAGCTGAAATAGTGAATTGCCTCATTCATTCACCCTCTCCGGAAGCTTTGCCCGTACATGCAAACATACGCGCAGGCAGACATGTGTGGCAGACACGTGCGACCATCCCTAAGCCCTCCAGGAATTCCGGCTCCCCCCAGACAACTTCTTCACCCCCTCTCCAAACTGAAGTATATTCTGCACCTGTGCATGTCCTGCCAGGAGAACCCCAGCTCTGCAGGAGGACAACCCTGATGGGGGCAGATTCATGGCATGGTGGGGGGTCCCATATTCCCCTTTGGTCCCAAATCCAGAAACTACCACACTGGACATCTCTCCTTAGCACACATAAAAGCATTCCCAGCCAGATTTGTCCTCGTGGTTTAGTGGAGACCCTTCTACAGGGATGCTACTGTAGCAAAAACCCTCACCATGGCCACATAGGTCGCTCTACCCCAAAAAACCCTGAGCTGGAGCTGACAGAAGCTGTGCAGGGCCTGGCACATGAATGACACAGGTGTTATATATGTGCATGGCAGGTGTGTGAATGCCCACTGACACATCCCCATGGGATGGGCATGGACAGAAACCTCCATTACTAAGCTGAAAGGTCTGGCCTTTGTTGTCTCACAGCAAACTTTCCCCAGGTTGCATAGGCTCACAGGTGCCACAGGTGTCATAGCACACACCAGTGTGCAACCCCTGGCACATGCAGTCTGTGCCCACACGAGTGTGCACATAGCTGGCACACTCCCTGATGCATGAGCTCTGCTGACCCAGCACACACAGGGCATACACAGGCATGGCCAGGCAGCAGTGGGCCACAGTCACGCCTGCCTGTGCCTCAGCACAACCCCGCTCTGCTGGCATGTCCTCACATAACTCCAGCTGAGTGTGGGACAAGCCACCGCACCAAGCTGGGAGTTGGAGCAGATTCAGCTCATTACTTTTCCTAGAATAACTTCGAGTCCCTTGAGGTGCCCAAGAAAACATCCCATCTCCACCTCCCTCGCACACACTCAGCAGCACCAACCTGCAGTGCAGTGGTGGCAGCCACCACAGTGTGTGTGACATCCATGAGCACATCATCGTGCCCTGGCATGAGACCCTTTCCCAAGCCAGAGCCAGGTCACAGATCCTGGCATCCATGATGCTCCGTTGTCAAGACACATCCCCAGTCCTATCCCCCCTCCCCTCATACAGCAGTGATGGACACTGATGCACCCACAGGTGCCCCAGGACCTGCAGGACAGGTACCCAGCTCAGTTCCCCCCTCTAATTGCAGAGACATGTGCCAACATCTGTCCTGGACAGGGAACATTTCCTGCACAGGGTACTTCACCTCAGAGAGAACACAGGGATTCAGATCCTGCATGCCTCAAGAAAGCAAAAGCACCAGCACCTACTGCATGCCCTGTCCCTGCCCACTCCCTCAGTGACTGCTCTTCCCATTTGACTTTGAGCATTCATATTTTTCCTCAGCCTTATCTAGAACTGGAGACCAGACACAGGGATTGTATGGGCTCAGACTGCCGGTTTGTCCTGACCTAGCCTGCTGTCTCCCTTGCTGAACCTTCCTCCTGCACAAACACAGGTCATTCAGTCCCTTGCCAGCTTGACTGACACTTTATAAAGAAGGTGGTTTGCCAAAGAAGAACCCTGCCACCATCATTGTGTGGCAGCAATCCCGGGTCCCCTTGGTGCAGCTCGGCCTCTCTCCCCAGGCCCAGTACATTGAACCTTCTTTGGCTTTGTTCCTTTCCAGCAGCAGCAATTTCTTCTCTCCGCCTCCCTCCCACTCCCCATCCTCTGGGCTGTACTTTCAGTGCCACTGTCCTTACTGAAAGTTGAAACAAAGCAGGCAATCAGTTTGGGACAGATTTTCTGAAGCATTAATTCTTCTATCCTGTTCTCATGTGGAGACGCTGCTGCTCTCCTCATTCACTCCGTAATTACACAGCACTGCAACTGTTCCCTCTCCATTATTTCTCTCCCAGCAAATCAGAAATGAGGGGTTGCAAAGTCTCCCTTTCACCCACCACCATCCCTGGCCAGGCTTGGATGTATTTTCTCTGTATGTACTTGATACTTGGATGCATCAGCTTTATCTTGGGGTCCGGCACCACATGCCAGGCTGAATCCTCTCCGCAGTTCTCACCATGGGAAATAGGACATGGCTTTGGGAATGAGAGCCCAAGCACCTCACACATGGGCCACACAACTGGTCAGCTGTGCAGGGCTTACAGATGCTTTTGCATCCCCAAGGGTTTGGCGTCGCTGGAGTCCCACTTCACAGGGCTGTGCTGGGGAAGGCCCAACCCCAGTCCTGTCCTTTGGCCTGAGCTGAGAGGAAAATGCAGGGCTTGCTCTGTTCTCAGGGTGTCCTCTCATGTCTGTGTTCCAAAGGGGGACAAGCACAGCCTCAGGCTCTGCCACCAAACCTGAGTGATGGAGGTGATGAGCAGGACCCACATTCCAAGCTGAGGAAGTATGGAAGTTAGTGGACACCTTCAAGGCCACCTGGACAAGACCAATCTTTCCCCAAGGAGCAGAGCAATGCATTCAGCAAAAACACATGCAGACAGCAGCCACTACAGACATGTCTGCCAGGCAGGAGAGGATGACTGTGCTCAGACACCTCGTGATAGGCACCCAGGGAGTCCAGATCCAGCTGAAACCCCAAAAGACTACCCTCTGAATCAGAGGGACATGAGAAAGCTACTTGACTCGCAGATGGTGATCTATAACACACTGTTAACCACTCCCCATTTCATACACTGACTCCACACCCCGCCCCATCTGCCCATCCTCTGTCTCCAAGCAAAAAACAGGCAGAGAGGAAAAGCCTCCTTGCTACAGCCTCCAGCCAGACCATTAGATGCTCAGCCAGCCCCTGCCAGCATCCTCAGCATCCCCTCCCATTTCAGCATCAAGACTGGCTGGTGTCTTGGGCTCTTGATGCAAAGTTCTAGGCAAGACTGTGTCCTGCCAGGAGCAGACAGTGACATGGAGATCCACAGAGCCATCACAATGCCATACAGCAAGTCCAAGGGCTGAGAGGCACAAAACCCTATGAGACCAAGTCAAAATGCCCAGAGTCAGGCAGCTCCACATGTCTGCTTTTACTTTGGAAGACAAGACAGGGCCACCTCAGCATCCTCTAGCACTCCTGAGGGAGTGCTTGGGAATCTTAACCTTGTCCTTTCTCCTCTGCACAGGGTTAGAGCTTTACCTGCCCACTATCCATAAGAAGATGGGATACTAAGGAAGCAGCAAAATTAGAGAGATTGTAGTTATGGGCTATGGGTAAATGGGGAACCAAACCACTACCACTGCACCACAGTGGAATCTTCTGCCCTCAGAAAAACGTCACCTGCATCCCTCTGAGCACCACCTGCCATGGGGCCAGGGTAGACATAGACACAAGGGAGGAGATTTGGTAAGCAATGGAGAACAGCCAAGGCCAAAATAAAGGCAAGCTAGCCTGTTCTTTCAGGAAACTCTCCTTGCAGACAATCCCTGTGATATTTTTTTTTTATTCTAGAGGTCGCACATTTGATAGCCCTATTGCATTTGCAGGTGCCCTCATGGCAGGGAGGAATGATGAGTCTGACTCCATGTCCTCAGAAGGTTAATTTATTATTTGATAATACTATATTATATTAAAGAATACTATACTAAACTATACTAAACTAAAGAATACAGAAAAGATACTTACTGAATGCTAAAGAGATACTACTAAAAACTCGTGACTCTTTCCAGAGTCCCGACACAGCTTGGCACCAATTGGCCAATGAGTCAAAACAACTCACACCAAAATCCAATCAGGCAATCACCTCCAGGTAAACAATCTTCCATGACACATTCCACTTGTGCACAAACACAGGAGATGCAAATGAGATAAGAATTGTTTTCCTTTTTTCTCTGGGGCCTCTTGATGTCTTTTCAGCTTCCCTTCAAACTCCTGGGGAAAGAATCATGCCCAGAGAATGTGGATGCCACAGTAGCCCCACAGAGATATGAAGATTCCTACAGCAATCAGTTGGGCAACACTTGCTGTCCCGATGAACTCCTCACAGCTCATTTGGCATGTCAAGAATTAGATGCCAGGCAGATCTGCAATGGAAAGGCATCAGATGGACACACTTCCAGTAGATGCAGCAGGGTTTGTCCCCAACCTGGACACTACCCACCTCCAGCTGTGACTTTCAGGGACAGCATCCCTGCTGGGAGCACGAGGAGGATGCTCCTGTCCTGGAAAGGATGTTTCAGGGCCAAAATTTCCGAAATGATGGGGTGGCTGGACGTACTGGAACGGCTCAGTGAGCTTGACACCCAAACACAGAGCAATAACAACTTGGTCAAAATGTAACTTAGAAAGAGACAGACATTCCCAGGAGAAAACAAGTAAATAGCTTGGCCAAAATGTAACTTGGGAGAGACATGCCCAGGAGGAACCAAGTGCTGCAGGACAATTTTGCTGAGAGAAGCAGGGCAAAGGCTGGAAGCTGAAACAGAGCCAACCCAAACTTCAGCAGGCATCCTCCACGTGCAGATGGGTCCCCAGGGGTGGCTGACGCTATTTGGGTTCCCTGGCACAGCTGGCCTTCCTCCCAGGGAGATGTGGAGGTCAGAGGTGAGTGGCAAGAAGGATGACAGGGGCTGTGGGGCTACTGCTGGCTCTCATTAATTATCGTCCTGCCTTGCTGGGTAGCATCACAACCAGAGTCAAGACATTGCAGATTCTAGTCCCATGCCTGTTGCTGATTCCCACAGCAACTTGGGACAAATTGCCACATTCCAGCATGCCAAGCTGGGGTGGGGACACTGCCTTCGTCCTATCAACTACCTGGATACAGGGCTGGCAGAAATGGCTCCAGGAGGGGCTTTCCCTGCCCACACAATCTGCATGCCCACTTTAGACCTCTGCGTTGGTGGCTGAGTGAGGGAGACAGCAGGCTAGGTCAGGACAAACCAAGGTGTCCAAAGGCAGGATCTGCCTAGTGGAACCTTTCTTTTCCCCAGGCTCTACCACAGAAAAAGCACTGCA
The DNA here is from genome assembly GCA_013397555.1 of Urocynchramus pylzowi. NCBI lineage: Eukaryota > Metazoa > Chordata > Aves > Passeriformes > Fringillidae > Urocynchramus > Urocynchramus pylzowi. Next base: position 609,726 of record VZRH01001847.1, read on the forward strand.
GCATCCCCCATGCTGCCCTTTCCTCCCACTCACTCCTGCCTTCAGGATTTGGCCCCTCCAGCAGAGCATGAGCACAGGTGGGGACAGCAAGGGACTGGAGAAGACCCAGTCCTCCCACACACTGCCACTCAGAGCCGCTCGCATCTCACCCGCGCACCTGACGTGGGCGGCAGGAGAGCCCTGCTGTGCTCATCCGAGGGGGCTGGCAAAGGTCAGCCCGGGAGATGGTCTCCAGCAAGGGCTGCCTGCCAACCACCGGCTGGGAACCACTCAAGAATAGCGGCAGGAAGGCAAAAAAGAAAGGAGAAAAAAAGAAGAAGAAGAAAAAAAACACGAAAAAGAAAAAATAACCCAGCTGGCAGCACAGACGCTGCCGGGAGAGGAAGCGGCAGGTTGAGACAAGGACATGGCTCATTATGCCACCCCCGCAGGTGCGGAGTGCCGAGCGGAGCGGCCGGCTCGGCTGCCGCCGGCGGCGCTGGCAGGGGGGAGACAGCGGCCACCATCCTCATCCTCAGCCCCAGCCGGGGAGGACAAACCGATCACCATCATGATGGCTGAGAGTAGCTCCCACCCCCTTCCTCTGCACGCCCTGGGAGGCCAGTCAGGCTCTGGCACACAGCAGCACAAGGACACGGAAGATGCTGCGGGAACAAGCTCTTCTAGTGCTGCAACGACTGTCCTTGGTGGTTTGCAATGTCAGCCCGGGTAAAGCCCCAAGCAGCACATGCTGATGTTGTGGCTGATCCTGCTTGCAGCATGAGACTGCTGGGGACCATTCCCATCTGGTTTACCTCATGCTCAGAGCTGGGCAGACACGAGCCCACCACTTGCTGAGGCTACCAACACCACCAGGGTGACTGAGAGCTGGTGAGAGCTGGTGGTTTCCTCAGAGGACAAGCCAGAGGTTGGATGAATCCCAAGGATGCTAGTTCCCAGGTCTCCTGGACAGGATTCCCCTGAATGGACAGCAGCTTCTGTAGGACATAAGAGCCCAGCCTGTCCTAGAAGGTGACCCACCATCATCTCCTTAGAGATGCATCAAGCTCAGACCACAGCCAGGACAGCAGCAGGCAGGGAATGGAGCGTTAATCCCACCAAAAAAAAAAAAAA
>VZRH01001847.1:617454-632854 GCA_013397555.1 Urocynchramus pylzowi
CCCCAGCGAGCGCGCGGCGCCCCGGGACAGCGGGAGCGGTGAGTGCCGGGGGGGCCCCGACCGCCCCCGCACCCCCACACGCACCGAGCCCCGCAGCCCGGCTGTGCGGAGACACCGCGGCCGTGCGGGCCGTCCCCTGCCCTGCGGGTGACAGGCTGTCACTGTGGGAGCGCCGTGGGGCTGGGAGGAGTCAGTCCCCGTGCCCCACAGAGCGAGGCGGCTCGCTGTGGGGCTGGGGGGGTCGTGTCACCCCGCCCTGCGGGGGTAATAGGGCGTCACTGTGGGGTGGGGCGTCTCTCTCCGCGCCGTGGGGTGACGGGGTGTTGCCGTGGGGCTGGGCGGGGGTCAGCCCCCCACCACCCCCGGGTGACACGGTGCCCCTGTGGGACCGGGGTGTCACTGTGGGGTGGGGGCAGTGCCCCTGTCTTGGGGTTAGCAGGGTGTCGCCGTGGGGGCAGCCCCCCTGCCCAAGGGGTGACAGGGGCTTTCTGTGGGACTGGGGCGTCAGTTCTCTGCGCCGAGCCTTGACAGGCTGTTGCCGGGAAGTTGGGGGGTCGTCAGTCCCCCTGCACTGTGGGGCGGTAAAATGTCACCGTGGGGTTGGAGAGGGTCAGTCCCTGTGCCCTGTGCCCCAAGGAGTGACAGAGTGTCACTGCGGGGCTGAAGGTGATTGGCCCTCTGCCCTGGGGTGACAGCTTGTCCCTGTAGGGCTGGGAAGGGGTGCTTGCCCCACTCCACCCGTGGGGTGACAGTCTGTCCTGATGTGGGGGCTTAAACCTCTGCTTTGTGAAGTGGCAGAGTGTCCCCGGGGGCTGGCAGGATTGGCCTCTCTGCCCCAAGGGGTGGCAGGGTTTTGCTGTGGGTCTGGGAGCTTAGCCCCTTTGCCTCTTCATGGTGGGGAGCAGAGGGTAGCCACCGTGTCCTGTCACCATGGGGTGACACGGAGTCTCTATGGGGCTGAAGGTGGGGGAGGAAGGAGCTGGCATCTCTGGCTCCTGTGAGGTGTCAGGGTTTCTTGGTGGGGCTCTAGGTCAGGCTTAACTGGGCTGCCCTGCCTGGTGACCACGTGTCCCTGTGGGTCTGAAGAATGTGTCGGAAGGGGTTAATCCCCCGTGCCCCATAACAGAGATAGTGCATCCAAGTGGGGCAGGGAGAGAGAGGGTAACACCCCCTGCCATGGGGCTGCAGTACAGCCCTGTGGAGTTGGAGAGGGTGGTGAGGTTAGGGTTAATCCCTCTCTCCTGGTTCACTTTGGAGGGAATAATGTGCTCTGTTTGAGCTGTGTGGTGTGGCCTGGAAGGGGTCAACACCCCTCCAGCACTGTACTGTGGGCACCTGTGTATCCCAGTGGGGCTGAACTGGCTGGTGACAAAGTTGGTAACCTCCCACCCAGGTGACAGTAAGACGGTTCGAGGGACCAGCGTGGACAGGGTTAACCCCTGTCCTCAGTCGAGGTGACAGTGTCTCCTGGGAGGGCTGACCAGGAGGAAAGGGTAAACCTGCTTTCCTCTTGGGGCAGACGGTGGGTCCCAGTGGGCCTTGATCATGGCAAGGGGTCACCCCTGGACCCCTGTGAGTCTGTGCCCCTGTGTGCATGACAGCCCCGAAAAAGGATAGTGCCTCTGGGCTTGGGAGGGGGATAAACCCCATCCCCATGAAGTTCTTAGTCTCCCAGTGGGGCTGGGCAGGGGGCATAGGGTGGCGATCTCCCGGGGNTCTGGTGAGTCTGGAATTGAGGTGCCCTACACAGGGAGGCAGCGGGGGGGGCTTGACCCTATTTCCACACACCTGTGAGCAGCCAAGTGTGGCTGGAAAGAGGGGAGCCTACTTGGGGAGATGCTGTGAGGGGCTTGACCCCATCTCCACCCCATCTCCAGAGCCAGCACCAGATAGGTCTGGAGAATGAGAGACCCTGTGTACCCGCAGGTGGTACTTGACACCATCCCCAGGCAGGAGACAGCACTTCGTGGCTGTGGAGATATGGGACCCTCTCTGGGGAAATTCTGAGCGGGGGTCCTGGTCCGTGCCCACGCAGGAGGCGGCCGCCGGCGGGGCTGGCAGCGGGGGCTGTGCTGGCAGAGGCAGCGAGGGGAGGGTTAACCCCGTCCCCACGCAGGTGCCGGCACCCCAGTGGGGCTGTCGGTGGGGAGGGGGAGGCGGGCGGTGCGTGTGGGGGCTCGGGGAGGGGATGATTCATTGCGGGTAGTCATGACATTGCTGCCTGGTTGCCTGCGACTGCCATCCAGCACGGGCACGGGTGGCTCTGCCTGCCCCGGCGCGACAAGATCCTCACCAGCTCCCTGACTGAGCCCGGGATACGCTACCATGCCGGCAATCCTGCTCTTCTGGAGCCGCGCCGAGAGGTATGCGCTGCCTCGGCACCCGCGCCTCGCCGGACCCGCCCGGCTCGGAGCCCGACGGGGCTCGGGCCCCTGGGGACACAGCGGGATGGGGGCTCTCGCCCGCCCGGCTGTTTCGCTTGCCGCGGGTGGGATGCAGGAGCTACCTGGTGATATCCCCAGTACGGCTGCCTAGTTTCGGTGTAGAGCTTCTGGAGAGGATGCTCTCCGTGCCCTGCGAGTGACGGTGACAGACATGGGGACGCGGTGGCATTAGCTTTCCTTGGCGTGCCTGAAGGTGACTTCTCAGAAGTAGGTTTTGCGCCGTGGGCTCGGGGGACGCACCGTCCCCGTCCCGCTGCCCTGCCGCCACGGGGAGCCCCGGACGCCGGGCGGGAATGCGGCACTCCGATCCCTTCTGCCGGGGGGCCGGTGCCGGCGGCCGGTGAGGGGGACACAGGGACCCCCATGCATCCGAACGGGAAAAGCTGGGGAGGTGCACATTGGTTAACGTGACTTTTTTCCATATCAACGCCGCCCTACTTTTCTCCCTACCCGATTCGCCTGGCGGGTGCTCAGCCCTGGGCGTCAGCAGAGTCGTTTCTGGGGACACCGAGGGGCTCCTGGCTGCGCTCCCTGCGCTCCTTGGAGGGGGCTGCGTGGGGGACGTGACGGTACCGGGCGGCTGGGTGCCTTGTGGCAGCGGAGAAGAGGAATGCTGGAACTGACGGATTAAGCAGAAGTGTCTTAATCTGTCGGTTTAACAAGAAAGCGTCAAGAAACCAATTAAAAGGAAAATTACGGCACGGCGAGTGACTCCATTGAAGGGTCTCTCCGTGCGCGGCTGGGAAGCACACAAAGGACGGCAGCTCCCCGGCGGCACCGCGTCGACCGGAGGAGCCCTTTCGGAGCCATCCTGGGAGCGAGGTCAGAGCCAACCACGGCTGCCGGGCTGGCGAAGAGCTGCCCTTTGGGTGTGCCGGAGGAGGTGGAGGGGGGGACTCGCCAGCAGAGCGTCCCTTGGCGGCGGCGGCGGCATCCCCGGCACGAGCCAGCACCTTTTGCCCCGCCACCCTCCTCCCGCCCTCCAGTGCCTCCCGGCCGGGCACACAACACCTGCCGCCGCCCGCGGACAGCCGCGATGTTTAAAATAAAACTAGAGCCTTTAAAAATGACAGCTTGGACTATGAATGTGTTCGTAAAGTTTCGGTAAGTGGGTTTCCGCCTCTCGACCTTGTGTCCTCGTTAAACCATCAGTGCTTGTCCCTGGCATCCCGCGGTGACCTTGCACCCCGAGATGGAACAGAAAAAGCCTTGTGCCGTTGCCAGGGTGGGTTTGTTCCCTTAGATGACTGCCGAGCAGAGGGATTATGTCAAACGATCGCTATTCAGCTGGCGCGCTAGCCCAGCGGTTGCTCGGGCTGATGTCATGTGCGGGGCCGGAACAAAGATTTATTCTTTATTTAATTATTTTTTTTTCTTTCGGTGTGGTTGCAAGAGAAGGATGGAGGCTGGGCTGGCTCGGCAGGGCAGGGGAATGCCTGTGGTTTTCACCAAGGCAGGGTGGCTCATCTAGGGACATCTGATTTGCAAGGGTGATACAGGAATGCCTTTGCCTGCCTGAAACCCCCCATCGCTCCCGAGGGGGTTAAATGGGAAGTCAGGAGAGGATGACTGAGCAGAAGGGGGAGACGATCGGGTGGCAAGGCGCAGCTGATCCCAGAGAGGTGGGAGGGAAGGAGGGAGGCTCTGCGGGGACAGAGTCGTGCTTTACCACCATTGTGCATGTGAGCTGAGCCTTGGGAGCGTGCCTTAGCCCACCGGGTCACCCACCGGCACCTGGTCCTCTCTGGCACGGTAAACCGCGGCACCGGGATGCATTTCGGTACAGAAATTCCCTTCCCCGTGTCCAGCCAGACAAAGGGGTCCTTGGTCAGGTCAGAGATCCTCATCAGGCATCCCCACCCTGGCCAAAGACCTCTCGGTGGGCAAGACCAGAGATCTTGTGGGTGGCGACAGCATTTTGCATTTTTGGGATGTGTTTCCATGGGAAGCGCTGCGGGGTTTTGGCCAGATGAGGGTATCCCAATGGTGCTGTCAAGTTGGGCTGTGTGGGGTCAGAGCCAGACAGCCAGACATTGTGGTCCCTGGGCAGTGACAGTTGAAGGTTTGTCAGCTCTGTGTTGCTGGAGCTAGGGTGTGATGGGGTTGTCTTTAGCACTGCTTGGTTTGCTCTCACTGTGGGAGGGTTGGCAACCTCCAGACAGAGCCAAATCATTATCCTAGTCCTGGTCTCAGGGAGCCCCTGCCCTCCACTGGAGGTTGCTGTGGGGAAGTGGGGTGTTGGAGTGAGCCTTGGTGTGGAGAATGGACAGGATAGCTCTTGGTTCTCCTGCTGGTTGCTCACCCCAGGGTCTCCTGCAGCTTCCCCACCACTTAGGGAGGGTAAATGAGGAGGTGGATGTGGGCTGGGGGCAGAGCATCCCCCAGCACCTGCGTGGGCTGGGTGTTGCTGGCATCTCTGCAAGCAGGAGCTGGTATAGAAATGTGCTGGCATCCGGGAGCTGCCACAGGAGACGCTGTCAGATGCTCTTTAGGGCCCCAGGGACCTCCTCCCACCTCTTCTGTGCCGCCTGAGATGTTGAACAGTGTTTGCAGATGCCCCCGTCTTCCCTCACTGTGTCCTTCAGGGGCCTTAGCCCCCCTCCCCATCTATGGCAAAGCTGCTCCTCCATGGCTGGAGCAAAAAAAGAACAGAAGTTGGTGGTTTGGGTGGAGGTGGCCAAATGTGGGACCAATTTCCAAGCTCCTGTAGGTGGTCATTGCCCAAGGCATGGCCCAAGGCAAGTGCTGGATGCTTGGTGTGGCTGCCAGATTCTTAGAGCAGCACCCAAGCATGGATCATAGGGGGGCATAGCCACCCTTGATTGAGCTGTGGTGGTTGGGGGATCCCTGTGTGACCTCCAGTGGGAGCTCATGGATAGAAATAAGGGTGGAGAGAACATCTGGTAGCTTGTATGATGGTGAAGAAAAGGGCCAAGGCTCACACCCCATGCCAAAATCCATCTGCTGGAGTGGCATAGTGGGTTGAGGTGGCTCAGGTGTGTTTGGAGCAAGTATAGGCTGAAACTTGGACTGCAGCAGGGAGCAGGATGTGAGCAGTGGGGTGCCGGTCTGCAAGGGTAGCACCTGGGAGAAGCAGGGTCAGCACTGAGTGGGCAGCACTGAGTGTGAGAGGGGCCAGGCCAGACCCTGCGGTTTGGGGTGTCAAGTGTTTGCTGTCAGATGACCAAAAGTTGAGGAGCAGTGGGAAACATCAGGGGAGAGGCACGGGACTTGTTGGCTTTTGCCTGGAGGAGCAGCCCTGCCATCTCCCCTGGCTGCTCCCTGGGTGACTGGGGGATGAATTACGGCCACCGGGTTTTCCATGCCTTGGTATAGGCATGGGCACGGCCTCAGCCCCCGCGCGATGCAGCGAGTGAGCCCTGAGTTCCTGGCTTACTGCAAGATCCACTTGGAGGCTCTCGGGGAGTGCAAGTCAGGCTAGAAAGTGTTGGGGTTTTTTTAAAACAGAAAAAGAAAAAAGCCCTCCCACCATCACAAGATGTTTCTGTCTAACGGCTCCGTTCTCTCTCCGCTAAATACAAATTATGGCTCTGACAGCCGGAGGCGCTTATCTCCAGCTGAATGCCAATTGCTTTCAGGAACAAAATGTTTGAAGTTCCTTTAAGGTGAAGGCACAACGTGGTCCCTGCCACTGCTTTCAGCCTCCAAAACCTGCTGTCATCACCCTGACATGGGTCTCAGGTCCCCAGCTGGGAGAGAACCAGGCAAGGGGGTGGACACAGGCCGGCAGCTACATTTGGACATAGCTCAGCCCTCCTGACTCAGCCGGGGGGGACGGACAGGGACGTGGTCCTGGCCTGACGTTAGCAGTGGCGTGGCCCCTATAATAGCACCGTGCCCCGACTTGAGCTCTCTCTCCCTGTCAGCCTCAGAGATGAGTCTGCCCATCCCAGCCGTGAGGCTCAGCGGGATAAAACCAGAGCTGGGATACATTCTGTCACCGGGGCTCTGACCTCTGTTGGGAAGCGTGGACTTGAGCCGGCTCTGGTGCTGCTGGCCTGTGGGACACAGGGAGCATCGCCTCCGTGATAAGTGTGTGCCAGTCCCGTCCCCAACTGCCCCTGTGTGACGTTCACCTCACAAAGAGCTGTCTTTCTCCTTTCAGGAATAAGTACTCGGCTCCCGGCAGCGTCACCGTGATGGGGAAGGACTATTACAAGATTTTGGGCATCCAGAGCGGTGCCAACGAAGATGAAATCAAGAAGGCCTATCGGAAAATGGCCCTGAAATATCACCCTGATAAGAATAAAGACCCCAACGCTGAGGAGAAGTTCAAGGAGATTGCGGAGGCCTATGACGTCCTGAGCGACCCCAAGAAACGAGCTGTGTATGACCAGTATGGGGAGGAAGGTAAGGGGATAAGCACTGCCCCCTGGGAGGCAGGGATGTGGGGTCCAAATCAGCTTTAGAGGTGAGGGAGGGTTTTCACAGAGAGGTGTTTCAGTGTTTCATGCCTACTCTTGAAATGGGACTGGTTGCCAAAGAATCAGAGAGAGTAAAGGCTCCACAGGTGTCAGAAATCACCTCTCATCCCACTCCTCCCCAGCTTGCTTTACTTTTCCAGCAATTTGTCACCTTGCTTCCTGGGGTGGCTGGGCTCCCCCTGCCCTCTGCCTCAAAACTGTGGGTGTCAGCTGAGAAATGGAAGGAGTTCACCTCATGGGTCATACCTGGGGTAATTTGTTAGCAGCTCTTTAAATGACCTAAATAACGCAGCAGAGACGTACTGCTTCTGCCCACGTTCCCCCTGCACTTGGGCACTGGTCCCACTGTCCTCCCTGGTACAGGCTGACCTACAGGATTCAAAGCTTTTCCCAATTTAAGTAATAGGCCCTTGTTTTGAAACCAAGTGGCTGCTGTTGTCTGGTGGTTGGCATGGAGGAGGAGGAGGAGGAGGAGGAGGAGAGCCGCTCCAACGCAGGCGGCCTTATTAGTCAATGATGGAAGAGTGCAACCCCATTTGAGGAGAGTGCTGAATAGCATCTGCATTAATCAGCCCAGGGCTTGGGTGCTTAAAAGAGCAGGAGGTCTGGCAAGAGCAGGCTGCTGGGTGGAAGAGGCAGCTCCTCTCTCAGGCAGGTGCCCCGTGCCCCTAACCACTGGCAGGATTAAGCAGCAGTGGGTTAATTGTTGACCCGTTAGTTATGTCAGGCCTATGATGGATGCAGCGGGCACAGTGATTTGCTGCCCTGTAAAATGAGAAGAGACTCTCTCAAGTGAGAAACCAGCTTTTCCCAGGAGGCCTCAATGAAATCGGACCCCGCTCAGGCTGGCGTCATGGGATTAAAGGTGAAACCTCCTGGCTGTACAGTCTATTAGGAATGGGGCTCACTGGGGATTTGGCAAAATCCCTGTTGCCTGCAGGCATCTAAAATAAGAGCGAATTAAGGAAGAGGGTAAGAGCTCCCTCACTGCCCCATCAAGTTAAAGACCATCTTTCCCCATGTCCCATCTTTGTTGAACCTCTCATGTTCCATGACCTTCCCCACATTTTTTATTTCCTATTTTTTTGGGCAATGAAGATCATTTTCAGGGTCCCACATGCTGTGTAGGCAAGGTGAAGTGAGAAAGCCCCTTCAACCCATCCAGAATAGTGACTTCAGCACTCAGAAGAGACCCCCAAACTTGTCCTGCTGTGGAAAGGGCGTGGGGGGGGTTGGGACAAAGGACAGTCTGTCAGAAATAGTCCTTCACTGTCACTGGTGTGCCCTGAAAATAGTCCCTGAGCTAGGCTTGGCTTAACCCTTCCCAACCCTCCTGATCAAAAATAGCCTTGCAGAGCATGTGTGACCTCTTTGGGGGGCATTTGTCATGTGCCTTGACTCCTTGGGACTTGGGATGAGTTGCAGTGACGTCAGGCTCAGCCTGGGACCTGGTAAGGGAGTTTCCCATGGGAAAGGTTGCCAAATGATTCAAACCTGGAGCTTACCTGGCATTTTATACAGCCAGTGTGCAGGGAGGGAACTGCATGCCAACCAGGAGGTCTGCTCACCTCCACCTGCCTGTAGAATCATTGAAGGTGGAGAAGATCTCTAATTTAATGAAGCACTGCCATGTTCACCACTAACCCGTGCCCCTAAGTGCCACATCCACACACCATTTGAACACTTCCAAGAGTGACTCCATCACTTGCCTGGGCAGCCTATTCCAATGCCTGACCAACTTTTCTATGAAGAATTTTTTTCTAATATCCAGTCTCAGTGACAAGGCTATTGGGGCAGGAAGGAGCCTGCTTGTGGGGAAAAATGGAGATGGGCTGATTAGGGTATGTTTTAAATTAAAATTAGGTGAATAGGGTGGACAGAATCAAAGAGGCTCTTCAGTAGGAATAGAGGGAATGAAACCTGAATGGATTCTGAGCTTGCAGGGTGTAGGAGTGGGACTGTGTGTCATGGGTGGAAAAGGTGCCTTCAGGTGGTTGGGCTGGAGCGGTGATCTGCACACTCAGGAGAGGTGATCTGCACACTCAGGATCTGCACACTCAGGAGAGGGTGGAAGGAGGTGGCAGAGGCCGTTCTCCCACCTGGGCAGTGCAGTCCTTTCAGAGCATTCCCCCACAGCGAGCATTCATGTCTCCTCTTCCCTCTTCTCTTCCAGGTCTCAAAACTGGAGGTGGCTCTTCAGGTGGCTCAGGGAACACCTTCCACTACACCTTCCATGGAGACCCCCATGCCACCTTCGCATCCTTCTTCGGAGGCTCCAACCCTTTCGACATCTTCTTCGCCAGCAGCCGCTCCCGGATGTTCAATGGCTTTGACCAGGAAGACATGGATATGGATGATGACGACGACCCTTTCAGTGCCTTTGGCCGGTTTGGCTTCAACGGCATTAATGGGGTTCACCGGCGGCACCAGGAGTCCCTGCACACGCGGAGGAAGGTCCAAGACCCACCTGTCATCCACGAGCTCAAGGTATCCCTGGAAGAGATCTACCACGGATCCACCAAGAGGATGAAGATCACTCGCAGAAGGCTCAACGCTGATGGCCGGACCATGCGGACTGAGGACAAGATCCTAAACATTGTCATCAAGCGGGGTTGGAAGGAGGGAACCAAAATCACATTCCCCAAAGAAGGGGATGCCACTCCAGACAACATCCCTGCAGACATCGTCTTCATCCTCAAGGACAAGCCTCACTCGCACTTCAAGAGGGACGGGACAAACGTGATCTACACGGCAAACATCAGTCTTAAAGAGGTGGGTACAGGTGGGAAATCCCTTGGGATGTGAGGTGGCACTGGTTCATGGCCTGTGGGGCCAAGATGGGAGGCAGTCCTTCCCCTGCTCTGCATAGGAAAGACCAGGTAGGTCACAGGAAAGGAGCTGCAGAGGCCAGCTTGGTCTTGGCTTTGGAGGTGCTTGACTTCCGTGCTGGATGTAGGACGCTGACACTGCGGTCCCTGCTGAACACACCTGACTTCTTGAGCCAATTCAGGTGGATCATTTTATCCATTTTCTCCCTTCTCCATATGTCTTGTTTTTCTATTTTAGCATAGGGTATTCACATGTGGAACAAAGGGCACATCCTCTGTAGGAACAACGGAAAACCCAGGTTGGGTGGTATCTGATTCCTGCTTTTGCTGTAGCTGAGCCCGCTCTGGCTTAGCTACTGCCTAGGGTTGCACCAGGTGCTTCTTCCCTTGGGCGGAGAGCAGGATGACATGAAGGAAAGTGATCTCTTGCCCTCCCTGAGTAGTGTTTTAGCTGTTTTCCTTGGTTCTGGCTTTCCTAGATAAGCAACCAAACAAATTAAATACCCAGACAATGAATAAAACTCAGCACTTCAAGGCTGCCAGTCCTGGAGGTCATGGCAGGGCTGGATGGATGTATCAGATCATCCAGCAATCTGCATGAAGGTGGGAGAGGAAAGGGAAGATTACCTCAGTACAAGATGTGCTGTTTGCCACTGCTGCTGTAAAACTACCTTTTAATAAATCCCAGCTGGCAGCTGCATTTAACGTTGACATTTTTGGCAGCTGCCATTTGCTGTTCCTTTCAGGCGGTAGACGCTGTCTGTCTTCTTAATGAGCTGATTTTTTTTTTTCCCCTTCCTGAAGGCAGATTTATGTTCTCAAATGCATTGAATTGAAATAAGTTCAATGGGCCAGACCTGAGGTAGGAAAACGTGATCTTGTGAAGTGTGCCAGGAAGTCAGGAGAGCTCTGTGATGGCTCTGCATCCCAGCTCAGGCTGTGACCCGGTGTACTGGGGGCAAAAAGCACGTGGACCAGGCAGAGCTGGGCACTCCTGAAGCAAACTCAGCTCCATTTAACTTGCAGACTCAGGAGTAGAGTTTCCCTCACAGTGCAAAGTACAGAGGTTTATTCCTGCAGTAGTTGGTTCTCCTGGCCAATCCAGAAATACTTGGGAGAGACTATCTTATTTATGGAGCGGTACATGCCGTATCTCAGATATTTCCTTCTGTTCATTCCTTTTATCTGTAGAGTTGACCCTGACCTGGCTTTGCTGATGCCCAGACCATGTTAGCCCAAGTTTGTGCACTGGTCAGGCTGGAGGGACTCTTGTCTGGAGTTGACTTTTTAAGCAGTAACTGGTGAAACGGGCTCGAGAAGTGCACCAGAAGTGTTGGACACCTGTGAGCTCCATGAGCAAGGCCTGCATGCTGGCAGTGGGTTTGCACAATGCAGACACAAAGCAGAAAATTGATGGTCCGGGCAAATTTCTTATCTCTTTCAGCTGGAATTTCTGGTCTCTGACCTCCCCCAGCACAAACCCAACATGGAGCTGCTGGTCTGGCTGTCATCCCCAGCCTGCTGCTTGCCAGGGCAGTGTGATACTCTGCTGCATTTGTCTTCCAGGAAAATAAGTTCCTTAGTGCTCTGGAGCACGAGCAGATGCTGGGAGCTCTCCAATTCTGTATGCTACCACCTCAGTATGTGACAGAGCACAACTTCTCCATCTCCTCAGCCTCTGGCTGTAGCCTTAGGTCTCTTCTTGCATCTTCTGCCTTGCAAGGCTGCCTCTTCTAGCCTGAGTTTTAGTCTCTGCCACTGCCATGAGAGAACATAGTGCCATCAGGAAAACTGGCAGGTGATGGGTCCTGGAGGGCCATCCCAGCCCTTGAGTCCTGGCCCTGCTGGGTGCCTGGCCAGGGCAGTGCAGGCTTTTTGCCACCTGTCTCCTGCAGAACCACAGATGTAGGAGTGCTTTTCCCGGGATTCTTTTTCTTCCTACCTAAATTCAGAGGCGCATGCCACAGCAGGGAGCTGCGGGAGGGAGGAGACACACAGCTCCGCCAGCAGCTGCCTCTGCCGGGAGGCAGCACTGCCGGCAGGGCGTCCTGCCCTCCTGGCTGCTGCCTAATGCCTGCCCTCGGCACTATCCCACTTTGCATCCTTTACCTGGCGTCACCTTCCTCGAAGCATCCGCGCCTCGGCTCACCCCGGCTGGGACGCGGCCGGTGGCGATGCCCTCCCCGGCGGCTTCGCCGCGAGCGGAGGAGGACCCAACGGTGACCTAGATAAAGCTCTGCTCGCACAGCACAGTGCTCAAACCCAGGGTGATTTCATCCCCAGGGATAAACCAAGCCTCTTTCTAGGATGCGGGGTAGCTCCCGCGGTTACTGGTGTTACTTCAGCAGCCGTTTTCCCAAATGCCAGCAAAGTTGAGCAAGAAGAATGAAAAACAGGGACATACGGCGGAGGAGCGATCGCCTCGGATTCTTGCGTCTTGGCTCTGGGAAGGAAACATTAAGATCCTGTCTGCCTTCGCTGTTACCGCCCGCTTCTGCTCACATCTCTGCCTGCTTTCCCCATCCACGTGTTCCCACAGGGACTTCTTGTTCTCCTTTCTGTTTTGTGGCTGGAGGTGTCCTTTCTTGGTACACGTGGGCACCTGCAGCCATGGCACACTGCACTGGGCACCAGCGAGCAGGAGGGCTTTGGCATCCTTGCCTGAATGCACAGCACAAACTCCTTGATGTGGGGAGATTGTCCTTTGTTTTTCCCTCAATCTGCTGGAGATCAGCCAAGCACCTGCTGCCCACACAGAACTGGTGATGGCATCCTCCTGCAGGCTGAAGACTTCATCCCTGGAGGACACCCTCTCCAGGAGGAGGCCTGTGCAGATGAGCCATGCAAAGGAGACAGGACCTTCTCCCCTGTTCTCCACTCAACAAAGACCCTGAGCCAGCTCTGCCACAGAGCCCACTGCAAACCCTGTGGTTCAAAGCCTTGGTTGTGCTGCAGAAGCCCCATCCATCATCTCAGAGCCAGTGGCCAGCATGGGATGTTTCTCTTGGTGCCTGTTGCTGCTTTGCCTTTGGAGGCTTTTCCTTGCGGGGGGAACACAGAGCATTCCCCCACCTACACCAGAAACAGCAATTCCATCTTTCTCCGCTCCCCTTGCAGGATGTTTTGGGAGGGCTGGGACCCCCAGGACCCAGTTCAGAGGGACAAACCTGTACCAGCCCCCACATGGAAGCTCGAGGCTGCAGCTCAGCAACCCCCCAGCCCCCACCCCCTTCCAGAAGCATCGTTCCGCAGTCCTCTCACTCAGCCCTTGCTGAAAGCCTGGAGACGATCCTGCCCACATGTACGACAGAGCTGTCTGAGTTATTTAAGGACACAAGGATTTTCTTGCTGCATTCCTGTGTCACGTGGCTTGCCAATGCAGGCCGGTGTGCGGCTGCTGCCGGGGGCTGGGGTGCAGCGGGGTGGCAGCCCCACACCGGCTCCTGGCTGTGCAGTGGGATAGGAGACGGGAACCAGCCCCTCCAGCACCCCAGCTCCCAGGGAAGCTCCGTGCCACAGCCACACCATTGTGCCGTGCTGGCCTAGCCTTGTGGGGGCTGTCAGTGACGGGGATGGGACATGGGACGTGGGACATGGGCTGTGCTATAGATAACCCCAAGCACTGGGCAAAGCTGCCGTGCTCTGGAGGGTGACAGCTGATGGGCTGTGGCAGCATCCCATGATCTCAGCTGGATTTTCGGCTGCCTGAGGCTGGGCGACAGGGCTGGAAAGGAGCTAAATTTAGCCTGCGTTGTTGCTGTGGGTGGCTGGGCACATGCTGGTGGTGCCTTCTGGGCAGCCCAGCAGGTGGGGAGGGGAGTCCTTCCCCCCATGAGAGCTGGGGCACCCCTCTCCTGCACAGCTCCTGCAGCCCAGTTCACAGTGGTTGGACCAGGCTGGTGCCAGCAGAGAGCTGTGCTTGCACTGGTGAGCATCACCCAATGCTCTTGGGCACCATCCAGAGGGAGCTGGGCAGTTCAACTGGGGGAGCAGCCAGTGGGGGGACAGGGTGTGGCTGTCAGGATGCTTTGGGGTGTCAGCCCCATCTGATGGCCTGTTCCCTCTTCCTTCCTCAGGCCTTGTGCGGCTGCACTGTGAACATTCCCACCATCGATGGACGGGTGATCCCGCTTCCCTGCAACGACATCATCAAGCCAGGGACAGTGAAGAGACTACGTGGGGAGGGGCTGCCCTTCCCCAAGGCCCCCAGCCAGCGAGGAGACTTGATCGTGGAGTTCAAAATCCGCTTCCCGGACAGAATAGCTCCCCAGACAAGACAAATCCTCAAGCAGCACCTCCCATGCTCCTAGAGCCCAGGGACTCTCCTTCAAAGCAGCAATACTCCAAACGCATGTGCCACAGCACCTGGCCTGCACAGAGCCACGGTGTCACAGCACTTTTAAATGCAAAAAAAAAGAAAAAAACAGCCCCTCACACTACTTTTCTCCCCCAAAAAACCCATCCGACCCACTCCCTCATCCATCCTTCTTGGCTGGTTTTTTACTCCAACAACGGGGAGACTCCTGTCTGCCACAGCTCTCCCAACTGCCAAACCTTTTCTTTCTCCCCAGAGGTCCATTTTTTTTGCCTCGCAAGAGCGAGAGCCGTGGGCCCTTTGCCCGGGGAGGTGCGTCGTGTTGTGGGTTTTTTATGTCACCTGCTTTTCAGGCCACTCTTCCCACAAGAAGCTGGACTTGCCGGGGTCCGGCGCTGTGTAAATAGGACTCCGCAGGACCTGGCCTCCCCGCTGCTGGTTTTTCTCTTCCCCTCTTTGATACTTGCTGCTGTTTGGGGTCCCGGCCGTACCGCGGCGCGATCACTCCTGCCTGCGGTGGCCCCCCAGTAGCCGGACAGTTTCTCACCTGGGGCCACGGTACCAAGCCCGGCCGTGGTCCGCCCTCCTGTGCCAAGCCTACACCGAGCCTCGGCCGTGCCAAACAACGGAGCACGTGGGGATGGTCCATCCAGCCTCCTGCCCCTGCCCGGGGATGTCCCCAGTGCCCGTGGGCAGCACTTGCCTGCACCTGCTGCCCACAGGGCCCAGCCAGCAGGAGGAGGGGGGAAAGCCCAGGGTGGAGCTTTCTTTTTTCAGATGTGTTGAGTTTGCATTGCTGCTTTTATTTTTTAAATACATATATATAGAGCTCATTAGATAAACTTCGTAAGGGTTTTTCTCTGCCTGTATTGGGGATACTGGCCTGACGCACCCAGGCTTTTTTTGAAAGGGGGATGATTCAGCCACACGAACAGCAAACCCCCGGAGTGGGGTTGTGTGTGCGTGTAGCACTAATCTGGGTGCAAAAGCAGAGCCAAGCGTGAGCAGAGCTGTGGGTTTCACTAGTGTTTCAGGTCAGACTAGGGATTCTAATAAGAGGAGAGAGGCACGTGTATATATTTTTCTACAGGGACAATTCATTCAGGAGGTGTTTCTGGACATCAGGGTGGATCTGGGAGGTGCATGAGGCAGTCTGTTTAGTGGCTCCATTTTCAAATACTGTATTTTTTTAAAACCTTTGGATTTCCATCAGGAGAATTTTTATATTTCTTACCTTTCTCAGCCCACTCTGCCTCATGCCATTTTTTTTCCCAGGAAAGGGCTGGTGTGGAGTTGGAGGCACATTCGACCTGGCTTTGTACAGCTCCTCTTTCACTGCAGCACTGCCAAGAAAACCCCTGCCAAAAT
>VZRH01001847.1:632899-662087 GCA_013397555.1 Urocynchramus pylzowi
CCCCAGCCCTGGGAATCCTTTTTTGTTTTTTAATTCGTTAAAAAAAAATTTACTGACTTGAAGCAGGGGGTCCCTTGGGGTGGGGGGGCTGTGTATGGGGTGTCCGTGGGGCTGGGGGTACAACTGTACAGTGTTACCTGTGGGACAAGGAGACCTGTGAGGTGCTGCTGAATCAATCACCCGCTTTGGCCAGCGAGGGGTGGCCACTGGATCCCTCCCCTGGTCCCTGTGGAGTTCAATGTGGAGAAATATGGTGGACGCCGTGAGCGAGAAGACAGGCCAGCACGCAGATGCAAGCTGATTTGTTTTTCTCAGTTTCAATGAGACCTGAATGTTTTATAGTGGGGTTTTTTGTATTTTTTTTTTTTTTTTTTTTTTCTTTTTTTTTTTTTGTAATGTCAGTATTGAGAGAAATAAAGAAGTATTTTGAAAAATACACTTTCTCAGGCTGTGTTTTGATAGGAGGTGCCAGGCTGGGCTCCAGCAGACAGCAGGGATAGGGCTCTGTGCCAGGGTCATTGCCACCACCACCCTTGCCAGGTGCCCTTGAGTCTGGCAGGGAGAGGAAGAGGAAATCTGTTTGGTTTGGTACTTGTTGCACAGGACCAGGACCTTCAGGGCCTGATAACGAGGGGAAGGGGACGAATACATGGCCTAGTTGGTCACAGAATGGCTGCTCTCCACCTGCATGGCCTCAGTAGTGCTTGACCACATTGCCAGGGATTGGGAGCAGGGCTGGTGAGGGGCTCTGTCCCCTCAGGGCTCTGGGATGTGGCTAACATGGGCAGTGGGATGGTCAGTGAAGGGCTGCGGGGAGAGGCTGGAGAGAGCAGTGCCCATCTCTTCTCAGAAGGGCCTTGGGGCAGGGTGAGAGCCAGAGGCATTACTGACACCCATGGAAAGTCCTCTGATGCCAGGGAATGTTTGCACAGTGCTCCCATCAGGAGCTGTGAACAGGGACAGGAGATGACAGCAGAACCCATGGGCCTTGTGCTCATCTCTCAAGTCCAGTGTGTGGCTCAAGAGGGTTTGACTTTGGGTGAGAATAGTCAATAAATTAAACTGGATGATGTTAATTGCTACGTAGCACTGCCACTAATATGCCCATCACCATCACTAGGCAACTTGCCTCTCTGAATTTGGGGATCTGAACCCAGCTCTCCTTTGATTGCCATGTTAATGAAGGATAAGCTTTGGTGAAACCAGCCAAGTCCATTAGTGATAGAATCAGAACTGGTTTTTGCACGTGACACCACCACACACCATCTTTCCTACCCTGAAAGACTCTTAGATGAAGAGTCTTAGATGAAGTCCAAGGTCATGAACTAAACAACCTCAAGGAACTTTTACAGGGGTGATCCATAGATGGGGGAATGATGTCATCACAGAATCAAAGTGATTTGGGTTGGAAGGGACATTAAAGCTCACCTTATTACAACATGGGACAATGAGGGACATTAAAGCTCACCTTATTACAACATTACATGCTATGGGCAGGAACACCTTCCACTTGACCAGGTTGCTCAAAGCCCCATCAAACCTAACCTTGAACACTTCCAGGCATGGGGTATCCACAGATTTTCTGAGCAACCCCTGCCAGTGCTTCACACCCTGACAGTAAAGAATTTCTTCCTGATACCCAGTCTAAAACCCTCCTCTTTCACTTTGAAGGCATTACTCTTTGTCCTGTCACTACAGGCTCTTGTCAAAAACCTCTCCCCATCCTTATAGGCTCTCTTGAGGCAGTGGAGGGGTTCAAAAGACTGATATCAAAAGACAGGAAGGGTGATGGGGTATTGGGAAGCAGGGGACCTGACATGATGTAAAAGGGATGGAATAAGTGGTGGTTTCAGCTGGGATAGAGTTCATTTTCTCCCTAGTAGCTGCTCAGTGCTGTGATTTGGATTCAGCATGAGAACAATGTTGGTAACACACTGATGTTTCAACTGTTGCTCAGCAGTGTTTACCCTAGCTCAAGCACTGGTCAGTTTCCCATGCTCTGCCAGGGAGCAGGAGCACAAGAAACCAGGAGGGGGCACGGCCAGGAGAGCTGACCCAAACTGGCCAAAGGGATATTCCATGCCATGGAAAACCATGCCCAGTGCAAAAACTGTGGGGAGAATGAGTGAGTGGCTGTATGGCACTTAGTGAAACCTCAACAGCCCTTTCTGGTGCCCAGCACAGGCCCAGAGGATGGAGTAACCATAGATCTGAGCAGAGCCTGTTAGACCACATTTGTTATAAGCATTAGTTTAATAGTTTATGGTCACAAAGTTGTTTTGCTTGCACTCAAAGTTCCTGTGCACGTGCTTGAAGGAACACCTTGCTTAGTTTGTGTCCCCTGTGGTGACACTGATCCTCCCTGGGGCCTGGGTGAGTTGTTCTTTGCAGTAGTAGCTTATAGCTTTCTCCAAGTACCACATCTACACAATTCCTGAAAGTTTCCAAGGTGATGTCCAGATCTGGTGCTTAGGAACATGGTTTGGTGGTGGACTTGGCAGTGCTGGATTAATTGTTGGACTCGATGACCTTAGTGGTCTTTTCCAACCTAAACATTCTGTGATTTATCTTACAGGTCTTTTAAATACCCGCAGGGATGCCCCACGGCCATGGCAGCCTGCTTTAATACTTGACAACACCTTCCATGAAGAAATTTATCCTAATATCCAACTTAAACCTCCACTGGCACAACTTGAGGCCATTTCCTCTTGTCCTGTGACTTGCTGCTTGGGAGAAGAAACTGACTACACCCTCCTTTCAAGTCCCCGTAGAGAGTGATCAGGTTCCACCCCCACCCTGAGCCTCCTTTTCTCCAGGGTAAACACCCCCAGCTCCCTCAGCTGCTCCTCACAGGACTTGTGCTCCAGATCCTTCCCCAGATCCTTGCCCTTCTCTGGACTCACTCCAGCACCTCAATGTGTTTCTTTTTCTGGGGGCCCCAGAAATGGGCACAGCACTTGGAGTGTGGCCTCACCAGCTCCCAGCACAGAGGGACAGTCCTGCCCTGGTCCTGCTGGCCACACCACTGCTGATACATTCAGGATTGGCCCTGGCCCATGGATCCTTTGGTACAACAGAATCTCCATTTGTGAGACAAATGTGATACAAGCACTCAGCATTGCATTTCCTCTGTATTTTGGGAGCCATCTGTTGGGAACTGTTCATAACTGCACCTCTGGCCTTTTTCCTTGGAGAGTCAAACTATGGCAGAAACATTTTCCTACATCTCCCTTCTTTCACAGAATCTGTCATAGAAAGGTTTGGGTTGGAAGGGATCTTAAAGCTCATCTCATTCCAAGCCCCCTGCCATGGACTGGGACACCTTCCACTAGACCAGGTTGCTCAAAGTCCCGTTCAGCCTGGCCTTGAACATTCCTAGGGATGAGGCATCCACATCTATAATTCCTTCCTGCCTTCCATCTTTGGAAGCCCTCCATTCCCCCAGGCTGGTAACAGCAGGAATCCTTTTAGGGAAGAGGGAGGAGATAGGGGTACCTGGTGATTTTACCTGTGAAAATATGGAGAGAACACAAGAACGTGGGAAGGAATACCTACCTTGACCACAGAGACACAGGTATGGGAATTGCAAAGGAAAACAATCACAAATGAGAGTTCTTCCAGAGTATTTGCTGCCTGCTCTCCAGCGGGTAGTTTTCCAGCCAGAGTCAAAGGGTTTAGTATTCCTGATCCTGTGGCAAGCATGAAGCTGTGTCAGGGGGGAGATTTAGGTTGAAAAGGTTTTTCACCCAGAGGGTTTCATGGGCTCTGGAACAGCTCCCTAGGGAAGTGGTTAGAGTACCAAGCCTGACAGAGTCCAGTAAGTGTTTGGACAATGCTCTCAGGCCCATGGTATGTCCCTAGGGGTGTCCTGTGCAGGGCCAGGAGTTGGACTCGATGGTCATGATGGGTCCATTCCAGCTCAGGGTGTTCTGTGATTCCATTTCTACAAGAAGTGAGTGGCAAATCCAATGACCAGGACTAGAAGGGCACTGCCTCTATCCTCCATCCCACACTGTGCACCCTAAAGTCATGGAGCTACACAGGGCAGAAAACATCCATATTTCTGGAGGGACAAAGGAACTTTTTGGTGTCCTGTGCTCTGCCAGGGAGCAGGTGCACAAGAAGCTGGGTGGGAGCATGGCCAGGAGAGCTGACCCAAACTGGCCAAAGGGCTATGCCATGCCATAGAACACCATGCCCAGTATCAGCCAGGGGGTCGTGGCAGGTGGGGTGTGAATGAGCAGCTGAGTGGGACTGATTTACCAGCTGGGTTCAAACCTCCACAGGTGGGGAAGCCCTCGGAGTAGGAACATCCGTAGGGAAGCAATACATGTGGGGCAGGAAATGTCAGTGGGGAGGGCACATCCATAGTGCAGGGGATGCCCATGGAAGAGGGATGCCCTCGGGACAAGGATAGCCACAGGGAGAGGGCACACATGGCCTGGGGGGCTCAAGGAGAAGGGATGTCCTGGGGGCCAGTGCTGCCAATGGAGCAGCAATGCCCATAGCATATCCATGCCTGTTTGGAGCAGGATGGGGAACTGCTGAGAGCAGTCACTTGTGGCCCCCTGGTGATTGGAGCACCTGCTGGGTCCAGAGGGTTTTGGGGTGGTGCAGGAGGGTGCCAGTCTCTTGGATCAGGGACCAGCCTCTAACCCCAACACCGTGGCCTCAGAGAGGTCTCCCACCCTGCACCAAGCGTGGCTGGACTGCGGCTCCCATCAAGTCCAGTGGTCCCAATGGGGCCTGGCTGTAGGGGCTGTAGGGGGTGAAGTGACTCTGGGGCCACAGGTGAAACCCAGGGGGGCACAGGGAGGTGCTGATCATGTCAGCAAATGAAGGGGATGCCCTCAGCTTCCCCCTCCTTAATCCCACACATTACAGGGCAAGCCTGAGCCAACAGCACCTTCCTCCCTCCAGCACCTTTGGGAGCTGCCCACTTCCTCCAGCAAGGACCTGGGCAGGGGAGGAGGGTGCTGCAGAAAGGTTCTTGCTCTGGCAGTGACTGACCGGGGTCTCTGCTGGAGGAGTCCTGAAAGGGGCAGGGCTGGGGCCAAACCCAGCTCTTGATGCCAACTGCTCACCTGGGGCTGCTGAGGTTCACAGTGAGTGGGCTGTGAGTGCTGATCTGGGGGACACCCTCAGCCCTCCCACCAAGTCCACACAGCCTCAGAGCAGGGGTGGATGCTCTTGGAAATCCTGTGGGTGCTGTCCCCTCACCAGGAGCCATGTACCACAGATGGCAGGGAAGAAAGGAGGAGGTTTTCCAGCTCCTCTGCTGGATTCAATTAGCATTTGCAACTTGGAGAGGCAGTGGGGAAGATTTGGGCTGCCAGGAGCTGGGACACACACCCTACCATCCCATGACCTCCTGGCCCCAGTCTCCACAACAGACAAAGATGCCAGGATGGATCTGCCCCTAACTTGCTGGGTGGTGATGTTCTCCCACTGCAGGGAGGAAGAAGCCCCTGCCCAAGCTGTGGAAGGCTTTGGAGAGTCCTGAGAGCTCCTTTACCAGGTGGCAGAAAGCAGCTGGGTCTGGTTCCTTGTGGCCAAAGCAAAGCTGCAGAGCTCAGGGAGGAGAATCAACCCTAGAGCAGAAAGGTGATGTTTAACCCCAAAACAGGATGGAGTGAGGCAGGGGAAGCACCAGTGCTCCCAGCCTCAGCCCTGCTGCCACAAGTGTCCCCGCCGGAGCCAGCAGGAGCGATTTCCCCAGCAGAGGTGGTGTGAGGACAGGGACGGTGGTGCCGGCAGACAGCTCTCAAATAGGACAGTGCAGGTGAGCTGCCAGCCCAGCCCCCGGGGCCGGCACCGCCTCCTGCCCCGCAGGGGGTTGTGCTATTTAAACGCAGCGTTCCCTATTTCACTGCGATAATTACCACAGGGCTCGCACAAGCCCCTTCTCGCCACGCCCAGTCCTGTCCCTCAGCCATTAAACCCTCTCCCCTTAAATACAGATGGCTTGACGCAGCTCCTCAAGACATGCCAGGCTTTGGGACGGAAACCCCACAGCCCAGCCCCACAGCTCCTGCCCTCTCCCTCGTGGCTCAGCCCCAAAGGCCTAGGCAAACATTTTGTCACACAAACTGCGTTTTACCCTCCTTGCAGAAACCCTCAGCTCCTGCATGCCCCAAGAGCTGCTCTGTGCATTGCACTGCCACTGCTCCCCTAGGGCTGAGGGCTCAGCCATATCCAGCCTCTTGACCTGCTCCCTAGGACCCAGGGCTTCCCTGACATTAAACCACCAAGTACAGCAGTAGCACACTTTTCACTTCACAGAAGGGAAAATAAAGGAAGCAGCAAGGCAGGGAGGCAGAACAGGTGAAAAGGAAGAAAAACCATGATCAGACCTCAGCTACTAAGTCCAGCTCACGACCCAAGGCCAGCTTTCCAACAGACATCCAAGACAAGCATCAGATACTGGGATACATGGAATGTGTTGAAGGTCCTCTCTCCCCAGCCACAGTAGTGTCACACTGTGCCACAGCCCCAGAGACACCCAAGTGCCCGTCATGCCTGGATGAGACAGGGATTCTTGGAGAGATCCTTTGCTGCAGAGCCACAGCAGCAAGAGACCTGACAGCTCATGGCCAGCCTTAGAAGAGCAACAGCAGGTACCTGCTGCCAGGCTCTTCCTGCCCAGCCAGGGCAGGGCAGAGACACTGCCAAACCTATTTCTTCCATTAACACAGCTAAGAGGTGTTAAGCACGAAGAGCAGCCCCGTCCACAGCAGGGGAACACACACACAGATGTGCTCTACCAGAGCAGGGAGTGCTCACACACCACCAGACACGGGTTTAGACAGCGCCAGCACTGCACAAAGGAACTGCCAGGACCTTGCTAGAGTTTTGTGGGATTTTTATTTTTTTTTTTTAATTATTTTTTGTGGGGTTTTATTTTTTTTAATACAGGCTAGCGTTGTACCCTTGCTAAAGCTGCTGATTCTGCCACATAAACTAGAACAGAAATTTCTCAGAAATTAAGTCAGTTCCCCTCCTTGTTAATTCACTGTCTGCCTCCCAACTGAACACCGTTCTGGATTTGTGTTTGCAGAAAACATTCCCTGTACAAAGTCTGACGTGCAGCTACACTGTTCTGACTGAGGAATGAAGAAGCCAAGAGTCCACTGAACATTGGATTTTTCCCTGTACAACGTGGCCTGATGTGGAGTTTGGTCCACTGAGGACAGCGAGTTAACCGTAGAGATCGTCGTCATTGTCTTCGCTGTACACGTTGCCCCCGCTGCCACCTCCTGTGCCTTGGCTCGGACCAGTGCCACCCTGGTTGCCTGATGGGAACCTGCATGCAGCAGTGCAGGACAGGAGAGAAGAGCAGCTGTTCAAAAGCCTCCTTGCAGCTCATCAACATCCCCTCCCTCTGCGCCAACCCCCAGTGACAACTAGGATGGGCAAGAAGAAATGAGATGAAGCCTTAGGGAAGGTCAAAGGGCTCATGGCTGCTGGCTGTCGCTTAAGGTAAAGGAAAAAAGGGACTTCAGGTGCACCAACAGAGCAGCTACAACCAACCTGCAGCATGGCCTGCACCCACCATGCTGTGTCGCGGTGCTCTATGCTCTAGGTTGAATGGGAAAGTGCAGTGCCAAAGAGGTTTGCTGCCCAGAACCCATCAGAAAGCTGCCCCAGTGCTGTGCTCGGGGGCTGGCTGAGCCACACTACCCAGCCCTCACACCCCACAGGTACCTGAAGCTGCCAAAGCCACGGCTCTGCTGTAGGGTCTGTGCAAACATCTCATATTTCCTGATGTCGTTGTCACTGACAGAGCGGCGAGCAAAGCGCATGGCCTCCTCAAAGTGATCCCTGCGGATCTCGGGAACTGGATCGTCCTCCTCCACCTCCTGCAGCAGGACAGAGGGACCGGGTGAGCTGTGTGCTCCACTCCACAGGCCCAGCAGCTGCTCACAGCTTCTCCCCAGGTTAGGAGGCTCCCAGCACCCTCCAAGGCGGGGGCTGGAGAGGTGTGCATGAGTCAGGGCTGCAGAAGGCACCTCCTGAGCAATGCTGACCATGAGGCATCCCAGGAGGGTCCTCAACCTCCCACAAGAAGAGAACAAAGTGCTCCAGCTCCACGCTCTGCACAAGAGCCCACTCATCCCCGAGGATGACAGAGGAACACATCACACCTCACGCATGTGGGTAGGGAGAGCTCAGTGTACCACTCACCATGGCAGAAGGGTTGGTTTGCCTCTCACGCTCTCGCCTGATCTCACTCTCGATGGATTCGCGGATGGCCAGTTTGCAGGCACGCTGGCAAATTTCTGTCAGGTCAGCCCCTGAGAAGCCGTTGGTCATCTTTGCCAGGAAATCCAGGTCAACATCCTAGAGAAAAATAAAAAAGGAAGAGAGGCCATTCCTTTACACCCCATATCCTCAAGTGACAGAGAGGTGTCTTTAGATCCCAGGGTATCAAGGTGCTGTCTTAACTATGGCCAATTTTGGAAAGATAACTGTTGAGACTCTTGTTTCCAGGAAAAGTTAACCACATACAAAAGCAGGCTACACTCCTCACACCCACCAAGAATCCATGAAGTGGCTGTAAATGCCTCTGCACTTACAGATTTAGGGTATGACTTGCTCAGGTCTCAGCACGAGGAGTCAAGCAAAACACCATCAGACTGGAAATAGAGATGGGGCACAAGCAGACCAAGACAGCTGACCTCCTCCTCTCCTCCCCCTCAGTTGACAGGGTATTACTGCAACCTCCTTTGAAACTAGGTAGGTAAGCTTGGCATAAAAAAAATTGGGCTCCCACTTCATGTCTGTTTTTCTTTGATTAACTCTCAGCTGCATTATTGCCTCTTTCCAGGCAAGGGACACAGCTCTTGCCTATGACAGGGTTCAGTGACAACTCACAGCAACAGCTCCTCTTCAATTCGTATTTCACACTTGTGTATTCTAGACTTATTTTTTCCCAGACTGCAAGAATCTTTTCCACCTCACCAAAATAGGCTTTTCTGATCCTGCACCACAAGCAGAACCCTATTATGTGACAAAGAGATGCTGTGCCTGCAGACAAATTTCTGGCTTTGCTGACCTTTGCTTTTTTTAACCTCAGAGCTCCAGCTTCCTCTCCCATTCTACTATACAGATCTCTGCGCTGTCCACAGCTTGTGAGGAACACAAGCAGCACACAGCAAACACAAGCAAGAAGTGGTCAGGGTGCAGATTCTACCTTTGCAACTGGTGATTTCCTCAGATTGGCTTTAAGGATTGCAACCCTGGACTTCTCGTCGGGCAGGGGGATGTAGATGAGCTGATCCAGGCGGCCGGGGCGCAGGATGGCTGGGTCAATGATGTCTGGCCTGTTGGTGGCACCGATGATGAAGACGTTTTTCTTGGTGGACATGCCGTCCATCTCGGTCAGGATCTGGTTGATGACACGATCTGCAGCACCGCCGCCATCACCGATATTCCCGCCTCGGGCCTTGGCGATGGAGTCCAGCTCATCAAAGAAGAGCACACATGGGGCTGCTTGGCGAGCCTGCAAAAAGCAATGGGCACCGTTATTCCATGCTAATACTGCCCAACAAGGAGCATGCTGACTTCACACTAAGCCTTCCTCATCATTAACACAACTCAGAAGTACCAGAAGCTCTTCACAAGGACAGCTTGGAAGAGCTGCTCCAGAGCAGTCTCTTGCCACACAACCCCTCCATTAAATTCTCCTGAACAACAAGCTGGATTTCCCTTAAGTGGGAACATTGTGAACCAGGCAGAAAAGCATGACTCCAATGCCTATAGTGTAAAACCGAGCCATGTTGCTGTACTAGAAGTCTCCCTGAAGATGCCAACTGATTATTCAGGCTCTGAAGCAGGTGAGATATATCCAACGGAAAGGAGAAATCCAATTGTTGTCTTCAGCTACCTAATGCATTGTTATAGGGAGCTGGATCTTTCTTCACAGTGTGCAGTGAAAGGAGGAAAGACCACAGGCACAAGGAGGTGCCTGCTGCAGCCCTCACTCACGCACACGTCTCCAGCTCCTAGCCTGGAGGGTGTTGGGAGCCTCCTGACCTGGAGACACAGCTGTAAGCAGCTGAGAAAATCCCAGTAAGAAATAAGGAAGAAATTGTTCACAATGAGAGTGCTCCAACACCAGCACACAGCCCCAGAGAGGTCAGGGATTCTCCAGCCTTCACACGTGTCCAGAACTCAATGCACTGAGCTGATGAAATTTCAAGGTTACCTCCCTGCTCTGGACAAACAGCTGAACTAGACAGTCTCTGAGGTTCCCTCCCACCTAAATTTTTCTCCACTCTCCTGCCAATTTTTTTCTAATAGCACCGTCCCTCACCAGAAGAGCAAGGATTCATAGGATAATCCATGCAGACACCTTTTGGGACAGGAGATCCATGCAGACACACTATGGGACAACTGAGCAGGAGTGAGCTCCTTTCTAAACTGTGCATATTTCAGGACAAGAACCCACCAGAGATTCTGAAAATCTGTAGATGATGACAGTTAATGAGGTGTTAATCAAAGTCTCCAGGGGTGCGGAGCATACATGTGCCCTCCTAACTACAGCCTCTGCCAAAGGCACTGGGGAATTTATCACCCTCTACTGACAGATGCCAAATGCAGTCACAGAAAAGAGTTTCAACAGCTATGTTGCTGAAGAGGATTAATTCCAATACCAGGAAAGAGCTCCTGCTCTCAGTGCAAGTGGGGAAAACACAGAAGACACGAACAAGAATCAGTAAGACAGCACAGAGAGTAGGAGAAACACTTACCTTGTCAAAGATCTCGCGCACGTTGGCTTCAGACTCACCAAACCACATGGTGAGCAGTTCCGGCCCCTTGATGGAAATGAAGTTTGCCTGGCATTCGTTGGCAATGGCTTTGGCCAGCAGCGTCTTACCACAGCCAGGTGGCCCATAGAACAGAACCCCTTTTGATGGGGTCATGCCAAATTTGAGGAACTTGTCTGGGTGCTCCACAGGATACTGAAAGAGAACAAAACAAAAACCTCTCATGATGAGCCACAACAGGCTATCTTGGAAGTACAGAATGGTTTGGGTAGGAAGGGACTTTCAAAAGATCATCCAATCCAAGTCCTCTACCATGGGAAGGGACACATCTCTCTGAGTCAGTTTTGGTTCTACCAGAAGCACTACCTGAGATTTCTGGTGGATTAAACACAAGATCCTACCAGTTGCCACTGCAATTTTTAAGTGGACACTGGCTTGGAAAGGTGCCTAAAACAACCTATTTACCTCTAGAAACTACGTACAGTTCAGTACTTTCTCAAGTACCAGTTCAGTACTTTACAGCACACTTAACCTCAGCTTCACTCTGCCCTGCAGAAGCAAAAGGGAACAGCTCATTACCTAACCTATTTGCTCTGCTCTCCAGAGACAGCAAGGTATCTGATGTGAGCCTTTATCCTCAGCAACGAGGTCATATACAAGACAGGTGATGATTTTAACATCAGAAAATTAGACTGAAAATTTAGATTCTTTTATTCACGGACGGGATGTTTCTACAGCACCAGCTGAAAGCAGGAATGTATCCAACCTAAACCATGCAAGTGCAGACACCTGGAGTTTCCACAGATCATTTGCAACATTTTGTCCTGTTCTTTTCCTTTGTAGAGGACTTCACAATTATTTCTCACCTGTGCCTGTGCTAAGGTTGATGGGGAGCCCTTCAGAAGCTCTCTGTATGAGCACCTTCATCCACTGCCTGGCAGATAGAGCTACCATGTAGGATGATTCTCAGCAGTGGTCCCACTGCTGGTCTCCACTTAAGAGGCAGAACTGTGGCTGTTTCTGCATATTGCACAACACCCACATAAAATGTCACTGCAGACTCAGCTCAGGAAAACATAATGCTGCTTCCCAGCGCCTTCCTCCCCAAGTTCACTAAGATGGAACAGCATGGTATTTACAGTCCATTACAAGTAGATGCCATAAAGCCTCTACATTTACTCTGTTTGCAGTACAAACAGGAAACTAAAGATAGTCTAGATTTTATTATTATATTTTTAAGCTGGCTAAGCAAAAAATCTGTCGTAAAGCCTCACCTGTACAAGCTCCTGGAGTTCCCTCTTTACATCTTCTAGGCCACCAATATCTTCCCAGGTAACTTGTGGCACCTCCACCACAGTCTCCCGGAGAGCAGAAGGGTTGCTCTGGCTCAGAGCCCACTGTTGTTAGAAGAAACGGTATTGTATGAATTCTAACATGTTACACTCTTTTGCTTCAGAGAAGCAATTAATTGTACCCAGAAGAATATGGGGCACTCCTGCATTACCCTGAAGTCATCCATGGTCACTGCCAGAGAGTTCATCACTTCAGCATCGATGGTTTCATCTTCTAGGTCTATGAGATCCATCTTCTTTCTGATCGCCTGAAGAGCAGCTTCTGAGCAAAGAGCAGCCAAGTCAGCACCAACATGGCCATGGGTCTCGTTTGCCACCTGAAAGCAGAGCACTGACCATGACTCACAGGGATACAAGCAAGGGCAACACACGCTCTGGTCCCTCACTGGGAAGGGAGGAGAGCAACACCAGGGCTTTGCTGCACATTCAAGACAAGTGCTAACACTCAGGCGAAGACCCTGTGCCTTCTGCTGCCAACTAGAGATCCAATCTACACCTGGAATTTAGAAAGGTAACCCTGAGGACTGCAGTTCTTCATTCAGGATAGAGATAACAGGAACCATCCAGCTTACAGGCGGTGCAGTGATACCACAATGCCCACCCAGCTGTGTGTGAGCTTTTTCAGGGCTGCTGTACTTTTAAAGGCAATGACACAGCAAACAAACCCAGGACAATAGTAGAAGGCACTTCCAAATTGGAATGATACGCATTTGTTTCACTTAGCCATGCCACTCCTAACTAGTGTGTGAGGACTTTTGGTCACTGGTAAACTGGTCAGAAGGAATCCCAGAGATCACCCATTCATGCAGTTCCAGGCTGTCTTAATTGAGCCACTGCACTTGTAAAATCAAGCCTTAACAATTCTTCCACTGTGAAACAGAGCACTGGAAATGAGACAATCTTTCCTAATGGCCCACTGCTCACCTGCTCCAGATCCACATCATCAGCCAGCTTCATATTTTTTGTGTGGATTTGCAGGATCTCCAGGCGCCCGGTGGCATCGGGGATGCCAATATCTACCTCTCTGTCAAAACGACCTGGGGAGTACAAGCACACATTGAGTTGCAGATTCTGCACACCACAGGAGCTGCAGCTGCTGCCTTCCTTTGACTGAACAAATGTTTTCCACAAAATATCAGAAAATGACAGGGTTTTGGGTTTGCCTGCAACATCTACCAGCACAGTAGAAGAGACAGATCAGAAAAGGAGGAAAGGCATTAGGCATTTAGGGAAAGTGAGTCTACTTTGAGACTAACAGTAAAATCTTGAGATTATACAGCACAGAGGACTGCTCATTTAGTAACTTTTTCTGAGCTGCATTTTTGGGAAAATAGGCTTCAATGAACCAACATACCATGAGACATTTTTGTTTATTTCTACCTTTGTGTCCTTGTCACAAGAGTCCAAAAATACTGAGAGATTTTATTTTTTAGAACTTTCTCAGCATTACCCAAGTGGTGAAACATGTGAGGAAAACAGGGCATCACTGTAATATTCACTATGATATGTACACCTCTATTTTTCCTCCAGCCACAGCTGTGCTTTCAAATGGCTCACTACACATTTAAGAGGCCAGTTCCCCCTGCACACTTGACAGTTTTGCTATTACAGACTGTACCAACTGGTCATACACCAGACATTCATGTTTTGAAAACCCAAGTCTCAGAAACTACTGTACTGTTCATTAATAAAAGAAACCCAAATCGGGTAATTCACAGCCTTCTGCAATCTAATGCATTAACATCCCCTTAGGCATTTCCTCCTTAAGTGTGTCCTGAAATAGCTTCACCTAATACAGGCTAGCACACTTTTCCCACTTCAAAGTATTATTTCTACGCATTCTCACCTAACACGGCACAGAAAATGACATCAAAGGCTGCAAGCCCAGAAAATAATTTCTAGCAAGGAGCTGGAGACAAGTCAATAGTTTATGTAACACATGTTCAGCACGACTTTCTGCTCAATCCTTAAGGGCCCCTGAAGCATGGCCTGTCACAAAGTGTGTGAGAGGGCAGGGGCGGTTACCGAATCGCCGGAGCGCTGGGTCGATGCTGTTGGGTCTGTTGGTGGCTGCCATCACAATCACATGTGCCCTCTGCTTCAGCCCGTCCATGAGGGTCAGCAGCTGAGACACGATGCGACGTTCCACCTCCCCATGTGTCTGTGGGGACAGAAAGCACTGCTGAACCAACAGCTCTACAAGGAGCACAGCAGCCAGCACTGCATGGGAGCCCGCAGATGCAACAGCCACAACATGGCAACAAACGTTCTGAACTGCATCTAACCCTCCTGGTGTCCAGCTGAATTCAGGTGTTAAAGAAATGCTGCTTAACTCTGTAGTGAAATGCAGAGACTCATGCCAGCTGCTACCAAAAAAAAAAGGGACACGCTAATTTATCTCCTACAGGCTCTCTTTACCTTCTCTCTCTTAGGAGCAATGGCATCCAGTTCATCAATGAAGATGATGGCAGGAGCATTCTTCTCTGCTTCTTCGAAGGCTTTTCTCAGGTTGCTCTCAGACTCACCAGCCAGCTTGCTCATGATCTCAGGACCTAAAAAACAGCAATGCTGTACCACTCAGAAGAGAGGCAGCTAGCCCCAAAAACACATAGCTGAATATTTTTAGTACAACATCCACATGGGACAAGCTATATTTCAAGCCAAAGCAAATACTATCAATCAAATTCACTAAATCTGCAGCTGAAAGGCAAGACCAGCATGCAGAATTAGTTTCTATAATTATTTTGGTGTTTCCAGTTTACTCTAAGAGAATGAAGCACTAGACAATGAGCTACCTTTAGCTGCCTCTTTCCTTACCCTATTTCACACTTGGTGAGCTTCTCTGTAATGTGCCACCACACACAGTTAATGCCAGTCCTAGCTTGCAAGAGAAGCAATCAAATTATAAGGTGATGAATTACCAGGATAGGGAAGGAAAAAGCTTTATGAAGCCATCTTTAGCTTACATTACACACGTATATATTTGTCTCTGTATGATCCTATAAACTAGTTCAAAAAAGTCAAAACAACCAACCACAAATGAACAAAAACACAACCCCCATCTCCTCTCAAAGGTTAAATACAAAATTAAAGTGTGTAAGCACACTGATCCCAAATCGATGGACAGCATTCCCCTGACATCTACAACTGCTGAACACTAGTGCAGGTTTAGAGATATATTCTGTTTTTACAGATTTTGCTATCATGCTGATGGCAGTGGTATTGAAGAAAAAATATGCTTCTGAAGGATCCAAGAAAAATAAACCTGACCCTCAGGCACAGACAGCTGCCAGCTGCAGAGACACAGGTGTGGGCAGGAGCTTTGAATATTTCATTACAGGTAACTCACCAGTTCTTATCAACTCTGTCTGCAGCACTGCCTGCAGCTCCAGATTGGGGCCAGCAGGCAGTGAATGCATTGCTAACTCTGACAGCGTTAATTTTATTATGCAATAGATGTACAAGCATCTAAAGAAACGGCTGGTGCATTAGCATTCAGTGACAGCTTCCACACACTAGAGGAAGTATATGATGAAGTGACATGTGGCTAAAATTAGCCCATTTACATCCACTCTCTTGAGATGAAAGCAAGTCCCTAATGCTACTGCCGGTCACTGCTATGCTGTGTTATACTGTCCTTCGCCTTCACTGTCACATGATTGAAATCAGAAAAGAAAAGCTGCATTCCTTCAGTAAAAATGTTCTCTTATTCCAGCACCGACTAAAATGGGACAGAAAAGTAGTGTGGAAAATTCAGAATCTGGTCTTTACTAAGTATCAACTAGTAGCCACCCCAACTGCTACAGGTGAGACTTATCAATAGGACTTCTGTCACTTGTAGCTAAGTCCAAAGGATCTCATGATAGTTTTCAGGGAAGTTCCTTCCAAATAATGTACTATGAAACAAAAGAGGTCTTTGTGCTTTACTTGAAGGGAAAGAGGAATCCACAGCAGCAGCTTCTTTTCTGAATGGAACATGGTGGGAGCAAAGCCAGAAGCCCTACCAGTTCTGCCTTCACCAACACAAACAGACAGACAGACACCAAATTCCTGTGTCTTAGCAAATCTTCCAAGCACTCTGCTACAAGACAATCAGGCTTTAGGGAAGTGCCACCACAGATACTTCCACACAAAGGGCTTCCAAAAGTCCCCAGAGGCAAGCTTGAAAGAGGTAAGGAAGGATGTCAGGAAGACAATGTGGCTCTACAAGCTCTGTTAACACCATGCCTTACCATAAGATGGACAAGTGAGCACACAGCAGACCAGGGGCCAAAGCAGCCACAAAACTTACCATTGATCAGGAAGAAGAAAGCCCCTGTTTCGTTGGCCACCGCTCGGGCTATCAGTGTTTTACCAGTGCCAGGAGGACCATACAGCAGGATCCCACGTGGAGGCTGACGACAAAGGCAAGGGACTTAGGTTGTGAGTATCTGACTGCTTAAGCAGCTTCACAGTGAATTTGTAAGCATTTGATAATGCCAGTCTGAAACTGCGATGCAATCTCATGCAGCAGCTGCCATGTCAGCCCTGCTATCAACACCCTTTACTACTTCACACAACACACAACAAAAACCTTGCCAGTAACTGGCAGCGCTGATTCAAAGCACCGCTCTGCTTTACAAGCTGCCAGTGTTTCAGTCTGTGACCAGAACACGTAAGCAAATACCTTCCAAAGACTAGCATTAAAAAAACCCCAAAAACCCACACCACAAATTATTTATTCCCCTCTCCAATACCTCCTAAATCTCTGTGGTGGAGAGACATCTCCCAGGGCAAGCCCACTTATCCATCTGCACATGGAGACGTACCTTCACCCCTATGGCCTTGAAGAGAGCAGGGTGTCGGAGGGGAAGTTCCACCATCTCCTTGATTTGAGCCAGCTGCTTCCGGCAGCCACCAATGTCATCATAGCCCACCTCATTCAGCGACTCCTCTTCATCCTGCCCAGGAGGAAATACATCAAACATCTGAGTGAAAACAATAGCTCAACAACCCCTCCCAGTCTACAGAAGCCAGGAATGGGGCTGTTTAGACATTTCTTGCCTGTCTTGAGATTCTCCCTTTCAAGTCTTCCTGATGTCTTCTATAATTGTTTCTTAGCTCTGTCTTCCCAGACATATAAAGAGAATTGCCTGCACGTACTCAGACTTCACTGAAGCCCACCCTCTGGAATGACAGCCTCTGCTGCCAGCTTCCCTACAGACTCTAACACAAAACAAGCTCTGTGACTCTTTGATGGGGCTAATGGAAGTAACAAGAGACAATGTCAGTATAAAATATACTTACTCCTTAGAGTAAACGTTATCTAACTATTTGGCATATACTAACTGCCAGTTACTCAGGTGCAGTGTTACCTTTTGAGACTGACTCCAATAGCACACATATGGATAAGATCAGTTGTAACCAACTCTTCCTTCACAGTATCCATTCATTCACCTGTCCAAACCTCTACTGGCCTCAGTTATTTAGGCCACACTAAAATAATAACATAGCCTAGAATCTCAGAGAGGCCAGTTCAAGTCCCACCTGCCTCAAGCAAGTCACTCAGGGGCTGGACCTAACAAGCACTGAAGGTTTGAATTTTGGAGATTTCTGCCCTCTCTGGGCTCTGCTCGAGGACTGGAGGAAACATTTTTCCAAGTGTCTACTGGGAATTTCCCTTGATCCAGCTTATGCTAGTGCATCCAGTCATGTCCCTGGGCACAGCTCTCAGAAAGAGCCTGGTCATCCATCCCTTCCCATCAGGCAGTTGCCAGTAGGCCTTTGCCTTCCCTTTTCCAGGCTGCATTATCCCATGATCCCAGTCCCTCTTTATTCAATCCTGACCACCAGCTCCTCATAATTTTCCTGGCCTAGGTTGAACTTACTCCTATCTCTGCTGTGGCCTGAAGAGGCCAAGTAGGATGCATGGAGTGCCCAGGTGCAGTCTCACAAGGGTCACAGAGGTGTTTTTCAAAAGGCAGCTAATAACAAACCAGCGCTCACACTATTTGCAGGCAGAAAAAGGTACTTATTCTGTGAAGTATGCACCAAACTCAGCTCATTTCCCTCAGATTTCCTGCTCTGTACAGTAAGGTCACCAAAACCTGTCAGACAAGTCCCTCAGGCAGTCACAAGGTTGCAACACTCAAGGCTAGACACCTTAATGAACTGGGGAATTTTTATTTTTTTAATGTAAACCATTTGTGGATTTCAAATTTCTCTCAGAAGAAGTGACCATTATTTTCTTTTCACATGGCATGAAATTTAGCACCATTGTAAACTTTCTCTGCTATGGATCAAGGGAACACTGGAATCAAAAGATGCATCCAAGCACAGTTGAAATATCTGGAAGCAGATGCAAAACAGCTGCTGCCAAAGCATGGCATCTCATCAGCAAACCTACCCCCTGGTGCTTTCAGCATATGAGGAAGACACTGGAAGTACCTTTCTCTGACTACCTTCAGCAGCAGCACATCTCCTGAAACCAGAGTTTCTGACCATTACATTCAGTAGATAAAATGTCAAAACAGGAACTGCAAACACTGCTGCCCTCAAGCACTGTCCCAGACACAGGCTTTGGACAGAGGAGATCCAGCAGGAGAACCACATGGCAGGGTTCTGCTCACCTCCCGTTTGATGGGCTCTCCCTCACAATGGATCACCGTGTCTGGAGCCACTATGCAGTAAGGGCTTGGATCTGTCTCCACCACTTTGAACTCCACTGCACGCATCCCTCCACGCACCAAGAAGATGTCACCTGTAAAACCCCACATGTCAGTGGCCTGTTGCAACCCACATCTGCAAAATGTCAACCCCTGTACAACCAGCAGCCCCAGAGTTGAAGGAAGTCAGTCACACAGGCAGACACTGTGGCACTTATAACACTGCTTTGCATGTCAAACTCAAGAGCTGCATCCACTGCAACAGCCTGAACACTGTTTCAGTTCTCAAATTTCATTCAGTAAAAACCAGCAAACAATAGAAAAGAATACCCTGCCCAAATACAAAACACAAAGGCAAGAAATCACTTTTTTTTCCATTCAGTTTCAATTTAACACTTTTAGAACAGGCAAAAAGCCCTAACTCAATAAAAATTCATTTTGAATTTACTGTAACTAGTTGATACTAGTTATAACTGTCTCCAGAAGCAGAATAATATATAACACTGTACTGTGACTCTTGGCTGCACTAGGCTACAGACTCTGGATAACTTTGACTTGTGTCTACAGAGTACTTTCATCTATGCTACAGCAGAAGTGTTACAAACACATCCCCAAAAGTGTGCTTGGTTTTCTACTCACCCTCCCAGTTATTCCTTAAATTACTCTGAAGAAGTGAATTTAGTCAGGGTGCCCGCTGGTATACATGTCTAGGCTTCAGCTGGGATAGAGTTCATTTTCTCCCTAGTAGCTGCTTCAGTGCTGTGATTTGGATTCAGCATGAGAACAATGTTGGTAACACACTGATGTTTCAGCTGTTGCTCAGCAGTGTTTACCCTAACTCAAGCACTGGTCAGTTTCCCATGCTCTGCCAGGGAGCAGGTGCACAAGAAACCAGGAGGGGAAACGGCCAGGAGAGCTGACCCAAACTGGCCAAAGGGATATTTCATGCCATGGAAAACCATGCCCAGTGCAAAAACTGTGGGGATTTCACTGGGAGACATCACACACTGATGAGGGACAGGCTGGGCATCATTCAGCAGGTGGTGAGCAACTGTCTCAGATGTTGTGCAACACCTATCTTTTTGGGTTTCATCCCCCATCTTTTCCATTACTATTATTATTATTACTTTATTTTATTTAGTTTCAATTACTAAAATGTTCTTAACTCACAAGTTTCTCCTTTTTCCTGATCTGCTCCCCATCCCACGGCTGGGTGGGGAATGAGTAGCTGTCTGGTATTTAGTCACATGCTGGGATCAAAGGACAACAGTTCTTCTTGGCAGCCAGCACAGGGAAAAAGTGTAGGCATAACAACAGATCTGAGCAGAACATGTTAAGCCAAATTTGTTATAAGCATTCAGTATATGATAGTAGCTGGTGATGGCGTTTATTAGTGTTCTCAGGGTGTGTTTTTAACACTTCACTCGGTGTAGGTGGTGAGGTTTATTGTCCTTGCTGCCTGGGCTAATGTGATCTTTGTGTTGTTCTTTGCAGTGGTGGCTTATGATGAGATGGAGCCGCTGGTCCTGAGACGAACCTGAGGAATGAACTGAGCACTGCCATCCGCTCTGTACTTTGGGAGCCATCCACTGGGAACCACTGGTAACTGCACCTCTCCTGCATCTCCCTCCCCATGTCTTCCTCCCCAATGACAGGCTCATTACAATAGCATTTGAGCATTTTAAAGATTTTTAATATCCTTTCAATATACAGCTGAAGCCAGGCTGGTTCTTATCACAGAATTTCCTGAGTTGGAAGGGACCCATAGGGATCAGTGAGTCCAGCTCCTGGTCCTGCACAGGATAGCCCCAAGGACCACACCATGTGCCTGAGGGTATTGTCCAAATGCTCCTGGAATCCTGGCAAGCTTGGTGCTGTGATACAGCACGTCGCTGAACGTGATTCAGGTCCTGTTTAAAGTTAACGTATTTAAGAACTACACATGGAGGGAAAGTGTCCAGGCCAGTGACTCCCTAAAACATTTTGGAATCTCACTCCTGAAAAAGTGTAGAATCCTGAAAAACTAGTAAATATGTGGAAAAAGGTGTGCTGTCATGCTGGCAGTTCCAGAGAGATACAAATCACTGCAATGTGCTGGGAGCTGGCCCAATGTGCTGGGAAGCCTGTTCCATATTATTCCACACTCTAAGAGGAAAAAAAGGTCTTTGGATCTGATGACAAAACATCAGGCACTGAGGCTACTCCATTCCCAGGGACAGGCAAAGCATGTTTTTCAGAGGGTGTATTGCATTCCTATTGTGCACCAGCCTCTGGAAAACCAAATGATGCAATGGACTGTTCATGACTACATGGGAGAGCAAAGGCTGGTGGGACCAGCCAATTTTGGGACACACATTTAGCAAAAGCCGCCTGGTGACTGCCCCTCCCCAGCCAACATTTTTACATACTGTAGAAGGAGAGAAAGTTCCTGTAGTGTACATAAAAAATACGCTGGGATAAACAGTCTGGTCACTGCTGCCTCAGGCAAAAGCAAACCCATGCATGGTTCTGCTTTTCCACACATTGTTCTGCTTTTCCTCAAGGACCTGCATGCACCTTGTGGGTGATGTGGGAGGATGGAAAAGCCCAGTGTATGGGTCAAGGTGATTTGATTTTAGGTGAGAGTAAGAAATTAACTAAATTGCATGATGCTAATTGTTACATAATGCTCAAATGATGACTTCTATGGCAGCTATATGCACATCACCACATTCACCACCTCACAGCAGCTGACCCCACCCCTCCAGATGTGGGGATCTGAACCTGAGTCCCCTTCAATTACCACATTAATGAAGGATGGACTCTGATGAAACTGGATAAGCACAACATAAACCAAACCAATTGATTAATATGCAGGCAACTCACCAATTACATCACATGGTAGCAACTTAGTTTAATGAGATTTTCTCTCAAGTTCCACCTAAGCCTTTCTGATGTTCTCCCATCCCCTAGAGCTAAAAAAAATGCAGGAGAACTACCAAATTGCTCTGCCAGCCAGCAGCAGCAATCACTCCTTCTGAAGATTATGGAAAATTTAAATCACCACTAGCAAAATCTCTCCCTACAGATGCTGGTCTAATGCTTCATTGAGATCTGTGCAAGCTTCTAGAAATTCTCCACATTTAGTTTCAGGACTAGCTTATGCTTGCAGCCATGAGGACTTCAACGACAGGCATTATTACCTTTCCTGATGGGTCTGTAAGCTTCCAAGAAATAGGGCTTGAGATAGACCTCAAACAGATTGCCTGTGATTCCTTCTACTGTGTCATCAATTGGCAGCACATGGATACGTTTGCCATATTTCACATCTGGGCAAGGCTGGATGCTGCAGAAGAAGAAAACTCCAGTTAGTGCTGGACTTGCACCTCAGTGTTACACCTGGACAAGAAAAGACATGCCCCTTCCCAGGAAAGAACATCCAAAAACCATCAAAAGCCTTGGTGAGACTTCCTACTTGCACAGCAGTATCTCAGTGCTGACAAGGAAAAATCACACCCACCAAGAGCTAAATCTTCACAGCACACTCTTGCCTTCACTCCTTTCAGCCCTGTCCAAGACCACTGGAGAGTTTAACAACTTTCTCCTAACATTCTGCTTTTCTGCAGACCCCCTCACCACATTCACACATCTCTAATGTAGCCTAAAGGCCTGTGAGAGTTATGAGGTAGCTTTTATATTAGCAAGCTACTGGAAAACCAGCTGCAAGGAAAAGACAGTTGAGGAAAATTGTCTTCCCTCCTCTCTCTCACTACAGTGCCCAGAGTCCCTATTGCAGAATCCAAGCAAAGGCTCTCACAGTACCAACCAGGGGTAAACACCTTTGCTGCCATGTGTAGGTCAGTCCCACTTTGTGAGGGCTGATGAGTAAGTTAAAAGCTGAAAGCCCTTTCTGCTTTTAAATACATGCTACAGTTATTATTTTGCATTGTAGCACAACAGTCTACTGTAGCAACAGCTCCAAGTATCCAGCTGAGACAGAAAATGGCATCACTAGCTAAGAAAAGCCATGGAACTGCAGCTGAGCACACAGCTTTTCATATGTGATACATAACTTTTATTAGAGACTCCTAATGGATTCTTTTACTACATGCATTACAGACAGGACATAGCAAAAGGGTAAAAGAGAAGAGAGACTGTCCCAGAAGGAAAATATTTGACACACCACAATCAGGAAGCGTTAGCATATTAATCTGGATTTTGGCAGAAACCAGGACACAGTAACATCATAAGCAGTTAAAGATTGGCAAGAAAAACTTTGAGGGCAAGGGAGTGAAAATTCCCTGACCTCACAATGAATCAAGACAATTGGTAACACATTTGGGAAGCTGAGAATACTACAGACATTGTGCTAACAGAGAAGATGAGAGCATGGGCTGTCACACTAGAAGAGACTCCAACAGGAATCTCACATCAGGTTAAAGTGAGAATCACCTCTACTTTCAATCCAAAGACTCAAAGCACTATTCTGAACCAATTACAGTGGTGTTTAAAACTTGTATTTTTAGTGGTAGAGTGATGGGTGGAACAGCCTCATTTCTCTCATCTACTAAGTTTGTAAGAAACACATTTTGCATTCAAAAATTATTACAGATATCACTTCAGAAAGTTTGGCGTCAGAACCAGGCTCTTATTTTCTCAGAGACAATGCTCAGGAGGAGGAGAAGCTGTTAGCCCTCCCACATTTAAACCTGCAAACTACCATTTTTATGTTCAGGAAATGCTCGTGTGCTCCCGTTCTACCCACTCCCTTTGCAGAATGGGAGCTGTTTCCTGTAAGCAGAGATCCATATTTCCAAGTTTTACTACTACTTTTAAGGTCCTTCCAACTCAATTTTATGATTTTACTTCCCACAAGTGCTGCACGACAAAATCCCTGCAACATTTTTTAAGAATTCCTAATGTAATAATGATTTTCACAATAAAAATTGGAATATAAACATCCTTGTGGCATTTTAAATCATGTTATTTGTCTGTTCCACTTTTTTCTGGCATTAATTTCTAACAAGTTTTAACTTGTTTTTGCAACAGGGCAGCTTAGATACTATGAGATAATGTGTGAGCTGCTGATGTCTTCCACAGGTAACACTGTGTCCTCACCTGATCACATCACCCAGGCGCACTCTCAGGTTGTTGCGAACAACCCTATTCATGCGAATCTTCTCATCTGAGCAGGTATCATCTGACAGAACAATGCAGACTGCTTCTCTCCTCTTCTTTCCTTTGAGCAGGACAGTGTCTCCTCTGAACAGCTGCAGTTCATCCATCTTTGCCTGTAAACAGCAAATTGTTGGAACAAGCTTTTGAAAAAACAGGAATTCAAGCATTTGAAGGAGAGTTATTTGACTTTGGAAATGACACCTTCTAAGTGAAGTACTAAATCCAGAGGAAAGAGATTCTTACTACAGTAGTATAGAGCTAATCCTGAAACCAGAGGAAGAGTACAAGCTCAACTGAATTCTACAAAGTGAGGGTCAAAAACCACTTTATCAAGGAGGAGTGTCAGGAAACAAGACAACCCTCTCTCAGTGGCAACAGCTGCAGCTTCTGACGCAAACACTTGTACTCATGTTGCAAAGTTACATTTCAAGTTAACAGACAGCAACAGCCTGCAAATTACCACATTAAATGCTTTGCCTCTACAGATGACGCACCTGGGACAGTGACACAACACTGTTGTCTTCATTGATGGCTTCATCAACAATTAACCGATTGGGCCTGTTCTTCTGCTTCAGAATAGCAGTCGATAAGTCATCGGCTTTAGAGCTGGGAGAGAAAACACAGCTTATGAGCCTGAATGATACTGGCCCTGCCCAGCCACCCCTTGTTTTCATCTCCACTTTTTACAAGTTTCTTTGTTGTCTTGTCTTTTATATATTCTACTTGTTTGTAGCACAAAGGAGAACATTACTTCGCAGGGACCAGTTGCAGGAGTTCAAGGGAG
Organism: Urocynchramus pylzowi; assembly: GCA_013397555.1. Classification (NCBI taxonomy): domain Eukaryota; kingdom Metazoa; phylum Chordata; class Aves; order Passeriformes; family Fringillidae; genus Urocynchramus; species Urocynchramus pylzowi. The sequence continues at coordinate 657,606 of VZRH01001847.1, forward strand.
GGTGTTTTCTGTCAGTAAGTGTAACTATGAGCTTCCAGTGGATACAGCTATGAAGCTATCCATGGAAGGAAATGGTCAGTGAGATCTTGCTGACTGTAAGATGTTTTGCCTCAATGAATTAGTCAGACTCATCTGAAATCATATGTAACTGCTGCTGGCAAAACAAAAGTTCAAGTCTATTTGGTGTCAAATCCCTGATAAATAGCGGCATTAAAGGACAATGCTGCGGCAACCCTGACAGGAAGAGTTGTAAGAGTTTAGCCTGTCGAGGCCTGTTTGCTAAACCTAGCAAGCTGTAAAAATATTCAAGTGATCATAGAAAATGATTTTGTGCTGGGGTTTTTTTAGCTGTTTTCCATAACTTCACAAAGGTCACTGCAGCTCTGGCCTATAATGCCACAAGAAATACAAGAGATAATTCACTTCCCTTGACAAAATGGAGCAAGTAAAAGATCAAGGAAATGGAAGAAGGGCAGATTAACTGTTCTCCTTCAAAATCTAATACAGCAAATAATTCACTCTATGACAGAATACAAAATGAAACCAACTTATTCTTGAGGAGCTCTTGGAAGCTGTACATTAGCCACACACAATAGGGGTGGAGTGCTGTAGCTTCCCCCAGTGGGCTGACTACTTTCTCCAAGTGTGTGGCTGTGCCAAGGTCAGAACAGAAAACCTAGCATAGTCTGACTTCATTCTGAAAGAAAATAAAGAAAGCAGCAAGCACTGGCAAAAAGTAGGGAGCTTTGTGGACAATGGCAGCAGCCATAACTTTGGCTCCATCTCACCCTTTTAGAGACAGAATGACGAGAAGAAACCAGTCCTTGAGTGGAAATGGCAGCCCTTGGCATGTTCACTGCATTTTCAAGGGTCCATCAGAGATGGGTGACATACCTATGGTGTGATGCTACCCAGGTCTCTCCCCACCTCAAAACAGAGGCTTTTCCAAGACAGGCTATGCAGTGTTGGCTCCCTTCTCTGACACATAAAAGGGGAAACAATACCAAGCAAGCCCACGAGAGCAGCCAGCTTGCTTTCAAAAGGTTTTCAAGCTTCCTTAAACACTGGCAGCACAGGAAACATGTTGCAAACCACAGGCAACAATATTTTAAGTGAACAAAACTTGTAAAACATTTTCTTTCCTGGACTGCCAGCACTATTGAAAGTTACCTTTTTCCTCTCTTTATTAAAGAGTGCAAGAGGTAAGACACGGCAGATCTATTGTCTGAGCAAAAAAGGACACAATAAAAGCTGCTTGATACATCCTGGAAAAGGCTCATTAATTCCATAATCAATCTAAAAATGTGGTCTTGTTGTGAGTCCTAAAAAGCCTGCAATTTCCAGGAAAACTGAGAGAGCAGTAAGTAAACTGAACAAATACATTATCAGGGCAGATTACAGTTAAACAGTGCATAAAAACCAACAACCTACTTGTCGGAACTTTGCCTCCTCATTAGCTGCTGGCCACTGGGAAGTTAACCCAGCAAACAGATTTCAAGATTTCAGCTAAAGGACACCAGGGAGACAATACTCGTTATATGGGTTATCCAGTGTGCGTCTGTAACTCCTCCCTCTGCACACAAGATGTGAATCCCAAGGCCTTTTGATAAGAAACCACTGCCAGACTTTGGCTACGTGAAATGTTGCTGAAACTAGATGTCTGTCCCTTGGGATGCAGGGACTGCTATAACAGCCAAAAAACCAGCCTGGAACACCAGATCAAAAACAAACAGTAGAGGAACTGGGTAACAACTGGAAGCTTTTCAAGCAACACTCTACACAAAACAAAAGCTGCACAAAAAATGGAGAGAAAGTTTGGATAGCCCCTGACACACAGCAGTGCAGACTAACACTACAAGAATCCACCTGGTTCTGCTAAATAAGAGAAAAAAGTTTTAGTATGGAAGAACTGAACCTACAGTTCCCTAAGAACTGAGGGGCGGATCAATACCAGATACACTTAGAGAGATCAAAAAGGACTGGAGGCATTAAAAATGGAATAAAAGTGTCCAAGAAGGATCATCCAGGGAGCTAAATGGGCAGGGACAGCATCAGTGCTCTGACCTGACAGGTCTGCAGAGGAAAAAACAAAGGTGCTACAAAATTACATGTCAGCTAGGCAGGGAAATGATGTCATTTCTCCTGCAGACAAGGGTATGGTTTAGACAGACAAGCACTAGCCATCTTTCAGCCTCAATTTACAATATTGTTATCATCACCATTTGCCCTCATTGCATCTCTCCAGGGGTTCCTCATGCTGCAGCTGAAATAACAGGGCAAAAGAGATCTGTGCACCTCAACCACGCTCAGACAAACACCAACATCTGTGGGAAGGAGAGCACAAACAGAAAATACAAGCAGGAAAGCCTAAGGCATGGGTTGGGACTCTCTGCCAGGAAACCTCGGGAAAGGACAGGGACAGAAAGCTAACCCAGGTAATTTTTAAAGCTCCTTGACGAGCTTCTGGTCAGAGACAGCATGGTGGAAACCCTCCAAATCACCTCCCTGACTTACTCAGTTTCTCAGCTCCCTCATATGCTTTCCCTCTCACCCCTTTCCTTCCCCAACTTAACAAAGAGACAAACTGAACACAAAATGTAGCTTTAGAGCTGGTTTGGAATTAAAAGGTAATTAAAGGTCTGCATTAGGCTGCCCCTAGACAGATGCCAGAAGTGAGGAAGTGAGGACACAATCACCAGCACAGCAAATGGCCAATGCATATAAAGTGCAAGACATCTATAAAACTGAAGCAAATATGTACTAGCCCTAAAGGCCAACCATGAACAGGTTCCCTCAGCCTCCTTTTCTCTCTCAGTAATGCAGTTCAACAGCCTCATTTCACAGGACTTTCTACAACTTACAGAATCACAGGAGATCCTAAGCAAGAAGGGACACATCAGTAATATCAAGTCCACCTCCTGGCCCTGCATAGGACAGATCCAACAATCACACCATGTACCTGAGATCATTGTGCAAATGCTTCCTGAGCTCTGCCAGGCTTGGCGCTGTGACCACTTCCCGGGGGAGCCTGTTCCAGTGCCCAGCCACCTTCAGGATAAAACTTTTCCCAATATCCAACCTCAGCCTCCCCTGACACAGCTTTATGGACCTAGTTACATCAGTTGGTGGTTTCTCTCTGTGTCAGAGCTCCCCTCCTTTGGCAACTGCTAATGCCCAGAGGCAGCACAGGGCAGGGTATGAAGAGCAAGAGCAGAAAGTCACTACCAATTAGCGATCCTTCTGAAAATGATAACTAACCTCCAAAACCCTGCTTAAAGTAAGGAACAAGCTGTTTCTTCAAGTTGGTGCTAAATATAAGGAAAAAGCCACTTTCCAGAATGATTCCAGCTGCAGAAATGAAAGTGAAATCAGCCATGTTCTCTGCACACTGCCATGACTTTTTACCACCATCCTTGTGAAATCACTTCCTAGATAAAACTCATGAGTAATTTCTTACCAATCTGAACACCTGATTTACAGACTTAACTGCTTTTCCCAGGTAGGTATTAAAAAAAAAAAAAAAAGTCATAAAACGTTTTTATCCCCAAGTGAAGTATCTGTATGTGGTATGTGGTGCCTGCAGACACAGAAACAAGACAACCAGGGGGGAGTTTAGACACATTGTGCAGAAGCCAAGTTTTCCACACTATTTCAGATAGGCTGGCAGAGGAACACAGGGATACCTTCAGAAATCACACTCCCTTAGCTTTTGGAATGCTACTTGCCATGCCGAAGCTCGGTTCAGCAAGATGGCTGCCAGCAGCTGTGACAAAAAATGGCATCTAAAAAGTAACCGCGTTCCAGCTGCAAACTAACTTTTTCTGGTTCCTGCATGGGTGAGAAAAACTTTGCTGAAGTAGAAATCCCCTTTTAAAAACACTGTTAACCTCACCCAGCTGCACAACCAGGGTCTGGGAATGTCTCTTCCAGCACAGACATGGAATACCTGGCACACCTCACTGCAACTGATCCTGCAGGGCCAAGCAGGTTTGGATTCCAGGAGTTGTTAAAAAAAAAAAAAAAGGAAAACAAACTCAAAGAACACCAAAAGACACCTAAAAGGGACCAAAAGTGCCTGTAGCAAAGTCAAAAAAATCACTTCGAGAACTCTTGGATTGGGAAAATTTATTTTTGGATTCTATTTTACTCCGCTCAAAATGCACGTGGGCAGCGTGCAGAGACTGTTACTCATTCTGAGGAGCACGGAAGACGATCCTCTGCCCGTAACTGAGCAGAGCCAAGAACAGTGAGGCAAGACACCCGAGACGGAAACACCGCCGATCGCCTCGGCCATGCCCGGCACAACATGTCTGCCTCGGCTAGCGCCAAGTCACTCGCCAGCCCCGGCTCCAGGGCCGCTGCGAGCATGAGGAGCCCGGGACGGGTCTAGAAAACAAAGCCCTCCGTGACTCAGGGCCCGCCGGGCGGGCGGCCCTAGGCCCGGCGGTGGCACGGCGGGAGGCCCGGCCCGGCCTCGCCCCC
>VZRH01001847.1:662240-673214 GCA_013397555.1 Urocynchramus pylzowi
TCCGCGCTGCTTGAGCCTCAGCGCCGACTCATCGGCGAGGGGAGCCCCGCCCACGCCGCCTCGCCTGCCTAGCAACAGTGTGCGCCGGCCAATCGGAAATTCCGGCCGGCCGCTGTCTTGGCCAATGGGAGACGGCGAAAAAAAAAGACCGAGCGCTCCACCTTAGCCACGCCCCTCTGTGTGCCCTGGCCAATCGTCACCAGCCAGGCGCCACTTCCTGCAGCCAATCGCAGCGCGGCCCTCCCTTCGAGCGACAGCTCCGGCGCGGCCAATGGCGAAGAGCCACCGACGGGACCATGCGGGAGGGAAGTCCCACCTCCATAGCAGCCGCTGATTGGGCAGCTCCTGAGGGCAGGGCCAATCGGAAGGGGCGTGGTGCGCACGCGCGGCTCTTCCCGCCACTCCAAGCAGCCTCGTTCCTGCGTTCTCGTGGTCGGGAATGGCCGCGGCCTCACGGAGGGGCCGAGCCTGGCACCGCCACCTCCCACCCGGCCCGGCTGCCCACAGCCCCATCCAGCCCGGCCTCGAACGCTCCCAGCGAGCCAGGGACAGCCACAGCTTCCTTGGACAGCCTGTGCAGGGCCTCAGCACTCTCACAGGGAAAAATTTCTTCTTAATACCGCATCTAACCGTGTCCTGTGTTAGTTTGAAACAGTTATCCCTCATCCTGGCACTGTATGTCATTGCCAAAAGTCCCTTTCCAGCGGTCCTGGGGCCCCTTGAAGGCATGGAAATCCTGGGCCTTTTCCAGGCAGAGCAATCCCATCTCTCAGTCACAGCAGAGGTGCTCCATCTCTCTGATCACCTTGGTGGCCTCCTCTGGGCTCACCCCAGCAGGTCCCTGTCCCTCCCGTGCTGGGAGCCCAGAGCTGGATGCAGTGCTCCAGGTGGGTCTCAGCAGAGCAGAGCAGAGGGGCAGAATCCCCTCCCTCCCCTGCTGCCCCCGGGGCTCTGGATGCAGCCGAGGACATGCCAAGGTGTTTTCTGAAGGAATTGCAGGACAAAGCCCACCCAAAGCCCCTCTCCGTCCCTCCAGTGTTCAGAGGAGGCTGCAGCAGCTCCTGCCTTGCAGAGTTCTGTCACGCCCTCTTTCCTCTCCCCTCACTCCTCCATGGCCTTGCAGCTCCCAAGCACCCCTTCCCTCCTGTGGGTCAGGGGACCTTCCTCATCCAAGAAAAGCTCACAGACACTGGGCAGGGGCACGTGCTCCTTCAGCCCTGAGGGTGAGGGGCCTGCAGCTATGGCATTGGCACAGACCCTCAGGGCCACAGGGCACACACAGGTGTGGGTCTGGACCCTGCTGCTGTCTCTGGCCAGTGCAGCATTGTGAAATTCAGACCTCAGAGCCGCGTACCTCAGACAAAACCACTTCTCTGGGCTCCAAAGCACAGGCACCGAGCAGAAAGCCAGTGCACCAAGCACAGAGAGGACAGACCACCAGCTCCCAGGAGCCCGAGTGCAGAGCCAGCCCCACCATGCACAGGGCACAGAGGATGAAGGTATCTCTGCCCTTGATCTCTCACACATCCAGGGCACACAGCCCATGGGCTCTCAGTAGCTGCACACAGTGTCAAGGCCATGACTGCAACATTTCACCCTGGAAAAAGAGCATGGAAAAACCCAAAGCTAAACAGAGCTGAGGGGTTTTTTTTATTAGAAAAGGAGATCTATTCTGTTTTAGTCCTTTGGGAATCTAGCTTCATCACAGAGTAATTCTGAGTCCTGAAGAAGTTCTTAAAGGCCCTGTGCCAGCCAAGTGCAGGGAGATCTCAGCAGATGGGTATGGGGGGCATGACCAGGTCAGCTTGAGGTGTCCTGGGCAGCTGCCCCAAGGTAATCCTGTATGCTTCTGGCAAGAGGTTCACTGTGAGGGAACACTGCCTGCTCCAGACATGAAGCCAGGTACAAAGGGAGGGGCCTGAAAGAGAAGGGAACATGGCAGCAGTGAAGGCAGCAGTGAGGACTGCAGCATTCCTTTGTCATGCCTTAAGACATTTGTTCTGGAGGTACCCCCGCTCTACCTACAGCCTCTGCCCTCCCCATGTGGCTCCACGTCAGCTCTTCTGTGCCCCAGGGAGTCCCAGCAGAGCCACAGCCTGTGGCTCCTCAGAGCAGTCATCAGGGGAAGCTCCTCAGACACCTCAACTGCCCTCACAGCCTGACAGTCTGCACTGCTGGATGTGAGATCTCACCCATCCCTCTACACACCTTCCCTGCCCTTGCTGCTGCCCATCCTCTCCAGGAGAGCTCTGGGAGAACTTCTGCCACTGAGCAGCTGCCTCCTGCTTTCGGTTCAGCTTCCACAAGGCCTGCACCAGGTAGGAGGCAGCTGCTGGGTCACCTGCAAGGCAGGAAGAAGGATCAGCCCTTAGCAGAGGAGGAGCAGGACCTCAGCACTGCTGTGGGTTGCAGGTATTACAAAAGAAGCTCGGAAGTCAGACAAGGGCAATGAGTGTAAGGAGAGGTGGTGTAATGGGGAGGAGGCTGTCCTGGCTGTGTCACAGGCTCTAATTAACCCCAGGGCTGGCAGCCAAGGCAGATGGCATCAGCCCTGGGGCACAGCCTGCCACACCTCTTTGGACACAGACTAGAGTTCTCCTTGCAGGCACCCCCAGAGGGAGCACCACGGGCAGGACTGGGACCTGACAGAGCCTGGTGAAGCTCACACCTCTTCAGCATGTCAGAGCACTCAACAGGAGAGCAGCCCTGTCAGCAGCACTAGCCATGTGTTGGTTGAGCTCAAGACATGAATGCTGCCTTTGCAGGCCTATGTACTGCCAGGCATGGACGTGCTGCTTCCTCAGGTGAAGCACAGCTCCACTCCTCTGTTCTGGGAAAGCAGACCTGTCTGGGAGAAAGTTGGCTGTACCAGGCTGGAGCTGAGGCAGGAAATTTCCAAGCTATCTTGGAAAAGGGCACAGATTGTTGTCAGGGTTCTGATATACTCCTCTGACAATAGTTTTGGTCTGTTTCTCCATGGCAGTGAGCTGACCAGGCTCCACAGAAATATCTCCAGTATGTAACATTGCTACTGACCATACTGTTGTCCTTGACACCTGAATAAACGTGGTACAAAGCATAAGAACTTCCTGCTGAAGACAGCAAAGCAGCCCAGGACAAATTTTTGGAAATCCCTTGTGTTCCTCACCATAATGAGCCTGTTACCTGGCGAGATCTGCAAACTGTGCTGGAAATCCAACAGGGCTTCTTTGTTCCTCCCCAGCTCCAGGAACTGCGTACCTCGCCCAATGAGAGAGAGCAACCTGATCTTCTGGAGCACCTCCACTTCTGCCTGGAGATTCTCTGCCACAGGAAGACACACACACCTGAAGACAGCATCCTCCAGGTGTTCTCCCCCCGGTTCCCAGCAGGCTGAGCCATGTTAGCAGTCAGGACAGGCCAAGCATTTACTTGGACTGCTCATCCTCCAGCTCTGGAGACAGATGGCAAAGCTAAGCCTCTCTGCCAGGCTGGAAGAGGTCAGGAGGCAGCAGAGGGAGAGTGAAGAATGTCAAGAGCCCAGAATGTTACATGGCTATGGTGAACAGTGACCTCAGAAGCAGCTTAGCCTTTGGCTGTCCCTCTGCACCACTGGCATGTATCTTTTCCCCAAAAACTGTATTGGAGAAGCTTTCCAGTTCACAGCCCATTTAACTGCTACCTAGGTAGTGAAGAAGGAGGCAGAGCCAAGGCCAAAATCTGCTCCAAAAAAACAAGCCAGTCTCTTCAGAGGCTTCAGCATGGCCCAGAGCTTTGCACCCTGGGACAACTGCCTCTTGCCAGAGTGATGCTATGCCCACCACCTTGCCCTTGTACTTGCTGCTGCCAAGCACACAGATCCTGACCCAGCTGAGGCCCCACACAGGTCCCACTTGTGTGGTGTCCTACCTGTCTGTTTGATGCCAGACCCATGAAGCTGGACACGCAGGAGATCATTGAGGCACCTGTGGGTGGGAGGCCAGAGGAGCTTTGGAGCCACTCCTGGGCTGTCAGGGGTGCCAAGCTGCCAGGGCAGCCCCAGAGCCATGCTGCCTGCTGGGGAGGCCCCTTCTCCCAGCTAGGCTCTATCACCTGCTGAACTGTGTTACAGCTTCCTTGCTCTCGCCCAGCTTGGCCCATGCCCAGCCCTGGTGCAGGTATCCAGCTGCTCTCCAGGCAAGGCAGCACAGGCTCTCCTTCTTCTGGGACAGGAGTCCACCTGCCAGTTCCGCCCCTGGCGATGAGGACTCTGTCTGCTCCAGCCTCTCCTCCACTCGTAACACCCGTGGAATGAGGTCAGTTGTCCGGCTGATGACCTCCTCACACACAGTTATGGCATCCTGGTGCCTCCCAGCCTGCTCCAAGGCAGATGCTGCTTCCAGGAACACCTCTGGGATCCTGGGCAGTGCTGAGCTACCATCCAGGGGCACCTGGGGAGCAAAAGTGACATCAGTGCTGCAGAACTGCAGAGTTCTCTGCCAAGCAGCATGACTTTGACTCCCAGGATACTGGGAATGTGGAGCTGCTGCCCAGCAAAGCTCAAGGCCACCCCCACAGTCACTGGAGCTTGGTGGAGCTGGCAAAAGATAGGAAGGACTCACAACCCAGCAGAGTCAAGGCATCAAGTCCCTACTCTGGAAGTGAAGGACATCCAAAATCAGGCTGACAGCTGCTCCCACAGGGAAGGGGAAGCTGTCTCTCCAAACAGCAGTGGTGAGTGATCTCTGGTGTGAATCCAGAGGCACACATGCCACAGGTTGGGGGTGCCTGCCCCCACTTCATTTCCTTTACATCAGCCCCCAGTTCATTTCCTTCACACCTCAAACTAGACACTGAAGCCTGGAGTCCAGGGCTGATGCCTGGGTCCAGCCCTTGGGACTGGGTTTGGATCCCTCCAACCCTCATCCTCCAAGTCACCATGGGAGCTCTTTACTAGGACACCTACCTGCTGCTGCAGCCCCTCCTGAAGGAGAGACAGAAAATCCAGGTAATGTTCCACTGCATCAGCCACCCTGCAACAGGAACAGGACATGTGGTGGAAGGAAAAGTGCCATCAGCCAGGTGAAACCTGGATTGCCAGCCTGCAGTCTCTTGCCCTGTTCACCATCTCCATGCTTTGAGCAGACCTACAACAGCAGTACTGAACTGGACCATTTCCAGGAGCACAAGGGGAACTGCAGAGCCCAAACAAGCAGCATGGTGCAAGCAGCCCAGAGGCACTGTTACCTCCCATCCTGGAGACACCGCTGTGCCAGAAGGTACTTCACTTCAGAGGGGTGGCGATGGCGAAGGAGGGAAGTGAGTACTGGAGTGTGGACAAGCAGCTCTGTTCGCATCAGGAAATAGGGACTAGAGGAAGCAGCTGCTGGAGGGATTTTTCCCAGAGCCTGTGAAACAGGAACAGAAAAGATGATCAACACTACACTGGTCCAGTCTCAGGCAGCTGCACTGAGACTCTCTTTTGTCACTTCTGACATCTGGAAATGCATCCAGGCAAGCAGAAGTGCTGCACTTCACAAGCACAACTACATTATTCTCACAGTTGCTTCCTGCAAGAGCCATCAGGATCACACAGGGGCAGGCAGGCTTCTGATCTCCACATGGCACCAGGAGATTTGCAAGATCACCCAGATCACCTCAGGTTTTTAGTTCAAGGTCCTTTGAGCTGCCTGGAACACCATCTCCCATTGCAGCCACAGACCTAGTTAGACCATTTATAAGGAGAGAGTTCCCTCTCCTCTCTGTATATATCTGACAGTTTTCAAACAGCTGAAGAGATAATTCAAGGTTTACTGCTATGACCTCTCCCAGGCAGGTTCACACAGCTAATGCACACTGCCTGACTGCAGCCAAAATCTACCCTTATAGGCCTCTTTACTATTACATACTTTACTAAGAGATTGATACTTTCTGACCTGAGAGTATAACCTCCCAAGCCACCACAAACATGAACTAGGACCCAAGGTCTTGCCACATCCAAACGTGGTGCTGAGCAGGAATTTCAGATCTTGCTGGACTCCTTCCTGCCCACTTGCTGAAGGAAGCTCCATGCTATTTTGGGGACTCCTTCCAGGGTCAAACACCCCAAGAAAGGAAGAAGCCTGCTTTTGAAGCTCCATGCAGGCTCTGCTGGGCAAAACTCATCCCACAACTACAGGAACCAGACAAACCTCGTAGAGTAGGGTCAGGGCCTGCAGCTCCACATCAGTCTCTCCCAGTTCATGGTACACTGCTGCCACGTAGGACAGGGCAGGAAGGCACTGGAAATCTACCTGGAGGGCCCGTTTCAGGTGCTGAAGGGCTGTCTGAGGCTTGCCCTAGGTGGATGGGAAGACATGCATGTTGAAAGCACATCCTGCTGATGTTTTTAGTGTTTGGTAGGATCCAGATTCTCGCTCTGCTTCCCAAGAGATCCTCACTAAGCATGGCAGCAATTTAGCCAAAGGCAGCCCTCCTCAGGTTGGTTTGTGAACTTCTCTCTCTGCAGCAACATTTTGCAATCAGCCAAAATCTTGGCATGAATTTATAGCCTGTCCAAGGAGGCTGGGGCCACAAGGGCAATTTCTGCTCAAGGCTTTCCCTCCCTGAGAGGCCTTGGACCCCACAGAGGCATTGTGAGCCTGAGCCTCCCCACCCCACAGCTGCCTTTCCCCTCTTTGCTGTCATTACCATTCGCTGAGTGCAGCAGCCAAGACAGGTGTAGATCTGGGCCAGGATATTCTTGGAGCAGAATCCTCCTGCAGCTTCCTGAAGGAGGGAAAGGGCGGTGGGGAAGTTCCCAGCCTCCAGCTCCTGCAGCCCTAGGACAGAACCAATATCTTGGCTCTGTGGCTCACCTTCCTGTCCCACCTGGCCCCAAACAAGTGTGGTGCCCTTTTCTTCCCAGTGCCATAGGGACTTGCCGGATCCCCTCCAAACCCAGCGATGCACAGCCCGACAGTGCCAAGCTGCCATCTTTGCTTTAGTGGTTTTGCAAGAGAACAAGCCACTCAATGGAAATGTCCAGCAGAAATAACAGCAGCTTCCAAGGCCAAGATGCTTCCTTTGGCCCAGAACAAGGACAGGGGTATGTGCTGGGCAGGTTCACCTCCACATTTATCCACAATGACAGCAATGCAGATAGGGAAGCACACAGAACTTCAGAATTTTTTCAGCGCATCTGGATCATTTCCCAGCAGGATGCCTTGGGATGCCAATTAATTAATATTTATCACAACTCGTGATTTTCCTTCAGTCTTCTCTTCAGGCTTCCCTCTGAGGCTGTTCTCACATAGCAGCACCACACTCACATCTGCCACCTCCCTGCTGGGAGTGCTGGTGCCACCCTTTTGACTATTTTGGCTCCAGCTCTGGGGGCCATAGCTCCTGCCCTGCCTCCTGGCAGGAAGGCCCTGTAGGAGCCCAAGCACAGTGAGGCTGTGCTGGCTGTCCCCAGAGCTGCTGGGGTTGTCAAAACAGTAGAGGGGAGAAAACAGGCAGGACGGAACACAGCAGCCAGAGGAGATCCATTGCTTGCTGTGACACCAGGCTACAAAGCCTCACAACAGCTTTGTGTGGCTCTTGCAGCACCATGGTCTGACGGGAACAATGTGCTTGCAACAAGGCAAGTTCTGGAAGACACACAGAAGAAAGGAAAGTCTTCATAAACTCCCTGCCAGCTTTCTGCTTTAAGGTCACTGCAGGGCCCAGACACCTTCCTTAGAGTCAGTCAGGCAGAGGAACCCTGTGATAGTGCAGAGAAAGGATGAGCTGGGGAAAAGCAGGGAAGCTGTTAGAATATGGAATGTAAAGGTTGAGACTCAGCCCAGACCCGCTTCCAAAGGAAAAGCCTGAAAAACCCCAAGGGCCACTTTGCTTGGGAAGAGAAACCAGGATGAGGGCAGGGAAAGTGGTCCTGGGACAGAGCAGTAGGAGACTGTGCTGGCATGAGTACCTGCCCCCACAAACCTTGCAGGAAGGCTGCTGCAGTGTAGAGGATTTCCTTCAAGTCCTTGGCACTTTGTACAAGGGGCAGGGAGGCCCCCTCAGGAGGGACCTGCCATGCCTTGATCATGGAGAGGAGTTTGTTCTGCCCCTCACTGCAGTGAGCTCTTCCCGGGTCCTGTGAAGGCACAGAGGAGAGAGAGCAGGGAATGCTGAAGGGAAGCAGGAAGCACTGGTCCAAGTGCACAGAGAAACAGGTCCCACCAAACCACTCAACACTGCTCCTGCAGTGGGAGCAGACTGGGGAACAATAGCCCATCATCTGTTCCCTTCAGCTACAACCCCCTTACTGCAGTGATTCCTGCCTGGCCTGGGGCAGCACCTCAAGACTGGGGTGCACCTCCAGGGCCTCCTGGCATGCAGCAGATGGCTCTTGGAGTTCATTCAGAGAGACAGGACCCATCAGCAGCCTTTTGATCAGCAGGGAAGGTTCTGCATCCCACTGCTGTTCCCTGCAGAGTCTGCAAGTCCATCTGCAGCCCTCTTCCAGCCTGCCCAAGTCTCCTGTCTGACACACAGAGGTCCAGGGCCACACAGGCAGAATATTCTGGAATCCATTAACGCTCTCAGGGCCATTAGGCTATGCTGGGATGCCACGGGGCAGATTAGTCATGCTGACTGGGCAGCACTGATGGGTTCAGCTGTCCAAGTGCCACAACAACATTTTGCAGAGTGAGTTTTATGACAAACACGGTATTTATGCCAGCTCTGCCGGCATCTGCCCGTGCCCAGTTACCTCAGCAGTGCTCAGGAGCTGGAAGAGGCCAGCAACACTTCCCAGCCTGCTGGCTGCCAGCCACCAGGCTGCTTGCAGGGCCCCGAGGCGGTGCAGAGGTGCCTGCAGCTCCTCCACGGTTACCTCCTGCAGCACCTTTTCCCACAGCTCCTCCGTGCCAAGATCCTGTCCACAGGCCCCACAAGCCTCCAGAACTGAAACAAAAAACCCAAGCAAAAAGATCTAGAGCTGTAAGACAATGTGTTGGTGCCCTGTAACAGACACCCTGGATGCAAGAGGCTGAGAGAGCCTCAAGCAAGCACAGGCTCCTTGTAGCAATGGAAGGAATGGGGTTGCAGGGCTGGCCTGGCCTCAGGAGAATGGAAAACAAGCTCTAAGAGAGAGGAGCTGACAGAAGCACACACAGCACAGCTCAGAGCTAGACTCCGGCTCTGCTGAGCCCTCTTGAAGTCATGTGTCCTCAGGTAAGCATGTGCCAAAACTGCAGATCCACCTATGAACTGCAGCCTGCTTCAGTGACTTTTCTTTGAAGCCAGCACACCATAATCAAAGAAAACACTAATTTTCTGCTGTCACTAAAACTTTGCTAGAGACTTGGCACCTTATGCATTAAAAACTCGTTTCCCTTGAAACCTCCAGCCCATCCCTGCAGGCAGCAGCAGGCAGGCAGCTGCACATTGTCCCTGGCCAGCCCTTACAGGCAGAGCCTGGATGTCTGCTCACAGTTCCTCCCATATCCAGCCTTTCCAAGCAGAGCCAGGGGTGCCTGCCCACAGTTTCCAGGTGGAGCCAGGCATGTCTGCTCACCTTTTCCCCTGTCTCTGGCCTTCCCTGGCAGAGCCAGGAGTGTCTGCTCACAGTTCCTGCACCTCCAGCCAGTCACCAAGTATCTCCAGAGCACAGAGAACACTCTCCTCACCCCAAGAACTCCCCAAACAAGCAACCACATCCTTACCCCTGAGAAGCCCCTGGTGTATTCCTTCTGCTTCTCCTTTGATGGCAGAGTCAGATGCTCCCACAGTGAAAAGCAGGCAGTTGTAGAGGACAGTGAGTTCCAGAGGCAGGGCAGGGAGGGCAGCTGGCAGCCCTGTGGGCACAGCCAACCCAACAAGAAACTTAACTGGCTAAGAATAAACAGCTGTCCATGCTCAGGTGGCAACACCTGGCTTGGCAGGAAGTTTTTAGTGATTGTGGTGTGATTTAGCCACCTGGGAACTGCAGTGCCCACACAAACAGCATGTGTCAGCACTCCAGGTGCCAACACTGCTTTAGATATCCATTCCCCAGCTACCAAAATGCTGCAGTCCTCCAGGAGCTAGACCTTTCAGCTCTCCAAGAAGAGCATCAACAGCCTACTCTGTTCCAGTACACATCCACCCTTTTGCACACTCTGTCTCTCTCCTAATCACAGAATCACAGAATGGCTGGGGCTGGAAGGGACCAGAGTGGCTCATCTGGTCCAATCTCCCTGCTCAAGCAGGGCCATCTTAGAGCATGTGACACAGGACTGCATCCAGATGTTTTTTTAGTATCTCCAGTGAGGGAAACTCCACAACCTCTCAGGGAAATTTGTTCTTATGTGCAGTCACCAGGGTGAAGTTATTCCTCATGTTCAGGTGGAACTTCCTGTGCAGCAGTTTCTACCCATTGCCTCGTGCCTACTGCTCAGCACCACCGAGCAGAGCCTGGTCCATGCCCTGACCCCTCCCTGCAGACACTGACAGACCCTGATGAGGTCCCCTCTCGGTCTTCTCTGCTCCAGACTGAACATGCCCAGATTGCTCAGGCTTTCCTTGTAAGAAGGATGTTCCAGTCCCCTAGTTATCCTCATTTCCCTCTGCTGGACCCTCTCCAGGAGCTCCGTGTCTCTCTTGCACTGAGGAGCTGAGAAAACTGGAAATAAAGCTGCCTCACGTCAGGCTTTCTCTGCACCACACCTGTGTCAGAGAGCCTCTTCTCTGGCTTCCCCACAGAAAAAGGCTGCCTCACTTTTTTTTTTTTTTTCCAGAAACCCCAAAGCTCTGCCCAGCAAGTTAAGACAGAGTCTGAGGCTGGACAGTAGCCCTTTTACTGGCCCAGGTCAGCATAGGGCAACAGGGATCATTTCACCTTGGCTTGTTTCCAGCACTGGGACACTGGAGCTGAAACCGGAGGAGCAATATTCATAAACCAAAACACAAGAAGCTCCACCTCAACTTGATGAAGAACTTCTTTACACTGAGGGTGGCAGAGCACTGGAACAGTTGCCCAGGGAGGTTGTAGAGGTTCCAGATCGG
>VZRH01001847.1:677523-693508 GCA_013397555.1 Urocynchramus pylzowi
GCGATTGGCGGGAACGGCCGTGACCAAGGCAACAGGGAAGCGCGGGGCCGAGGGGGCGCGCGCCGGGAAGGGGGAGGCCGCGGAGGGACAAACCTCGTGTCAAGGCGAAGCCGGCAGCCAGAATCCGAGCAGGCCGCGTTGTAAGGGAGCCGCCAGGTCAGCGAGAGCAACCCCTGCCTCGGGCAGGGCCACCAGAAACACACACGTGCGCCCTCCAAACGTCCCTTGAACTCCGTCAGGCTTGTAGCTGAGACCTCTACCCTGGGGAGTCTGTTCCAGTGCCCGATCACTCTCTTGGAGAAGTCTTTTCCTAAGCGCCGAGAGTCTTGGACCCCAGTTCAACCTAAACTGCCCTGACACAGGTTCAGGCCGTTCCCTCGGCTCCTGTTGTTGGTTTCTGCAAGGAAGAGATCAGTGCCTAACCTTCCATTTCCCCTCAGGAGGAAATAGCAGATGAAGGTCCCCATGAAGGAGGCCTCAGACGGGTCGGGGAGAGGGATGGAAGAACGAGACGACCCAGCTCTCCTTGGCTCTCACCATTTTATTTGCAGACATCATTTTCACAGCTGCCCGGAGCCCCGTGCCACCCTCGGACAGCAAATCACGCACACCTCCCCCACTCCCGATTAATTAATTATGCAATTTAGCAGCGGAGCGACCCCTTCCTGGCTGCCTCACGGGGTCGGTCGTGCCGCACCCAGGGCACCAGGTGAACGAGCACAGCCAGCTTGCCTGTTTTGGAGGGTTTTTGAAAAGAAAATGGCTCTGCCTCCCAGCAGAGACTTGAGCTTGGCTTCCACCTTCCAGGTGTAGCTGCTGGATGTGAATGAAAGCACTGACAGCCAGATACATAGATACCCAGGAAAGTGTAGCACCACGCTGCATGCAGAGCTCCCAGCTTGCTTTCCACAACTGGGTCCATCCCCATTTTTTTTTCCCCAAATGAGGGACTGAGGTACAAAGAGGTTAATAAAAAATAAAAAAACAATCTTGCTCCAAGCCACGTGGTGCACTGAATCAGGGTTCAGAGGAGAGAGCAGGAATCCCCCAGCCCTGCTCCCCACACGGGGATGGCTGCTTCCTGAGGGGAAGTGGGAACATGCACACCGAGACTGGGACTGTGCATAAAAAAGCAGTCTGAAGAGTTGAGGGAAAGCCAGAGAGAGATGGGACAGAGGAATGGCTGTGGGAACAGAGCTGGAACAGGCCCTGAGCTCCCCAAAACAGTGCCATCCCTTGGGATTCACGTTAGCCCCACGGACCAGAGCTGCAAGTGCTCCCAACACTCACAACTCTTCACAGTGGCCGCAGCTTTTGGTCACTATTTTCTAGGCAGCAAAAAAGAGACACAATTGAATTTTTGTTCTGTGCCAGGACCGTGGGACACACCATGGGCCTGAGCCAGGGAAGTTTCCCAATGGCTCTCCCCTGCCAAGAAACACAAGCACAACACTTGCAAAGCCCAAAGTGCAGAAAGATTGTGGAGTGCAGGATGAAAACTGCTTAGCTGAGCACTCTGTCCCTTGTCACACTCAGCCCAGGGATCATAAATAAACTGCCTGGAAAAACTCATCTAAAAGAGCCAAGTGGGGCCCTACAACAACCTCTTTAGAGGGATGTGGGGCAAAACCTACTCCCTGGCACACCAGATTTCCCAAAGAGCCTTGGTTTGGACTAGGAGGCAACCCTCTCCTGGGGTTTTAAATCAGCAATCACAGCCCTGTCTGCTCTACATCAGCAGCATGATTTGCTTCCAAGGTCACCAGCCCTAGACTGGCATTAACTCTATAATCCCCAGCATGCTCAGAAGAATGGCAGCCAAACAATCAGCTTGAGGGCAGCTGAGGAAGGCTGACAAAGACTGAAACAGTCAATGAAAAGAAGCAAGAGCATCTCCAGCCCTTGGAAAACTCATCTTCGTGAATCTGAAATCTTTGGTGTAGCAGCCAGTCTGCCGTGTTCGAGCAGCCAGCACTCCATGGCATCTCTGCAGTGACAAGGATGTACTTGCAGCTCTTCTACTGCAAGTTTTGTTTAGCCTCTGGCAAGATAAGTGTGTCCTTTGATGATGCTACAGCTCTGCTGTTCCCTCTGCTCTCCCTGGCCTCCCAGGACCATGAGCCCTCACCATGGAGGGGTGAGGACAGGATTCCTAAGCCCCATGTGAGTGCTCCAACCATGACCAGTGGGCATGAGAAGGCTCAGCTGCACTGGAGTGACCAGTGAAAAGAGGAACAAGTCCCAGAGATGGAAGCCAAGGGGCCTTGGTGGCAGCTCTGGGGACATCAGGGGCCAGCCCTACACTATCAGTGGCCACAGGGACTTCTGCCAGGACAAATACAGGCAGGCAGAAAGCACCTGACCAGGTTATGAGGTTACAAGAAGACCAATTTGAGCTCCAGCCTTGAGGTTTAGCAACATGTGTTATCCCGATTAACCTCACATTAAATGAAAATTTACTGGGTAACTGCTACCTCCACCCCCTTCCTCCTCCCCACATCGATGCACCCCTTGTTCCTTCAGAAGCATATGGCCACCAGGCAGTCAGCTTTCAGCAAACAACCTATTTTTAAGGGTGTGACTGCCTAAGCCCATTTTAACTGTGGGCTGATGCATTCCTGTAGCTTTCAGCTTCCCTGTTTGCCGTACCCCTTCCTTGTGCTAGCACTGGTGTTGCGCATCCAGGCAGTGAGGCAGGCCAGGGTGTGATGCCAGCTACAAACCAGTCCCTGGTTGTGACAGGTGAAATTCAGCAGGACCACAGAGCAGAGGACTTGATAGGCTGAGGTATCAGAGCATAGCCAGGAGATCAGGAGCAGGCCAGGCAATGGAAACCTAATATAAAAACAGTTTAAGCCTTCCTGGAAATGCATCTGAACAACTGAGCAGGCATTTTGCAGGGGTAAAATACAAAATTCTACGTGCCCTCAAGAGCCACAGCAACTGGGCACTTGGGAAAAATGCCAAGAAATGAAATAATGAGATAGATTTTCCCAGGGACTCTGCAGAGCAGAGGAGAAGAAGAACCTGGAGTTATGCTAACAGTCTGCAGTAAGGAACTCAAACAGGGGCAGTCATGGTGCATGAGTTAAAAATTAATGGGATCAGGCAAACATCATTGCAGAAATCCCAGGCAAGCAGTCCTTGTCTCTTTTCAAAGAGGAAAGAGACAAAAGGTTTCATAGCACCAAGTAATGCCACACAGTGGTTCAGGGCAGTAAGGAATCCCAGCTCCAATGGAAACTGCAGGAGGAATTGAGCTGGGATGTGGCCAGGCACCATGGTCACCACCCTCTACCTGTGCCTATAAAGAAAGAAACACCATGCCTCCTGACTGTGAGCAGTCAAGGGCATGTTTGGCATAGCTTACTTGTGACATGAAGTCTCACAGAGAATGCCAAGGCCTAGAGGGAGACAAGCCCCAAGCATGGGATCATGGATGTGATTGACTGCATCTGGTCCACAGCACCCAGCACACACAGAGACACCAGTAAGTTAAACCATTTCCCAAAAGAACTGGTGCCTGCTCCAGGCTTTCAAGTAGCTGTTCTCAGGCTCTGGACCTCATACCAAAGCTACTCCTGCAGCTGGGACAGCTACTCCAGGTTCCCCTTTCCTGCTGGCGAGGCCCAGTATGGACGTGAGCCCATTTCTGTCACTACATCCTCCTGCATCTTAACTGTTCACAGTCAACAGCCAGCATCCAACAGCACATGTCCAGGAAGAGATCAAGAGCCTTGATCAAGACCACAGGAACCCTGACAGGTTGAGAACATGCACATTTCTTGGTCATACACACAGTTGTCCCTGCTACCACTGGCCCAAGCCAAGCCAGCTGTACAAGGCAGCCCAGAGTGTTCCCCACTGCACTTCACAGATCTGAGGGGAACCAGGAAAGTGGGACTGAGTGTAGGGCAAGAGAGGCCTCAGTACAGAGCAACTGACTGACTGTACAGAGGAGTAGCTGCCACCGAGGCTCCAGGAACCATTTGCATGGGACCACCTGCAGCTTGATTCCAGTGTGAAAACCGAGCACGTGAAAACAAGTGGTGTCTGTGGGACATTTCCTCCCCTTCCAACCTCCTCTCCCCTCTTCAGCCAGCCCCATCCCGTGAGTCTTTACACAGTCAAGGTGACACCTTGCTGGCCACTGAAGCCTACCAGGTGCACATTGTGGCAGGTGTCAGGAAAGTACCAGCAAGACCCCTGTTGGTGTTTCTCCAGAGGAGCACTTCAAGACTCTTGCTTCTTGGGCTCCTGCAGCAGAGTCCTCCTGCTGCCAGCAAAGGCCCAGCAAGAGCTCTGACCTCCCCTGCTGAGAAACACCATCCCCATGAGCCAGGAACAGTTGGCTCCAGTCCTTTTGTTCAGCACAGCAGCAGGGAGCTGGGCATAATCCCTGACTGCTGTCGGCAGGCACTCGTTTGCTGGCGGCTCGTGTATCCCCCCCAGCCCGAGGGAGGCAAGGAGACGAGCACAGCCTGGGCTGACCAGCAGGTCAGGCTCCTCACGTCTCCAAGGCTACCTCAGCCGGAGCTGGCTGAACCAGGTGCTGACGGCACAGTCCACACGCATCACCAGCGAGATCCCCAGCAAGAGGCAGATGCTGCTCACCACAAAGCCCAGTGACTCAAAGAGGAACCTGCAGGCATAACAGATGCAGTTAAGGATACAACAGCCAGCATGACTACAGAGACAGGCTGGTACCCTCCAGCTGACTGATTTTCCTGACCATGAGAGGCTGGTAGCATCCCGCATCCTAACACCTGAATTACACTCACCCCCCAGCAGTTGCTGCCTGAAACCTGTAAGCAAAGCACTCTTAGATTTAGAGGCCAGGACGCATTGACTCAGGTGGGATTGTGAATCCCTCAGAGGCTGAGGCCACACCAACTAGTTCAAAGGTTTGCTGGTTTAGCATTTCTGGGTTTATCACTTCTGGTCTGGTATCCTTACCTTTGGCTCTGACTAGAACATTCTCAGCTTCCAGGTAGGATATGTGTCTTTGGAAATTAAGATGAGGAGAAACTTCTAGGCTCTATCTCAAGCCTAGCTTCTGAATTTCAAGCAGGAATTAGTTAGGGGCATTCCTACAACCAGTACTATGCAATGAGTCAGAAGATCAATCACAGGGTCTCTTCCAAAATTACTGTCTGTGAACTCTAGTCAAGGTGTCAGGGACATGAGTCTTAACCCAGCATCAGAGCAACTTCTGGGACTTACTTTGGGGCAAAGACCTTCCAAACCATGAGGTGTCTCTTGAGGATCATAGCTGCACAAACACAGGCCAGAAGCTGTGGGGAAGATCAGGAAAAACAAGTTACAGGTGACTCTGGAGAGACCTGCTGGGCACTAGATTCACATCTGAACATGGTACTAAACTGCACATGCCTGAGAGGCTGGCACAGCACACATCAGGAATGAGCATCCTAAAGAGAACTCCCTTCCATGATGCCCTCAAGTCAGGAAACACAAGCTTGGGGTATATGAAGGCCCTTGTGGGGCCAGGCTGAGGCAGCACAGGGGAGGGCTCACACTGTGACCAATGTGACCTACTATTACACTGAGAGGGGTGCTGCTGCTCTCTGCTGCAGGGCTTGCCCCTTCCCTTGCACTGTTTCTGGTCTGAGAACACAGGAGAATGATTTTAAGAGATAAATCCCGGAAAACTATTCACTTCTTTCACAGGATTAAAATTTCTGGTGTTTAGCTTCCTATATCATTATAGCACATATGAAAACCAGAGCTGGTGAGATAGGAATGCTAAGGAAGACAGGGAGTAGGATTACAACCCAGCAGCTCCTGAGCAGACATTCCCACTCTGGGCATATGTGTATGAAAAGTATCCTAATCCATATGGCAGCTTCCATGCTGGAGCCCTTCCCAAAGCACGGAACAAATGGCATGGCTGAGAAGGGACCTGCTCTTCCACCTGCAACCAGACACTCCACCCCTGGGCCTGTCTGTGTCCTGGCTGACTCCCTTCTCTCATCAGAGTGCCCCACAGTTATCACAGCACACCAATTTCCTCCTAGCCAACCCTTCCCACAGCCACCCTGCCTCTGCCCGTACCTGTGCCCCAAGGACAAAGAGGTATTTCAATCCCAGCCGCAACAGAGCAGTGGAGAACTCCTCTGGAGACTCCCGCAGCCTCATTTCCATCATGTGCTCCTCCACCTCCTGCAGCTCCTCCCGGGACTCCTTCTTGGGCTTCTTCCTCTGTGAGTTGGACATTTCACACACAAAGGGCCACAGCAGGAGCAGCGGGCAGCCAACTACCTCAAGGACAAAGGCACATGAAGTTATCAGAGCCCAGGAGGTGAGAAGCAGTCTAGGCTCTGCCATCCTGCCCTGGATGTGCAGGAAGCACATACCCCAGCTCCAGACCAGGCTGCTGTAGCCCCACAAGGGGAACAGCAAGGATGCTGTTGCTCAGCTGGTGCTGGAGCCTTTACTGCCCCGTGCTCAACCTGCAGAGCCCCAAGCAAGGCACTGTGGTGAGCTGTGTCTGCTCAGGCTCCAACAGCCCAGGAAAAAATTGATTTACCTGCAAAAAGGATATGGGAGGCAAAGGTGTTGGCTCCCACCAGGACAGCAGGCAGGAGGTTCATGCTGTGGTCAAGGTGGAAGCCAACAAAGGCTGCATTCCAGTGGATGGCTGGGAAGATAGGCTGGTGGCCTGTGGAATAGAAGAACTGGGAAGCAGCAAGGAGCCAGGAGATGACTGCATACCACGGCACTGAAAACAGCTCTGAGAGAACAAAAGACAAAAACAGAGGCAGGGGATGGGGATATCAGCATCAAAGAACAAGACAGATCCATGGTCAAAAAAAGCCTCATGACCTTTTTTCCCAGGTTCCCTTTCCACGTTGGCTCTTTTAAGAGACAAGAAATAGTCCAGCTCCCCCCACAGATACAGCAAGGGGCCAGCATTCCCTCTGCCGGTGCCAGTAGCCTTGCTACTGCACTCTGTCAGCACCAGTGGGGTTAGGTGACTGTTCACACCCTGGGAAGAAGAGCTCCTTTCCCTGATCCAAGACACTCCTCCTCCTCCCATGTTCACATCCCTGCTGCATGCATTTTTCTTCTACTAAAGGATTTAAGCAGCTCTAAAAAAGCTAAGAGTATCCTGAGGAACAGTGCATCACTCTTTCCCAGGACTAGAAACTAGATCCTGCTTCTCCCCACTGGAATTAAGGCAAGGTCACTGCAGGTTAGGCCCAGGTCACACATCCAGTGGTTGCTCTACTGAGCCCAGACTCACCAGCATCTCTGGCAAGGCCTCTGGCACACGTGTGGATGTGCAGCAGCACAAAGGCCTCCACGAAGAGGAGCAGGAAGGCAAAGCTCAGCCGCTCGCTGTGCAGAAGCATCAGGAGGAAGCCCAGGAGGGTGAGGGCTATGACCAGGGCTGCTGAATACACACTGCCCAGCCCGTACGCTGCAACAGTGGCCCTGCAGCTGCCCCGCTCCAGACGGCTCTTCTGAGACTCCTGCATCCTCTTGTAGATCTGAGGGATGACGTGGAGGAAGTCGACTTCGGAGCCAGGGACCCCCAGGTAGGGGGTGACAATGGATCCTGCCGATTCCCGTGTGTCCTTTGCAAACACAGTCATGGGATTGCACAGCAGGAGCAGCAGACCCATGGATGCTAGTCCGTAGACAGCCCTGGGAAAGACAACAACTGCAACCTGCACCAGCTCCTGCAGCTTGCCAAGAGAGTCATCAGCACTGGAGGCAACAGCCCAGTAGCAGGCAATGCAAAGGACCACCAGTGGGAAACCCCAGCGCACGAAGAGCACGAGGGGGTCCGAGCTGTTCAGGTTGCCGTAGTGCCTTAGCCAGCTCTGCACTGCATACACCAGCCCAGCCAGCAAGGCCACGCACAGGAGGTAGAAGAGGTTCTTGGCCCGTGTGTTTCTCAGGCTGGCAAGCGGGGAGAGGAAAACAGAGGGCCGGCACTGAGGGATTTCTTCGCGGCACTGGTGGAAGAAACTGGAGAGGCGCACGCAGACCAGGAGCATGGCCACGAGGCACAGCAGGTACCAGATCTCTCTCCGGTAAGAAGAAACACCAAGGAGCTGCTGCTTGGGACCTTCTGGCACAGTCAGGTGACCATCCCAGTGGAGCTTCCCTACTAGCAACATCACCAGCGAGGCCAGCAGGAACGGGGCCACCCGTGCCTCAGCCACAACAAAGCTGTCGGAGAACATAGCTGCACAGCGGAAGAACAGAATGCCCATGGGGAAGGCCAGCCCCAGCCATGCTCGCAGCCTCTGCCTCAGGCCACCACTGGCCAAGGGTGGCTGACTACCTGTCAAATGGGCTCTCTTGAGATGCTGGCCCCACCAGTGCCAGAAAAAACCCAGCTGAGAAGCAGCAGCTGCCCATGACAACACCAGGAGCAGATCCAGCCCCTCCTCGGTGAAAACATGGACCAGCCATAGCAGGCCAGCCCCCCCAGGGCCCCAGAAGAGCGGGTACAGGAGGCAGCTGCGACAGAGAGATTGTGAGGATGTGGCCAGCTCTGAGGCCATGTAGCAGAGCAAACAAGAGGAAGCAATAAGGATGCAGCCCCCCACCATACGCAGGGGGTGGAAGCGGGCCCAGGACTGGGTGCACACAGCCCGTGCCTCCCGCAAGTAGCGCTGGAAGCGACCGATGAGGCTTCCCAGCCTGGGCTTGAGCTCCGGAGGCACTGTCGTCCCCTGCACCTGGGTCAGGACCTGCATGTGCTCCTCCACAGCACTAGAGAAGAGCTCCTGCAGGTGCTGGAGCTGCTCTGCTGGCAGGTCCTGAGCCACCAGTGAGTAGGACTGCAGGAAGCGATCCACCTACAGGAGAGAAGACACAGGATCAGACAGCAGCACTGGGAAAACAGGGGATGGGATTCACTGCTTCACACTGCCCCTTCATAATGGAAACAACCCCAATTTACCAAACCCTGCCAGGGCAGACTTGTCCCCAGCTGTATCACCCAGAGATGTCACCATCAGGACTCAATCTCTCTGCCAAAACTGTCACACCTCTCAAGTGATGCATACATAGTGACAGCCATAATGACTCCTTCAGCTACACCGCTGCTAATGCAGGGCATCACTAAGGGCTTTTATGGAGTCTTTGGCAGCAATAAGGCAAATGTCCTCCAGAAGGTCAAGTCATTGCTATTAAATGACTTGTTAATCTTCACCCGATGTTGAGTTGTACAGTTTTGTCTCAGGAAAAACATCACATAAAAAACATTTTCCTACCACAGCACTAAACAGGTGGCTCTCATTTCTCTTTTGGGAAAATGGGGCTGTCTTTTACTGGAGCAAACACTGCAAGGATGTAATGCTTCAAAGTAAGTTCCTCACGAAGATAACAGCATGTCACCCTCTCACCTCCACCGAACAGAAGAGGTTTGTGCTTAAAAAACCTTTCCTTCTCCCCTTCTAGTTCAATGGGAGGCTTACCACAGGCCATACCTGCTTGGCATTGATGTGATAGACTGAGAGCTGCTGCAAGGCTGCAGACACAGCATCACCATCCCCAGCGAACAGCTCGGCCATCACCTCCCCAATATTACTGTAGGGGATGGGCACCCCCAGCAGCAGAGCCACAGTGGGCACCAGGTTCACCTGGGGAATGGTTTCAGGCTCCTGGAGAGACAGGGGAGGAATGAGAAATTCAGAGAGAATACAGCAATGCAGCTTTTCACTAATTTGAGAGGACAGTGGGGAAGACATCACTGTTCAAAGGTGAATCCAGGCAGAGGCACAGCTCTACTCTCCCCAAGAGTCCTCTGGGGAGAAGCATGCCTGCTGGGAGCTGCAGGTTGATGGGGAAGATGCTGGCTGTCCAACAGCTCACCTGGCCCCACACAAGCATCCCTCACAGCTCCAGTGACCTGAATATACATTCCAAACACTTCAGTCCTCTGCATGCTGTGTAAGCCCTTCCATTGTTCTCTAGAGACAAGGTGACAGACCTCCTACTCCTCTCAATCAAGGTGAAAAGGCTGGAAAGCAGCACCATGGAAAGAGACCTGGAGGTTCTGGCTGATGACAAGTTGAATATGACTCAGCAATGCCCTGGCAGCCAGGAGGGCCAACCCTGTCCTGTGGGGCATCAGGCACAGCATCAACAGCCAGGCAAGGGAGGTAATTGTCCTGCTCTGCACTGGGGCAGCCTCAAGTGCTGGGGGCAATTTTAGGCATCAAAATATAAGAAAGATGTTAAGCTATTAGGAAGCATCCAGATGACAGCCAGGAGGTTGATGAAGGGTCTGGACAGCAAGCCATGTGAGGAGTGACTGAAGTTATTTGGTCTGTTCACCTGGGAGAAGAGGAGGCTGAGGGGAGACCTCCTCTTCAACATCCTAACAAGGGGAAGAAGAGAGTGATCTCTTATCTGATCTCTTATCTGTGGTAACCAGTGACAGGATTTGAGGCCTGAAATAATGCCAGGATAGATTTAGGTTGGATAGTAGTAAAAGGTTCTTCACCCAGGAGATAGCCATGCACTGCAACAGGCTCCCCAGGGAAGTGGTCACAGCACCAAGCCCAAAAGAGCTCAAGATGTGTTTGGACAATTTTCTTAGGAACATGGCATGACCCCTGGAGGTGTCCTGTGCATGGCCCGGAGTTAAGACTCGATGATCCTGATGTTTCCCTTTCAAATCAGCTTATTCCATGATTCTATGACAGACTCCCCATCCCTCTCAGTCTAAAAAATCCCAGTCAAACTGTTACTCTCTGTAATCCCAGGACAGTTTTCAGGCACCAACTCAGGCAGGGATAGCTAAGAGTCAGCTCCTCACCTCTGGAGGGCCACTGCCAAACAGGGGTGTCCTGCTGTACACAAACAGTGCTGCGTTGACCTCCTTCTCGCTGTCGCCACCATGGTCTCCAGTTTCTGTCATGCCATGGTCCCCAGCCACCAGAAGAAGAGTGTCATTCCCCAGGTGATCCACCAAGGACCTGCCACCGGGATAAGGAAGGTCAAATCCTCCCTGGGCAAGGGCCCCACTAGCCTAGGTGGAAGAGGATATCTCCCCAGCAAGCATGCCTCCACCACAGAGGTGAAGCTCACAAAAGGATATGAGCAAAATTAAATGCTGATGCAGAACTGTAACAAGCCAGGGTGCAGGGTGTTTTAAATTGTTGCTTTAAAGCCAAACTGAAAATTCAGAGTCCTAACACAGAGGGGACTGATCTTGCTTGGGTCCCCAGCAAACAGTGCCTTCAGGGATCGTGACAAAATGCAATTCAGAAGAAAGATTCCTCACAAAAATGAAATTTTAGGCTGCTTCTATTTGGGCCATGTATCATGTTATGTGAGCCATCTCCCACTTCAAAGGAAAAAAGAAGAGATTAGTCTCTGAAGGATGCAGTAGCTATGACAAAGTATATGCTGTGCTGTCAGATACAGCAGAGCAAGTTATCAACTCCTTCTAGCAGCTAAACTTAAAGCAGTCCTAAGAATCAAGAGCTGCAGCATTTTGGGCTGGGACATATCTGCATGACTGAAATCTCTGTATTCCACCTTGCCCTCTGTCTCAAAGGTGCAGCTCATGGTTCTGTGTGGTAAATGGTGCAGCACTAATTCCCTAGGCAGGGTCCTCCACCTGCTTCTCAAACATTAGCCAGACCTCAGTGGGACAATGTCCATGTTAAAGATGGAAAGAGAGAGGCTCAATTACACTCCAGCTGCACTATCATCTCATGGTTTGGTAGAGAAGCAAGACCTGAGGGCAGCCTTACTTATGAAACCAAACCTCTCAACACTCATCTATGCAAGCAATACTGCCCACAGCTGGGGTTCTAGCTGCTGCTGGCCAAAGCTGTTTTCCATGTTAACACACTCAGCAAGCACTCCCTGCTGCCCTCTGCATTTGTCAATTCCCTGGGAAGATGCCACCAGCCTGGCTGAAGGAAGAGGCCAGGTAGTGACCCCTCAGTGCCACGCTGATCACCTGAGCATCTCATTCATCTGGGTGAGCTTCTTCGCCATCTCGGGGTGGTCGGGTCCGTGTTTGTGCCCACAGTGGTCCACGCCAAGGAAGTGAGCAATCAGCACATCCCATTCACCACTGTCCACTGCAGAACAAAAGCAAACTTATCATGCACCAGCCTGGAATTCTAAGCCTGGATCCTCCTGCCAAAATTTTCCAGTTGCCTCTGGATATTGCTGTTTCTTCCCCTCCTGCCACTGTCACTGCCAGCTCCCAAGGAAATTGATGCAAGTTTTGCACACTCTTGGCCAGAGGTTCCTGGCTGCAATGGGACAGGGACCTCAAAGCCTTGCAAACATCCTAGGATCCCTGTTTTTTTCTCCCTATCCTTTAGGAGGGGAACAGTACAATGTCACCCAAGTAATCTTGAACTTACCTCAAACTGCCACAGACTGAGCTAAAACAAAGGTATGCTGAGAAAAAGGAGAACCCAGAACTCCCATCCTTCCCTGGAGAAATTTTAAGTTGGACTCATCAACGTGCCCTCTGCATCCCACCCAGGACATGGACATGACACACCAACACAGTCCCTTGTTAGAAAGTTACCCTGGCCTCTCCCCTCTGCTTCAGGGCCTTGACACACGAAAACCAACATATTTGAAGTTAAATGATGACCTCTCACACAAGGCACACAGACTTGCCTGTGAAAAGCCCCTGCACCCCTGATTTGCTTATATTCAGACACAGAAAAATGAAAGAGCATGCCCCTTGATCCCAGGACCTCAGGGAGGTGGAAATCACCTACTTCATGCTTCATCTTCCTCCCATGACTAGGAAGCACCAATGCTTTGCTGAGAGCAGTGCTGTGTCTCAGGCTCCTAACTTGTGTTTTTCCCAGAGCACTGTGTGCCTGCCTAGGCAGCCATGTGTCAAAGTTAAGGTGCTCCTCTGTCTCCATCCTGACAGTGTATTTTGTAAGACAGATGCAGAAGTCTAACCTCATCCCAAAAAGCTGAATTCTGTCCCAGACAGAGGAAAGGTATTGACAGAAATGGTCTGTGGGCTCCAAAAACTGGCTTATCTGTGGAAATCCAGCTAGAGCACTGTAATCCTTGGGCAGCAGTGTGTAACTGCTCAGTGTTGCTTTGTAACAGAAAAAATCCTTCAGCCTTCGAATTTGCAGTAGGATTACCACATTAGGCCAAGGTTGATCCATGCCCTGGTGAAAGAGCTACTTACCAGTTGGATAGAGATGCTGCAGGATCCCATCATCCACAGTGTGAAGATCCTTCACATTAAAAGAAGGGAAGAAATAGGAACGGAAGAACTTCTTTGGGAAAAGTCCTTCCCATGTGTCATCACCCATGAAGACCACTCTCCTTCCTGAGCCAGAGAGAAAGGAACCAATGAAAGATGGAGCCCTCCTGAGTCATGCTGTTACCACAACAATCCAAAGAGCCTGAGCAGACACAGGTCAGGATCTGGAGCAATGGCTCCTCTCCAACCCACACTCAAAACTTAAAAAAAAGACCATCTGTGTGTAAATTACTTTGAATACAGGGAGGGACCAGTCCACGAGTATCTGTAAGCCCATGAGTGCCCCCCACATCAAAGCCACTGCAAAACCTCAGGACTTATTGCTGACCTGACACATCACCCCTGCAGAAAGACTCTTGGGCCACCACAACACAGGTGGGTGCACGGGGTGCAGCATGAAGCAGACAAAGCCTCACCTGAGGCCTGTGATCCCACTGCAAAATGCAAGGCAGCAGGTGATGGAGTAGAAGATGTGAGTCCTGAGCTATGGCTTTTAAACACAATGGTGATGGTGTTCCAGACATGGAAAAGAGAAGGCAAAAGCACTGATGCATCCCTCTGCCCTTGCTCTCCTTGCCCTGTGTTTCCATCAGCCGGCTGTGTATCCACAGAGCCTCTTCAGCCTGGGAGCAGGAACCCTTTTCTCTGAGACTGCTACTTGGCGCAGGATATACATATATGGTGATCACCATTTTGCCTCAGATGATTCACTGCATTTGCCCACCTTGCTCACACAATGTCATGCTGCCTTAGCCCACTCTGAGCCTTGGCAGGAAGTCTCTCCAGGTAACAAACCACTGTGGCCTGTCCTCTTCCCTCTACTCCATTATCCCGCCATAACAAGCCCTTTACAGTGACACTAAGCACCCCCCAGCAGCACCACACTACAACGAAAATGGGATGAGGTTGCTGCCTCATGGCTGCAGGCAGCTGTCCAGGCAGGCTGGCTGCCTGAGGGACACCCCCACAGCACACCTGGCACTACCTGGCACACCTGGCTCCTCCCCGGTCACGTGCCTCACACAACACAACCCTGGCAATCCTACAGGCATTCCTGGGAGTGACCTTGGGACAAGCACCACCAGTGCAGCCACTTTCACCTGCTTTCTTGTCATCTTTGAAGATGATGAAGTCATGGTCACAGCTATTTCTCATTCCCAACCCAAGTTGGAGACATGCTGCCTGCATGACAACCCTGCCTTAGGTAACTGTCATTAAGCAGGGAAAAAGAATCAGCTCACAGGGGGGATCTGTAAGCAGTGTCCTTCCCAGGGAGAAAGTAATCAAGGTTTGGAATACAGGTTTAACTGAGCACAGGTTTCCATGTGCCCTGTCCCAGTGGGCTGCTGCCCTGCCCACACAGAGTCATAGAATCATAGAATGTTAAGAGGTTGGAAGGGACCTTAAAGATCATCCACTTTCAAGCCCCTTCCCATGGGCAGGGACACTTCACCCAGGTCATTCAAGGCTTTACTCAGCGTGGCCTTGAAGACTACCAGGGATGGGGCATCCATAAGCTCCCTGGGGATCCTGTTCCAGTGTCTCAACACCCTCATGGCAAAGGGTGTTGAGTGTTCTTAGTATCTTCTTAATATCTAACTTAAACTTCTCTGTCAATTTGTACCCATTGCTCTTCATTCTATGACTACAGTTCCCGACAAAGAATTAATCTCCAGCTTCTCTGTAGGCCCCCTTCAGGTACTGGAAGGCTGCTACGAGGTTGCAATACAACCTTCTCTTCTCCAGGCTGAACAGCCCCAGTCACAGAATCATCAAGGTTGAAAGAAACCTTCAAGACCATACATCCAACCATCCACCCACCACTATAAACCCTACACCACACCACCCAGCATGAGATCTGAAAGCCTCTTAAGCACTTCCAGGGATGGTGACTCCACCATCTCCCTGGGCAACCTATTCCTCTGCCCGTGAAGAAATGTTTCTTATATCCAGCCTGAAACGCCCCTGCCTGAGCTGAAGGCCAAGAGCTCACCGTTCTGCACCAGCTGTGCCAGCAGGTTGTCCTCCTGGATGGCGTAGGAGGCAAAGTTGCTGCCCACGTCGATGAAGGTGGGCAGCGAGCCGGTGGTGAGGCCCTTGATGCGCTGCATGGTGGCCGTGGGGGGGTCGGCTCGGAAGCGGTAGAGGCGGGCATGGCGGGGCTGGGAGGTGGCCAGCTGGTGCAGGACACCCAGCTTGTTCTCGTAGGGCAGCGGGCTGGCCTTGGCGGGGTCAAAGCGGGCAAACTCAAAATGGAGGGCGTCGATGATGACGAGCACGGCCTTGGAAAAGCGTTGGGGAGCCCAGCAGGAGCCTGGCGGGAGGCTCTGCCTCTCCCAAAGAGGAGGCACGAGTGGGTCTGAGCAGGAACTGCTGCTGGCAAGCTCGATCCGGGTGAGCAGGAAGCCGCTCATAAAGAGCCCGATACCAGCAAAAAAGAGAAAGCAAACCCAGGCCAGGAAAAGCACCACTGGCCACCGCTGCATCCTAGAGGGAAGGACAGGCAGGCTCAGCCCCCAGCGGCTCTACCTGGGCAGGCCCCACTCCCTCCCTCCCGGCAGCCATCCCTGGCCCAACACCTCCCACCCCCGCCCGACCCGCAGTAACCCCCGCCAGCCTGCCTTGACTTTACTCGGTCCCACTCCGTGTCCGGCAACTGCCGCACGCACTTCCTTGTATCCCCTCCTGAACGGGAGCCGAGTTCCTGCGCCCTCCCGACTGCCCAGCACATTC